>CM042997.1:12195052-12795052 GCA_023678885.1 Pogostemon cablin
TCATCTCTAGGTACATTTACGTTTCGAGGACGAAACTTTTTAGAGGAGGGGATACCTTATAATGTCTTGCCTCAACTTTTAAAAGCCCAAAATAATTTATTTATCTTTGGCCCAAACCTTATAATATATCAGCCCCAAACTAGAATTTATTTTTAGAGCCCAAAATCTATTTAATTATTATTAGCCCAACTAGAATTTGCTTTTAGAGCCCAAAATCTATATATTTATTTTTGGCCCAAAGTCTAACTCACTTAAATGGCTTAATCTATTAATAAGCCCAGCCCATCAATAGCCCCAACAATATATGTCAAAAATAGAATAAAAAGGAGAAAGGAAGATAAGAAATAAGAAAGGGCTTCTAGAACATCCAAGAGGGGGAAAGAAGAGAAAGGAAGAGGAGAAACCCTTGTGATCAAATTCTCCCATACAACTCTCATTTTAGTTGGTGTATAAGTGTGTTAAGGTAAGTAATATGTCAATTAAGCTTCCTTTCTCCATGATTTTGTGATTTTGTTGGGTTTCTTCCTAGTAAAGGGAAATTCGTATGCTTCTGTTCGACCTACTTTCGACATATCTATTGATGTTAGAAAGTTTCAAACTTAATTTCTATACGTAGCTGGATTCGTTAGCTTTCCGTAGCCACTTGAAACACCTCAATCCGATTTTTCTACAATTAGTTATGAATTTTTTCGTAAACTGCCTCTAGGTGATTAGCAGCCACTGTCCGAACTGATTTTGGCATATCTATTGCCCTCAGAAATTTGCAAACTCAATTTCTGTATGTAGCTGAGTTTGTTGGCTTTCCGTAGCCACTTGAAACGCCTCAATCCGAGTTATATACAATTAGTTATGATTTTTTTCGTGAACTGCCGCAGGCTGGAAAATTTCAGAATTTGTTATGTCAAATTCAAATTTATTTCCTATCGTTTCGTTTGAGAAATGATATGAACCGGGTTATCTGAGACTCAGAGTTGGTGTTGAGGAGTTACGAGCTGCCCTTTATTTAATATCAACTCCTATGTATATTGATTTGTATTCATTTGCTTATCTACTTTTTAGGTAAAGATCAATCGTCGAAGGGCAAGGGTATAACTTCAGATCTCGGAGAGAGTTAATCATTATTTTGTGAGTTGATAATTCGGGAATGCCTTCTCTTGTGAGAAGTGTGGACCCTTGACAAGTTTGCATTCATTTTCTTTACTTACTTGATAAGAAAATTACTTGGTGATGTGTTATGTGGTAAAGAGGCTGATTGGCTCAATTGCTCTAGGTTGAGCCTGATTGGCATGATATGGTCCATTGATTATCTTATATTATTTCATATAGAGTCCTGTCAGCCATGTATTATGGGTATTGTTTGTTTTAATTTATAGAGCCTTGCTGGCTCGATATATGATATCATTTGTTGTGAAGTATTTGAGGATTAATCTATTGATAATCTTGTGACTTGAGTTGTTATGCATTTGATGATTTATATGCATATCTGGTACCAAGGTTAAGTAGCCCAATTGGTCACAGTTCGGGTGAGTTGGAGCGACATTGATTAAGTAGTCCGAATAATCGCGGTTCGGGTGAGTTAGAGTGACAAACTAATCGCCCGTGGCTTGGCAAACCTGGGTGAGTTAGATCTAACGAGGCACCTGTCCATTTACCAAATATTGATACTCTGGAAGGTGATCGTTAGATGGATCAACCTATTATAGGCTCAGTCAACGTCACCGGTGTGGGACACGCATGGTATATATGTTTACATATTTTATTATTTCAAGGATCTCATTGATATTAAATTGTGGTACTTGGTATATGTTGAGAAAGAGCATTAACCTTCATTTTGTCTAGAGTAACGGTGATGGGCTCGGACTGACTCTTGACGGAGAGCTCAGTTCGAGGAGGATATTGGCTACCCACGCGTCTTTTATGTGTTAACATGTTGTTTGAACTAAATGTGTTATTTTTTAAATGCGTATAGAGTTTTATTTTCATTTATTTGTATATTGTGTAAGAAATACTTGATGTGGAACGCAAATGTTGAATTTTAAGTTATAAGTCTTGAAAGTGAGTACATACTTCGTATAAGGGTTGGTGTGATCGGCTTATCACCTCACTGAGCTAGTGGTTTTGCTCACCCCCTACCATTCCTTTCCTTTTCAGGCGGTTGATATCTTTTGGTTGGAGGTTTGCCTATCTTTTGCTCGTCATCCGATCAGTGCTTGGGTACTCTTCTTTTTGTGTATAAATTGGCGGATCCATTGGCGAGATTGTATAGTTCATATCTGGTACCCCTTGATGTTTTTTTTACTTTCGCGATGTTATATCGCTTGTGTATATTTTCTTCAGACCGAGTTACATCATTGTATTTTGTTCCTTTGTAAATCTTTGGTGGTATGTTATGAAAATGATATCCTCGGGTAGTACTCGTTATCATCAGTTGTACTGTCCTACAGGTATTTGATAGCAAGCCTTACGTTTTCTATAAATTTTCGGAGTGGAGTGCACTCATTCCGTGAAATTTATGGTTAACGTGGCGGTTGTCGCGTTCTGTCTACGGTTGGGACTTGACAAATATGCTCTTTTCCTTCATCATGATGCATGTTTTCTTCATGATGATCCTCATTTCCATCACCATGATGTTAATTTCCTTCATCATGAGGTGTATTTAGTTCATCATGATGCTCATTTACTACATCATGATGCTCATTTCATGCTTTACTATGCATATTTGCTTCATCATGATGCTCATTTCATACATCATGCTTCATATTTCCATCATCTCTATGTTCATTTCCAACATCATGATGAAGAAATGCAAATTTTCTTCATAATGATGCACATTTCCTTTATCATGATGCATATTTCCTTCATCATGATGCTCATTCCCTTCATCATAATTCTTATTTCCATCATCATGATGCATAAATCCTTCATCATGATGCTCATTTCTATCATCATGATGCATGTTTCCATCATTATGATGCTCATTTCCTATATCATGACCTAATTTCCTTCATCATGATGCATATTTTCTTTCATCATAATGCTCATTTTCTATGTCACGATCTATATTCCCATCATCATGATGCTCATTTCTTTTATCCTGATGCTCATTTCCTGTATCATGATGCTAATTTCCTTCATCATGATGCATATTTCCTTCATCATGTAATCATTTACATCATCTTGATGCTAATATACTTCATCATGATGCGTATTTCCATCATCATGATGCTCATTTCCTTCTTCATGATGCTCATTTCCTACATTATGATGCTCATTTTCTTCTTCATGATGCTCATTTCTTTCATCATAATGTGTATTTCCTTCTTCTTGATTATCATTTCCTAAGTCATTATGGTCATTTCATTTAATCATGAGGCTTATTTCATTCATCGTGATACATATTTACTCAATCATGATGCTCATTTCCTACATCATGATACATATTTCCTTCATCATGGTGATATTTCCTTCATCGTGATGCTCATTTCTTACATCAATATGCTCTTTTCCTTCATCATGATGCATGTTTTCTTCATGATGATCCTCATTTCCACCACCATGATGTTGATTTCCTTCATCATGATGCGTATTTACTTCATCATGATGCTCATTCACTACATCATGATGCTCATTTCATTCATTACGATGCATATTTCCTTCATCATGATGCTCATTTCTTACATCATGCTTCATATTTCCTTCATCTCTATGTTCCTTTCCAACATCATGATGATCATTTCCTTCATGATGATGCAAATTTTCTTCATAATGATGCTTATTTCCTTTATCATGATGCGTATTTCCTTCATCATAATGCTAATTTCCTTCATCATAATTCTTATTTCCATCATCATGATGCATAAATACTTCATCGTGATACTTATTTCCTTCATCATGATGCTCATTTCTGTCATCATGATGCTCACTTCCTATATCATGACCTAATTTCCTTCGTCATGATGTATATTTTCCTTCATCATAATGTTCATTTCCTACGTCGCGATGCATATTCTCATCATCATGATACTCATTTCTTTCATCATGATGCTCATTTCCTGTATCATGATGCTCATTTCTTTCATCATGATGCATATTTTTCTTCATCATAATGCTCATTTCCTACATCACGATGCGTATTTCAATCATCATGATGCTCTTTTCCTTCACCTTAAGGTTCATTTCCTTCGCCGTGATGCATATTTCCTTCATCATGTAATCATTTACATCATCATGATGCATATTTCCTTCATCATTATGCTCATTTCCTTCTTTATGATGCTCATTTCCTACATTATGATTCTCATTTCCTTCTACATGATGCCCATTTCTTTCATCATAATGTATATCTCCTTCATCATGATTATCATTTCCTAAGTCATTATGGTCATTTCCTTTAATCATAAGGCTTATTTAATTCATCGTGATACATATTTTATTAATCGTGATGCTCATTTCTTACATCAATATGCTATTTTCCTTCATCATGATGCATGTTTTCTTCATGATGATCCTCATTTCCATCACCATGATGTTAATTTCCTTCATCATGAGGCGTATTTAGTTCATCATGATGCTCATTCACTACATCATGATGCTCATTTCATTCTTTACTATGCATATTTTCTTCAACATGATGCTTATTTCATACATCATGCTTCATATTTTCTTCATCTCTATGTTCATTTCCAACATCATGATGATCATTTCCTTCATCATGATGCAAATTTTCTTCATAATGATGCACATTTCCTTTATCATGATGCGTATTTCCTTCATCATTATGCTCATTCCCTTCATCATAATTCTTATTTCCATCATCATGATGCATAAATCCTTCATCATGATGCTCATTTCTATCATCATGATGCATGTTTCCTTCATCATGATGCTCATTTCCTATATCATGACCTAATTTCCTTCATCATGATGCATATTTTCTTTCATCATAATGCTCATTTCCTATGTCACGATCCATATTCCAATCATCATGATGCTCATTTCTTTCATCATGATGCTCATTTCCTGTATCATGATGCTCATTTCCTTTATCATGATTCATATTTTCCTTCGTCATAATGCTCATTTCCTACATCACGATGTATATTTCAATCGTCATGATGCTCTTTTCCTTCATCTTGATGTTCATTTCCTTCGCCATGATGCATATTTCCTTCATCATGTTATCATTTACATCATCATGATGCTAATATACTTCATCATGTTGCGTATTTACTTCATCATGATGCTTATTTCCTTCTTCATGATGCTCATTTCCTACATTATAATGCTCATTTTCTTCTTCATGATGCTCATTTCTTTCATCATAATGTATATTTCCTTCTTCTTGATTATCATTTCCTAAGTCATTATGGTCATTTCATTTAATCATGAGGCTTATTTCATTCATCGTGATACATATTTACTCAATCATGATGCTCATTTCCTACATCATGATACATATTTCCTTCATCATGGTGATATTTCCTTCATCGTGATGCTCATTTCTTACATCAATATGTTATTTTCCTTCATCATGATGCATGTTTTCTTCATGATGATCCTCATTTCCATCACCATGATGTTGATTTCCTTCATCATGATGCGTATTTACTTCATCATGATACTCATTCACTACATCATGATGCTCATTTCATTCATTACAATGCATATTTCCTTCATCATGATTATCATTTCTTACATCATGCTTCATATTTCCTTCATCTCTATATTCCTTTCCAACATCATGATGATCATTTCCTTCATGATGATGCAAATTTTCTTCATAATGATACTTTTTTCCTTTATCATGATGCGTATTTCTTTCATCATAATGCTAATTTCCTTCATCATAATTCTTATTTCCATCATCATGATGCATAAATACTTCATCGTGATACTATTTCATTCATCATGATGCTCATTTCTATCATCATGATGCTCACTTCCTATATCATGACCTAATTTCCTTCGTCATGATGCATATTTTCTTTCATCATAATGTTCATTTCCTACGTCGCGATGCATATTCTCATCATCATGATACTCATTTCTTTCATCATGATGCTCATTTCCTGTATCATGATGCTCATTTCCTTCTGTTGGCAATTGGATCGTGCGGTTCAACGTGATCGTTAGGATTAACAGGCAAACAAAATCAGCGGAAGCATAAAACGTGTTTACCGTACTTCTGGGTTGATGTAGAGGATGAATCGCTGCAGAGAACTACCTCTGATCTTCTACTGTATGTCCCAAGTCGAATCCTGCTATTGTGTGGGCAACAATCCGCAGGATTCTCTCAATCTGCTCCTGTTCTTTTCTAACTGTCAAATGAGGCACTGACTTAGGTTTAACAGGAGCTGAGATGACTTATATAGATGGGCTACAGCAGGGACCAGGAGGAGAAATTGGGCTGGGCCTCAATTGAATTTAATTAACCAAGCTTAGCCCAAAGCTTTTAATTAAATCCAATAATAATAATATAGTCCACTAAAATATTATTACTGCACTACCCGTCCAATCCTAAAATTATGTTCTGGGCTCCTTCTTATTATAAGCCCGACAGTCTCCCCATGTTTAAGATATACAATGCCCATTAATTAATTAAGTTACTGACAACTCAAATTAATTAATATCTCATCCGAGAGTAGTACCACTCAACCTTATTATCATGCCGGAAATTAATCCACTTGCAAGATTTATATGATAAACCTTATGAGCTCCTCAAGGGGACATCATCACCCTATGACGGACATGGATTCCTTCTACAATCAACAGCACACCATAGATACAGCACTACTTCCCAACTCATCGAGTTTGTTGATTTAATACTTTTAAATCTCACCCATTGATGAATCAAAGAAATACATACTGCCCTACGTGTCGAGGTTATTGTATAGGGATTAAGAGCACGAACTTCCATAATAACAGAGATCAAGTTCTACTATATAGTCAGTATAAGAAGAACGATCTCAAGCGGTCCTACTCAATACACACAAGTGCACTAATGTGATTTTATAGCCAAGACAAGCTAATACCAAACCACACTACAACCATACCAATAGAGAGTCCCCGTCTATCTCAGTTGTGAGTATTTGTTTATACTTTATAAGGAAACCGATAATATGATCTTCCGCGTGTTGTCGCACAACATATTATCTACAGTATAAAGTAAGTGGACTATTGCATCATGCATATAAATAAATTATAAGATGCAATCATTTGATCAATGATTCTCATTTCAAATATTGTTATGACATTGTTCATACTAAAGCTAGACATTTAGTATACAATCCAACAATCTCCCACTTATACTAAAAGACTATGCTATTATGTCTTCTGCCATACATCTGATTCATACTCCCACTACACGACCATTAAAAGCTCTCGCCTTAAGGTCCTTGTAAATGGTTTACTAGGTCATCATCCGATGCAATCTAGGCGACAACAACCTTCCCCTCATCATACGATTTCTCGCAACTGGTGGTACTCGCGCTCCATGTGTTTAATTGCCTTATGGACTTGTGATTTCTTCAAGTTTGCAACTGCACCAATATCATCAATGTAAATTGTGATTACCTTGGGCAAACTTAGAAACACTTCAAAGTCCATCATGAAGTCTCTAGAGTCATATTGATACTTTGGCTGCCTCATAGGCTCCAATTCATCATATTTCAATGATGGAGTCCGGAGTCTGAAATATATTTCTATATAAAACTCCTCCACATTATGACTCTACTTCCTAAGATTAAACACATAACCTTTGAGGTGAATTTACTGCCATCCAATCTGACTAAAAATTTTGAATCTACGTAATCCACAAGAAGCAGTGAATCTGTCCAGTAAGTCCACATATAATTTCCAGTCCTTCTCAGGCACTTTATAAATGTCTTACCACAGTTCATCATTCTTGTTCCGGGTTACGTTGATACCCACTGTTCATGCATTCAGCAAAACAGATATCCAACATCGTTCATAGCATTCCTTAGATTAAGCTTCCTTATTCACCGAAGCATAAGGAACCGCTTTCATCCTCTTTATCTTCTTCTTGTGTCTCAAAGACACATTCACTTAGATAAATTTACATGCTAAACTAGTATGGACTGTATCATTTTATGAAACTTGAGATAAGCATAATATCCTTTCTTGTGATCCGTATTACCGTGATCTAAAGGATATATTTTGCCTTTCTTAAGTCCTTCATCTCTATCGCTTTATTAACCGTACCCATACGCCCGATAATACTCTTTCATTGTCTCCAATGAGCAAGATACTATCTACGTATAGTACAAGAAACACCACCACGTTTTCGTCACTCTTTGCAACACACAAGACACATCCGCTCATTGATTTAAATCAATGCCACTGGATTACCTAATCAAAAAAGATGCTTCACGATCTTAAAGCTTGCTTTTAGTCCATTGCAGGACAATTTTAAGCTTACTATCAAAATGCTATTAGTACTTTGTAATGAATCACTCTGGTTTCTTCGCATAGATGTTTTTCTCAAGACTTCCAATCAGGAAAGCTGTCTTTGACATCTATTTGCTGTTCCTCATAGCAGCAATAAAAGAATCCAGATCAACATAAGCATAGCTACCAGCGAACATGTTTCCTCATAATCGAACCATTTCTTTCTAAGTATACCTTTTCGCAACAAGCTTTGCTTCCAAGGTTTTCACCTTTCCATATGATCCTCTTTTATTTCCTTTGACCACTTGCAATGGTTTTTACACCATTTAGCAGTCATACAAGTTCCCAAACTTAATATAGAATCCGTAGATTCTATTTCAACATTTATTGCAACTTACTAAGATTCCGCATTTTCATCTTGTAGTGCTACGTCGTATCCGTGGGATAATACCATGTTCACTAGGGATCAAGTCTCACGACTCTCCCAAAACATATATTTATGGGTTGTCATACAACCCTCCCACTACGACAAGGCACTACTGTTGGATTGTATACTAAAAGTCTAGCTTTAGTATGAACAATGTTATAACAATATTCGATATGAGAATCATTTATCAAATGATTGCATCTTATAATTTATTTTATATGCATGATGCAATAGTCCATTTACTTTATACTGTAGATAATATGTTGTGCGACAACACGCGGAAGATCATATTATCGGTTTCCTTATAAAGTATAAACAGATGCTCACAACTGAGATAGACGGGGACTCTCTATCGGTATGGTTGTAGTGTGGTTTGGTATTAACTTGTCTTGGCTATAGAATCACATTAGTGCACTTGTGTGTATTGAGTAGGACCGCCTGAGATCGTTCGACTTATACTGACTTATAGAAGAACTTGATCTCTGTTATTATGGAAGTTCGTGCTCTTAATCCCTATACAATAACCTCGACACGTAGGGCAGTATGTATTTCTTTGATTCATCAATGGGTGATATTTATAAGTATTAAATCAACAAACTCGGTGAGTTGGGAAGTAGTGTTGTATCTAGGTGTGCTGTTGATTGTAGAAGGAATCCATGTCCATCATAGGTTGATGATGTCCCCTTGAGGAACTCATAAGGTTTATCATGTAAATCTTGCAAGTGGATTAATTTCCGGCATGATAATAAGGTTGAGTGGTACTACTCTCGGATGAGATATTAATTAATTTGAGTTGTCAGTAACTTAATTAATTAATGGACATTGTATATCTTAAACATGGGGAGACTATCGGGCTCATAATAAGAAGGAGCCCAGAACATAATTTGGGATTGGACGGGTAGTGCAGTAATAATATTTTAGTGGACTATATTATTATTATTGGATTTAGTTAAAAGCTTTGGGCTAAGCTTGATTAATTAAATCCAATTGAGGCCCAGCCCAATTTCTCCTCCTGGTCCCTGCTGTAGCCCAAGTATATAAGTCATCTCAGTTCCTGTTAAACCTAAGGGTGTGCGTCTTTTGACATACGGTAGAAACAGAGAGCAGATTGAGAGAACTCTGGGGATTGTTGACCACCCAACACCAGAGTTGACTTTGGGACATACGGTAGAAGATCAGAGGTGTTCTTCTCAGATTATCATCCACTACTCCAACCCAGAAGACAGGTTAATTGTTTAATGCTTCCGCTATATCTGATTATCTGTTTTTCTTATGCGAATCACGTTAACCATAAGATCTAATTGCCAACAATTGGTATCAGAGCATGGTTTCTTGGTGAAACGTGATTTGTATAGTTGTTTTAGTGATTATTTGATTAATTAATTTAATCTGGTTTTAATCATGTTGTACCATTCGAGTGTTCCTCATACAGTCTGTGGTTGTGTGTTTGGGATATGATATAACTTATTCATGTAATTGGGTATGAATTTTGTTGATTATTCTATTATCCTATTCCTGTATCACACACACACACTATCATCTCATCACTGTGTCCACCCACACCGAGAAGACAGAAGACAGATGGGCGGACATCTGGCTGCGCGTGAATAATGGAGGTGACGGGTGGGTCTGTAAGGCGCCGACTATTGACAACTGGTGGCTTCGGCCGGACCAATTTTGTCGCGGCGGCTTGTCGACGGTGAGTGATGAATAAAGGGAGTGGCATCTGGGCGGCGAGTCGGCGTGAGCGGGGGTCTCACTGACGGTCGGCGTCTGGATGATGCTTGTACCAGCGCTGAAGATCTCGATCGACGTCTAGCTCTGGCTGGACAGATCGGCGAAGGTCGTGATAGATCCGTTCAGATCGGGGCACGTCGCCGTAGAATCTGGCAGCACTAGTGGTGGCACGCGGCTGAGCGACGGAGTCGAGGCGGCGGTAGAATCCGGAAGCTGCCCCTGAAGCACGGGCTGGAAAGTTGGTGGACGCGAGTCGACAGCGGATTCAAACGGCGACCTTTGAATCGGAGGCTAGGCGGCGCTGCAGGTGACTCGGCGTCTGGGCGGTGCTGGAGGATACGGATTTCGCAGATCCGATCAACCTTCGGCAGTGATTGTGGGTCAGAGGGAGCGTCGCCGGCGGGCACTATTGCGGCACTTGCACGCCAGCGGCAGCGGCGCTTGGTTGCGCCGGCAATCGCCTGAGGTGATGAGGGGCTTCGGCGGCATGTGATTAGGGCAGCTTTCTGTGATTTGGGCTGTCCAGACAGGGCCCAATTTTTTAATTATTGGATTAATTGGTTTTTGGGCTAGGGTCTGTTGGGCCCAAATCCTTTTATTATTGCCTTGGGCCTGATTTGTTGTTGCTGTGTATTGGGCTGCTTGGTTGTATTTTATTAATATGCCTGTTGGGCCCAATTCAGTAATTTTGAAAGGCTGCTCAATTAATTTTAATTTGGTTTTGGGCTGTTGGGCCCAATTTTAATTAAAATGGTATTGTGCTGCTGGGCCCATGGGCTGCTCAATTTTAATTTGGTTTTGGGCTGTTGGCCCAAATTTAATTAAAATGGACATGGGCTGCTGGACATTAATTGCTGGATTTAATTAATTGTGGGTTTGATGTTGGGCCAAGGTTAAATATTGGGCTAGACCTTAATGCAGAAATTGGCAAGATAAATGGGCTTAATTATTTTAATAATTGGCTGCTCATTTTATGCTAATAATGTTTGGGTCAGCTGGGCCTATTTAAATGATCCAACATTTTATGCAATTAATTATGATATATAACTGATTTAATTGTTTTAACTTGACAATTAATTGTTATATATGAATGACATGTTCTATGTGATTTATCTATTTAAATTGCTGTTAATAGAAGCATGTCTAAATTGTATATTTTATTCTTGAATATTATATGCATGTTATAAACCCTCGGTGTTAAATAACTAAGTGGGAGAGGGGATTGGTAATTAATTCCCGCAGCCTCCATTATTGGTTTGTAAGTGATGTGAGTATACTTGCGTGTTGGCAATAGGCCTTCCTCCCTAACGGATGAGTTTATTCACGGATCACTGGTACAGACTTCATAAATAATTATTGTTTGTAATGTGGCACATAAACTTGCGTGTTGGCATAGGCCTTCCTCCCTAACGGATGAGTTTGTGTGCGGTACACTGGTACAAACTTATAATTGATGATTGTAGGAAGCTACCCGAGCGCGTGTGTACTTCTCCAACTGTAAGGCACATAAGCTCGCGCAGTGGACTTGGGATCAAATAATGGTGTACACTTAGGTGTAAATAATTAGTATCCTCCCCAACGGAGTCACTGCTATTATTTGCATGGCTAAAAAGTAACCGACTATTAATTATTTTGTCATAAAGTTAGGTTGACAAATGAAATTAATGGGTAAAACCTTCTCTTGTAAATGTTCGGGTTTGTAAACGTCCACACTAACGTGGCTTGCAGACTCACGGTGCTTGAGATGTCGGTGAATTTTATTTTATATTGTTTTGAGGGAAACAATATAAAAGGATAAAATTCGAAGTTTTGATCTGAATATTTATTTGTGATTCTCTGAATTTCGAATGGTATTATCTTACTAATTGTTAACTAAAAGACATTATATTTACTTGTCCAAATTAGTTGATTAGAAAAGAATCATGGTTTTGAAAATTTACTGCTTAAGAAAATACAAGTGTGTTCTCTCATAGGACGGCTCATGATGCCTGTTAATGTCTCTAGTGAAGAGATGAGAGGTTCATAGAAATATGATGGTCTCATGTAACTCTTTGGATACTTGAGTAATTTAAAAGGCGCAAGATCATGATAGAATTTGATGAATGAATTGGAAATATATATGGAATAGAAGTTGAAAGGGAAACCTAAGTCAATTTTATTCTACATAATTGCTTAAATGTTTTGAGTAAGTTCCACCTGAATTACAAAAGGATGTAAATGGTGGGAAACTTCTGACAAAACATGTGGCAAAGGGAAAGCCATTTTCATCATGATGTGAACAAGTTTAATATCTTATTTACTAATGATTTAAACATGATTAGTGATGGCATCTACTGACTCGAACTGTGTAGATACTGGAATCACTAAATGTTTTTCACTTAGTAAGGATAAGATTGTAATGACATGGGTAAAACTACAAAGGTAGTGGCTATTGCAGTGGGAGTTGTTTATTTATCTCATGATAAGAATAAACGATTGATTATGAGAAATTGCCTTTACGTACATTTCATAGAAAGAATTTGATTTCGGTTTCTATGCATTAACGGATGGACACTTCATTTCATTTAAATGACATGGTCATAGTAATGAGGAATGAGGCTTTAATCCGTTAAAGTACGTTGGTGGATAATAAGTATACTCTTAAATTATGTTCATCCCACAGATGCAATAAATAATAATTAATAATGCATCTTCTAAAATTAGTAAGAGAAAGGAACCTTCGGAGATGAACTAAACATACATTTGGCGTCTAAGACTAATTCATTTTACTTGAGTAGGATTCAAAAGTTGATAGCCGATAGACCGTAAGGTTTATCTGAAGTGGAAACTATCAGACTTGCGAGTTCTGCTTGGAAGTAAAAATGATTAACTGTCTTTTCAAGGCTGTGGGGTGTAGAGCCAAAGATATATATGTTGGAATTAGTTCATTCTGATTTAAGCGAACCTAATATTATCCAGGCGAGAGGTGGTTATGAATATTCAAAAATTATTCTGGAAACCAATATATTTATATGATGCACTGCATGTCTAAGTTCTTTGATTGATTCAAGAATTGTAAGGCTGGTACAGTGAAGCGTCATGAAAAATATATTAAGTCATTACGATCTAATCGTGATGGCGAGTACCTCTTGGGATAGTTAGGAGCTATTAATCACAAGTTGAGATTAAATCTCAAGTAGTCTACACCGGGCGAGCCCCAGCTGAGTGGTGTGGTGGGTAGAAGGTATAAGGCTCTTATGGTTATAATTAGATAGATGATGAATTATTTGGAATAATTAAATTCATTTTATGGATATGCCCTAGATACAGTAATTCGTGAAACGTTTGTCTGTATATGGGATATTCTAGAAAAATGGAGGGTGATTTATATAGTCCAAAAGATCGAAGGGTAATTGTTAACTCAATAACTAGATTTTTGGAAAAGGACTATGTAATAAATCACTAACTCATGTATAAGTTGTTCTAAAGGAAGTGAGAGGAAAACACTAAGTATAAGTACCAAGTGTACAAGAGGATATACCACAAGGTAAACTGCAACACGTGTCACGTCTGATACATGTAGTGCCTTGTCGTAGTGGGAAGGTTGTTTGACAACCCATAAATATATGTTTTGGGAGAGTCGTGAGACTTGATCCCTAGTAAACATGGTATTGTCCCACGGATACAAAGTAGCACTACAAGATTAAAATGCAGAATCTTAGTAAGTTGCAATAAATGTTGAAATAGAATCTACGGATTCTATATTAAGTCTGGGAACTTGTATGACCACTAAATGGTGTAAATGCCATTGCAAGGGTCAAAGGAAATAAAAGAGGATCATACAGAAAGGTGAAAATCTTGAAAGCAAAGCTTGTTGCGAAAAGATGTACTCAGAAAGAAATGGTTCGATTATGAGGAAACATGTTCGTTGGTAGCTATGCTTATGTTGATCCGGATTCTTTTATTTATTGCTGCTCATATTAAATTATGAGGGACAGCAAATAGATGTCAAGACAGCTTTCCTGATTGGAAGTCTTGAGGGAAACATCTATGTGAAGCAACCAGAGTAATTCATTGCAAAGTACTAATAGCATTTTGATAGTAAGCTTAAAAATTGTCCAGCGATGGAGCAAGCTTTAAGATTGTGAAGCATCTGTTTTGATTAGATAATCCAGTGGCATGGATTTAAATCAATGAGCGGATGAGTCTTGTGTATTGTAAAGAGTGACGGAAACGTGGTGGTATTTCTTGGACTATATGTAGATAGTATCTTGCTCATTGGAGACAATGAAAGAGTATTATCGGGCGTATGGGTACGGTTATTAAAGCGGTAGATATGAAGGACTTAAGAAAAGTAAAATATATCATTTTGATCACGGTAATACGGATCATATGAAAGGATGTTATGCTTATCTCAAGTTTCATAAATGATACAATCCATGCTCGTTTAGCATGTGAATTTATCTTATTGGATGTGTCTTGAGACATAAATATAGATAAAGGAGATGAAAGCGGTTCCTTATGCTTCGGCAAATAAGGAAGCTTAATCTAAAGAATGCTATGAACGAGATTGGATATTTGTTTTGCTGAATGCATGAACAGTGGGTATCAACGTAACCCGGAACAAGAATGATGAACTGTGGTAAGATATATATGAAGTGCCTGAGAAGGACTGGTTATCATATATACACTTACTGGACAGATTCACTGCTTCTTGTGGATTACGTAGATTCGGATTTTTAGTCAGATTGGACGGCAGTAAATTCTCCTTAAAGGTTATGTGTTTAATCTTAGGAAGTAGAGTCATAATGTGGAGGAGTGTTATATAGAAATATATTTCAGACTCCGGACTCCATCATGGAAAGATGATGAATTGGAGCCTATGAGGCAGCCAAAGTATCTATATGACTCTAGAGACTTCATGATGGACTTTGAAGTGTTTCTAAGTTTGCCCAAGGTAATCACAATTTACATTGATGATATTGGTGCAGTTGCAAACTTGAAGAAATCACAAGTCCATAAGGCAATTAAACACATGGAGCGCGAGTACCACCTGTTACGAGAAATCGTATGATGAGGGGAAGGTTGTTGTCGCCTAGATTGCATCGGATGATGACCTAGTAATCCATTTACAAGGACCTTAAGGCGAGAGCTTTTAATGGTCGTGTAAGTAGGAGTAGGAATCAGATGTATGGCAGAAGACATGACAGCATAGTCTTTTAGTATAAGTGGGAGATTGTTGGATTGTATACTAAAAGTCTAGCTTTAGTATGAACAATGTTATAACAATATTCGATATGAGAATCATTGATCAAATGATTGCATCTTATAATTTATTTTATATGCATGATGCAATAGTCCATTTACTTTATACTGTAGATAATATATTGTGCGACAACACGCGGAAGATCATATTATCGGTTTCCTTATAAAGTATAAACAGATGCTCACAACTGAGATAGACGGGAACTCTCTATCGGTATGGTTGTAGTGTGGTTTGGTATTAGCTTGTCTTGGCTATAGAATCACATTAGTGCACTTGTGTGTATTGAGTAGGACCGCCTGAGATCGTTCGACTTATACTGACTTATAGAAGAACTTGATCTCTGTTATTATGGAAGTTCGTGCTCTTAATCCCTATACAATAACCTCGACACGTAGGGCAGTATGTATTTCTTTGATTCATCAATGGGTGAGATTTATAAGTATTAAATCAATAAACTCGGTGAGTTGGGAAGTAGTGCTGTATCTATGGTGTGCTGTTGATTGTAGAAGGAATCCATGTCCGTCATAGGTTGATGATGTCCCCTTGAGGAGCTCATAAGGTTTATCATGTAAATCTTGCAAGTGGATTAATTTCCGGCATGATAATAAGGTTGAGTGGTACTACTCTCGGATGAGATATTAATTAATTTGAGTTGTCAGTAACTTAATTAATTAATGGACATTGTATATCTTAAACATGGGGAGACTATCGGGCTCATAATAAGAAGGAGCCCAGAACATAATTTGGGATTGGACGGGTAGTGCAGTAATAATATTTTAGTGGACTATATTATTATTATTGGATTTAATTAAAAGCTTTGGGCTAAGCTTGATTAATTAAATTCAATTGAGGCCCAGCCCAATTTCTCCTCCTGGTCCCTGCTGTAGCCCAAGTATATAAGTCATCTCAGTTCCTGTTAAACCTAAGGGTGTGCCTCTTTTGACATACAGTAGAAACAGAGAGCAGATTGAGAGAACTCTGGGGATTGTTGACCACCCAACACCAGAGTTGACTTTGGGACATACGGTAGAAGATCAGAGGTGTTCTTCTCAGATTATCATCCACTACTCCAACCCAGAAGACAGGTTAATTGTTTAATGCTTCCGCTATATCTGATTATCTATTTTTCTTATGCGAATCACGTTAACCATAGGATCCAATTGCCAACAACTACATATAATTGTGTATCAGACATGACACGCGTTGCAGTTTACCTTGTGGTATATCCTCTTGTACACTTGGTACTTTAACTTTGTGTTTTCCTCTCACTTCCTTTAGAACAACTTATACATGGGCTTGTGATTTATTACATAGTCCTTTTCCAAAAATCTAGTGTTTGTGTTGACAATCACCCTTCGATCTTTTGGACTAAATAAATCACTCTCCATTTTTCTAGGATATCCCATATACAGACAAATGTTTCACGAATTACTGTATCTAGGGTATATCCATAAAATGAATTTAATTATTTCAAATAATTCATCATCTATCTAATCATAACCATAAGAGCCTTATTCCTTCTATACACCACACCATTCAGTTTGGGGCATACCCGGTGTAGCTAACTTGAGATTTAATCTCAACTTCTGATCAATAGCTCCTAACTATCCCAAGAGGTATTCGCCATCATGATTGAATCGTAATGACTTAATATATTTTTCATGACGCTTCACTGTACCAGCCTTACAATTCTTGAATTAATCAAAGAACTTAGACATGCAGTGCATCATATAAATATATTGGTTTCCAGAATAATCTTCGAATATTCATAACCACCTCTCGCCTGGATAATATTAGGTTCGCTTGAATCATAATGAACTAATTCCAACATATATATCTTTGGCTCTACACCCCACAGCCTTGAAAAGGCAGTTAATCATTTTTACTTCCAAGCAAGACTCGCAAGTCCGATAGTTTCCACTTCAGATAAACCTTACGGTCTATCGGCTATCAATTTTTGAATCCTACTCAAGTAAAATGAATTAGTCATAGACGCCAAATGTATGTTTAGTTCATTTCCGAAGGTTTCTTTCTCTTACTAATATTAGAAGATGCATTGTTTAATTACTATTTATTGCATCTGTGGGATGTACATGATTCAAGAGTATACTTTTTATCCACCAACGTACTTTAATGGATTATAGCCTCATTCCTTATTACTATGACCATGTCATTTAAATGAAATGAAGTGTCCATCCGTTAATACATAGAAACCGAAATTAAATTCTTTCTATGAAACGTACGTTAAGACAATTTCTCATAATCTATCGTTTATTCTTATCATGAGATAAATAAACAACTCCCACTGCAATAACCACTACCTTTGTAGTTTTACCATGTTATTAACAATCTTATCCTTACTCAGTGATAAACATTTAGTGATTCCAGTATCTACATACTTCGTGTCAGTAGATGCCATCACTAATCATGTTTAAACCATTAGTAAATAAGATATTAAACTTGTTCACATCATGATGAAAAATGACTTTCTTTTGCCACATGTTTTGTTAGAAGTTTCCCACCATATATTTCCTCTCGTATTTCAGGTAGAACTTGCTCAAAACATCCAGGCAAATTGTGAAGAATAAATTGATTTAGGTTTCCCTTTCAATTTCTATTCCAAGCTTTTCCAATTCATTCATCAATTCGACCATGATCTTCTGCCTTTTTAATTTACTCAAGTATCCGAAGAGTTACATGAGACCATCATATTTCTATGAACCTCTCATCTCTTCACTAGAGACTTTAATAGGCATCATGAGACGTCCTTTGTGAGAATACACATGTATTTTCTTAAGCAGTAATTATCAAAACCAAGATTCTTTCTAATCATCTAATTTGGACAAGTAAATATAATGTCTTTTAGTTAATAATTAGTGAAATAAAACCATTCGAAATTCAGAGAATCATAAATAAATTTACCGATCAAATCTTTGAATTTTATTCTTTTATATTGATTCCCTCAAAACAATATAAAATAAAATTCACCGACATCTCAAGCACCGTGAGTCTGCAAGCCACGATAGTGTGGACGTTTACAAACCCGAACATTTACAAGAGAAGGTTTTACCCATTAATTTCATTTGTCAACCTAACTTTATGACAAAATAATTAATAGTCGGTTCCTCATTAGCCATGCAAATAAAAGCAGTGACTCCGATGGGGAGGATACTTATTATTTACATCTAAGTGTACACCATTATTTGACCCCAAGTCCGCGGCCCAAGCTTATGTGCCTTACAGATAGAGAAGTACACATGCGCTCGGATAACTTCCTACAGTCATCAATTACAAGTTTGTACCAGTGAACCGCATATAAACTCATCCGATAGGGAGGAACGTCTAAGCCAACGTGCAAGTTCATATGCATCACATTACAAACGTAATTATTTAATGAAGTCTGTTCCAGCAATCCATGAATAAACTCATCCGATGGGGAGGAAGGCTCTAATGCCGACGCGCAAGTCTATTAACATTGCTAACAAACTAATAATGGAGGCCGCGGGAATTTATTACCAATTCCCTCTCCCACTTAGTTATTTAATACCGAGGGTTTTTCCACATGTATATAATATTCAGAAATAAAATATACATCCTAGACATGCTTCTATTAACAGCAATTTAAATAAATAAATCACATAGAACATGCCTTTCATATATAACAATTAATTGTCAAATTAAAATAATTAAATCAGTTATATATCATAATTAATTGCATAAATGGTGGATCAATTAATTGGGCCCTAGAGCAACAAATAAGCACAAAATGAGCAGCATATTAATAATTAATCAAGCCCATTATCTATGACCCATATACTCAGCCCAAAATTAAATTAAATCCACCAAGCCTACCAGCACAAAATTAGCCCATTATTAAATAACTAATTTATCATGCTTGGCCCATTACTCACAATTAATTAAATACAACAATAATAAATGGCCCAGCAGCCCATTATCATTTTAATTAAAATTGGGCCCAACAGCCCAAAACTAAATTAAAAAAAATGAGCAGCCCAAACCAATTATAAATAATAAGCCCAGCAGCCCAATGAACATCTCAATTAAATTGGGCCCAACTGAACACAGGCCCAAAATCCTTGGCCCAAAGTGTTTTTCTACCCTATTTGAACCAGTTGCTGCTCCTTCATCCTTCCAGCTGCAACCACGCGTTTCAACCCAAGCCCAGCCATCCGGAATCATGCTGGCAGCCAACTTGCCTGGAAAGAAGGAGCCTTCATCTGGACTCGCCGGATCATCAAGTCGATCCTCCTGGAATCCGCCCAGAAACTGCAATGGCGATCTAATCGAAAGAACCAGCAGTCTCGATCAAAAGTTTCTTAGAACCGCCACGGACTCGCCGGAATCACTAGGAGACTCGCCCGGAATCATCAGGGGACTCGCTCGGAACGCCGCTTCCAGCGTCCGCCGCCGCCCATCGATTTGGATCCGATACGAATTGCACCACCTACTGTCTAGCACGCCGTCGATCGGGATCTGCCTGCACCAGTTGCGCATCCGCTTCCAACTCACAGTCTATTAATCGTCGCTGACTGGAGTCGCCACTTGTTGTGCAGTCATCGATCACCGGCCAGGGCTGTTTCTTTTAGCCCAATGGTGCCAGAAGGGGCCGTCGCCAACCGTGAATCTGCATGCATCAGCCCCGCTCGAGGTCGACTTCCATCACCCGCAGAACGTGACTCGCTGCCCATCATCCTGTCGTGCAGCCTTGATCCAGCAGCCATGACGCCGAGCGCCGTTGAGCGCTCCTTTATGCCCGCGCCGCCATCATAGCAATCATCGTTCACGTTTTATCAGATCGTTGATGGAATTTCATGGTAGATTCGTTGTCCATGGACATGATCACAACGTTCTCACGATGGAACAACCGTACATTTGAATCGTGTTCAAATATGTACAATTATCAACCAATACAGCCCAATGTAAAATCGACAAAAGCACATATGATATACACACATATATAATCCATAATCTCATGCTTTGATTTTGATAATAGAAACACGAGAAGTAAAATTAATTGTGATCACATCTAGATCATTCACATAATCATATAATCATAATAACCCTAACCAACAGTCACGTCTCACCACGAAACCAACGCTCTGATACCAATTGTTGGCAATTGGATCGTGCGGTTCAACGTGATCATTAGGATTAACAGGCAAACAAAATCAGGGGAAGCATAAAACGTGTTTACCTTACTTCTGGGTTGATGTAGAGGATGAATCGCTGCAGAGAACTGTTGGCAATTGGATCGTGCGGATCAACGTGATCATTAGGATAAACCAGTTAAACAAATCAGCGGAAGCTTAATTAAACCGTTTTACCGTACTTCTAGGTTGGTGTAGAGGTTGATCGTTGCAGAGAACCACCTCTCGATCTTCTGCTGTATGACCCATGTCGAATCCTGCTGTTGTGTGGGCAACAATCTGCAGGATTCTCTCAATCTGCTTCTCTCCCTAACTCACGTTGAAAGAGGCGCAGTTACCTAAGTTTCCAGAAGCTGAGATGACTATATATATTGGGCTACAGCAGGGACCAGGAGGAGAAATTGGGCTGGGCCTCAATTGAACTTAATTAACCAAGCTTAGCCCAAAGCTTTTAATTAAATCCAATAATAATAATATAGTCCACTAAAATATAATTATTGCACTACCCGTCCAATCCCAAAATTATGTTCTGGGCTCCTTCTTATTATAAGCCCGATAGTCTCCCCATGTTTAAGAAAAATAATGTCCATTAATTAATTAAATTACTGACAACTCAAATTAATTAACATCTCATCCAAGAGTAGTACCACTCAACCTTATTATCATGCCGGAAATTAATCCACTTGCAAGATTTACATGATAAACCTTATGAGCTCCTCAAGGGGACATCATCAACCTATGACGGACATGGATTCCTTCTACAATCAACAGCACACCATAGATACAGCACTACTTCCCAACTCACCGAGTTTGTTGATTTAATACTTATAAATCTCACCCATTGATGAATAAAAGAAATACATACTGCCCTACGTGTCGAGGTTATTGTATAGGGATTAAGAGCACGAACTTCCATAATAACAGAGATCAAGTTCTACTATATAGTTAGTATAAGAAGAACGATCTCAACCGGTCCTACTCAATACACACAAGTGCACTAATGTGATTCTATAGCCAAGACAAGCTAATACCAAACCACACTACAACCATACCGATAGAGAGTCCCCGTCTATCTCAGTTGTGAGCATCTGTTTATACTTTATAAGGAAACCGATAATATGATCTTCCGCGTGTTGTCGCACAACATATTATCTACAGTATAAAGTAAATGGACTATTGCATCATGCATATAAAATAAATTATAAGATGCAATCATTTGATCATATGATTCTCATTTCAAATATTGTTATAACATTGTTCATACTAAAGCTAGACTTTTAGTATACAATCCAACAATCTCCCACTTATACTAAAAGACTATGCTGTCATGTCTTCTGCCATACATCTGATTCCTACTCCCACTACACGACCATTATAAGCTCTCGCCTTAAGGTCCTTGTAAATGGTTTACTAGGTCATCATCCGATGCAATCTAGGCGACAACAACCTTCCCCTCATCATACGATTTCTCGTAAAAGGTGGTACTCGCGCTCCATGTGTTTAATTGCCTTATGGACTTGTGATTTCTTCAAGTTTGCAACTACACCAATATCATCAATATAAATTCTGATTACCTTGGGCAAACTTAGAAACACTTCAAAGTCCATCATGAAGTCTCTAGAGTCATATAGATACTTTGGATGCCTCATAGGCTCCAATTTATCATCTTTCCATGATGGAGTCCGGAGTTTGAAATATATTTCTATATAACACTCCTCCACATTATGACTCTACTTCCTAAGATTAAACACATAACCTACTGCCGTCCAATCTGACTAAAAAATCTGAATCTGCGTAATCCACAAGAAGCAGTGAATCTGTTTAGTAAATCCACATATAATTTCCAGTCCTTCTCAGGCACTTTATATATGTCTTACTACAGTTCATCATTCTTGTTCCGGGTTACGTTGATACCTTCTGTTCATGCGTTCAGCAACACAGATATCCAACTTCGTTCATAGCATTCTTTAGATTAAGCTTCCTTATTCGCCGAAGCATAAGGAACCGCTTTCATCTACTTTATCTTCTTCTTGTGTCTCAAAGACACATTCACTTAGATAAATTTACATGCTAAACGAGTATGGACTGTATCATTTTATGAAACTTGAGATAAGCATAACATCCTTTCTTGTGATCCATATTACCGTGATCAAAAGGATGTATTTTGCCTTTCTTAAGTCCTTCATCTTTACCGCTTTATAAACCGTACCCATACGCCCGATAATACTCTTTCATTGTCTCCAATGAGCAAGATACTATCTACGTATAGTACAAGAAACACCACCACGTTTCCGTTACTCTTTACAACACACAAGACTCATCCGCTCATTGATTTAAATCCATGCCACTGGATTACCTAATCAAAACATATGCTTCACGATCTTAAAGCTTGATTTAAGTCCATCACTGGACAATTTTGAGCTTACTATCAAAATGCTATTAGTACTTTGCAATGAATTACTCTGGTTGCTTCACATAGATGTTTTCCTCAAGACTTCCAATCAGGAAAGCTGTCTTGACATCAATTTGCTGTCCCTCATAATTCAATATGAGCAGCAATAAATAAAAGAATCCGGATCAATTTAAGCATAGCTACCAGCGAATATGTTCCCTCATAATCGAACCATTTCTTTCTGAGTACATCTTTTCGCAACAAGCTTTGCTTCCAAGATTTTCACCTTTCCGTATGATCCTCTTTTATTTCCTTATGACCACTTGCAATGGCTTTTACACCATTCTAGTGATCGTTCAAGCTCCAAACTTAATTTAGAATCCATAGATTCTATTTCATCATTCATTGCATCTTGCTAAGATTCCGCATTTTCATCTTGTAGTGCTACTTCGTATCCGTGGGACAATACCATGTTCACTGGGGATCAAGTCTCACGACTCTCCCAAAACATATATTTATGGGTTGTCATACAACCCTCCCACTACGACAAGGCACTACATGTAATTGTGTATCAGACGTGACACGCGTTGCAGTTTACCTTGTGGTATATCCTCTTGTACACTTGGTACTTATACTTAGTGTTTTCCTCTCACTACCTTTAGAACAACTTATACATGGGTTTGTGATTTATTACATAGTCCTTTTCCAAAAATCTAGTTATTGAGTTAACAATTATCCTTCGATCTTTTGGACTAAATAAATCACCCTCCATTTTTCTAGGATATCCCATATACAGACAAACGTTTCACGAATTACTGTATCTAGGGCATATCCATAAAATGAATTTAATTATTCCAAATAATTCATCATCTATCTAATCATAACCATAAGAGCCTTATTCCTTCTACCCACCACACCATTCAGCTGGGGCATGCCCGGTGTAGCCAACTTGAGATTTAATCTCAACTTCTGATTATTAGCTCCTAACTATCCCAAGAGGTATTCATCATCACGATTGAATCGTAATGATATGATATATTTTCCATGACGCTCACTGTACCAGCCTTACAATTCTTGAATTAATCCAAGAACTTAGACATGCAGTGCATCAAATAAATATATCGGTTCCCAGAATAATCTTCGAATATTCATAACCACCTCTCGTCTAGATAATATTAGGTTCGCTTGAATCAGAATGAACTAATACCAACATATATATCTTTGGCTCTACACCCCACAACCTTGAAAAGGCAGTTAATCAATTTTACTTCCAAGCAAGACTCGCAAGTTTGATAGTTTCCACTTCAGATAAACCTTACGGTCTATCGGCAATCAACTTTTGAATCATACTCAAGTAAAATGAATTAATCTTAGACGCCAAATGTATGTTTAGTTCATTTTCGAAGGTTCCTTTCTCTTAATATTAGAAGATGCATTATTTAATTACTATTTATTGCATCTGTGGGATGTACATGATTCAAGAGTATACTTTTTATCCACCAACATACTTTAACGGATTATAGCCTCATTCCTCATTACTATGACCATGTCATTTAAATGAAATGAAGTATCCATCCGTTAATGCATAGAAACCGAAATTAAATTCTTTCTATGAAACGTACGTAAAGACAATTTCTCATAATCAATCGTTTATTCTTATCATGAGATAAATAAACAACTCCCACTGCAATAGGCACTACTCTTGTAGTTTTACCCATGTTATTAACAATCTTATCCTTACTCAGTGATAATCATTTAGTGATTCCAGTATCTACATACTTCGTGTCAGTAGATGCCATCACTAATCATGTTTAAACCATTAGTAAATAAGATATTAAACTTGTTCACATCATGATGAAAAATGCCTTTCTTTTGCCACATGTTTTATTAGAAGTTTCCCACCTTATACAACCTCTCGTATTTCAGGTAGAACTTGCTTAAAACATCCAGACAAATTGTGAAGAATAAATTGATTTAGGTTTCCCTTTCAATTTCTATTCCAAGCTTTTCCAATTCATTCATCAATTGAACCATGATCTTCTGCCTTTTTAATTTACTCAAGTATCCGAAGAGTTACATGAGACCATCATATTTCTATGAACCTCTCATCTCTTCACTAGATACTTTAATAGGCATCATGAGACGTCCTTTGTGAGAATACACATGTATTTTCTTAAGCAGTAATTATCAAAAACAAGATTCTTTCTAATCATCTAATTTGGACAAGTAAATATAATGTCTTTTAGTTAATAATTAGTGAAATAAAACCATTCAAAATTCAGAGAATCACAAATAAATTTACCGATCAAATCTTCGAATTTTATTCTTTTTATATCGATTTCCTCAAAACAATATAAAATAAAATTCACCGACATCTCAAGCACCGTGAGTCTGCAAGCCACGATAGTGTGGACGTTTACAAACCCGAACATTTACAAGAGAAGGTTTTACCCATTAATTTCATTTGTCAACCTAACTTTATGACAAAATAATTAATAGTCGGTTCCTCTTTAGCCATGCAAATAAAAGCAGTGACTCCGATGGGGAGGATACTTATTATTTACATCTAAGTGTACACCATTATTTGACCCTAAGTCCGCGGCCCAAGCTTGTGTGCCTTACAGATGGAGAAGTACACACGCGCTCGGATAACTTCCTACAGTCATCAATTACAAGTTTGTATTAGTGAACCGCATATAAACTCATCCGATAGGGAGGAAGGTCTAAGCCAACGCGCAAGTTCATATGCATCACATTACAAACGTAATTATTTAATGAAGTCTGTTCCAGCAATCCATGAATAAACTCATCCGATGGGGAGGAAGGCTCTAATGCCGACGCGCAAGTCTATTCACATTGCTAACAAACCAATAATGGAGGCCGCGGGAATTTATTACCAATCCCCTCTTCCACTTAGTAATTTAATTACCGAGGGTTTTTAACATGCATATAATATTCCAGAATAAAATATACAACTTAGACATGCTTCTATTAACAACAATTTAAATAAATAAATCACATAGAACATGCCTTTCACATATACAACAATAATTGACAATTAAATCAATTAATCAGTTATATAACATTAATTAATTGCATAATTAGTGGATCAATTAAATGGGCCCTAGAGCATCAAATAAGCACAAAATGAGCAGCAGATTAATTAATTAATCATACTCATTATCTATGGCCCATAATCTTAGCCCAAAACTAAATTAAGACCACCAACCCCACTAGCACAAAATTAGTCCATTAATAAAATTAATTTATCATGCTTGGCCCATTAACCACAACTAATTAAAACCAGGATTGGCCCAGCAGCCCATTACCATTTAATTAAAATTGGGCCATTTGATAATAGCCCAAAACCATTTAATTAAAATTGAGCAGCCCACAAGCTTAATAACTAGGCCCATCAAGACACCAACAGCACACTATAAAATCAGAATTGGGCCCATCAGGCAGCCCAACATCAATTAAAGGGAGCCCAACAGCCCAACACCAATTCAAATGCTGCCCTAATCTAAATCAGCCGCAACATCAACCTAGCCGCTGCACCGGTGCCATCAGCAGCCGCTGCTGCCGGCGGCCGCGCCAGTAGCAACCGCCGGGACCGAGACGTCAGCCCTCCGACCGTGTGCTGCCACCGACCGCGTGCTGCCAGCCCGGAAATTACAGCCGCAAATAGCAATCCACTGCACCGGGAAGCTGCTTACCAATACTGCCGCCTCACGACGTCCCGCTAGCCACCTCCCTTCGCTGGCGTCGCCATCCGTTACAACTCCAGACAACGACGCGCCGCTGCCTGCCTCCGGTGTAGAGCCTCCAGCCTCCTGCCGTGCCTATATCCGCGCGATGCCAGCGACTATCACCAGCCGTCGACTGACAGCGCCGACCCAGTCGCACACCAGGAATCTGCTCCGTCACGCTATTGGGCACCCATTGCCGGCTGGAGTCTTCACGCCGGTGTAACCGCATCACAACGCTGACCTTGCCACCGCCAGCCATCGCGAAGACGACCGATCTAAATGAATTGGACCACTGACTCGCCGGGAAAACATGGTCTGCACAGTCGACCGCCGCCTCGATTCCATCGCTCAGCCGCCGTCAGCATCGCTCATGCTCTCGTCGTCGATCAGCCATGACCGCCGTCAGATTTGGTCTGACCGAAGTGCTCCGATCCGACCGGGATCGGGTGGGACTCTATCGGATCCCTTCTGATTCGCTGGAATCCGCTGCTGACGTGCCGCCGGATCTCAAATCGCCCATCTGGACTTCTCCCTCACCCTCAATCAAGCGTAGCCGCCGTACTTCTGACTACCAGCCATCACACGCCGATGGCTTCACACCCATCCACCTCGCCTTCAACTATCGCGCGCCGTCGGCCACTCACCCGTACTTCGAGCAGGGTGTGCGTCGTGATAAAAAGATTGCAGTGGACTATTCTTGGTGTGTGTGATAAGTTTGTACAGTGTATAAAACCATAGAAAAAACACAACAGCATATCACAACAGTAGATTATCAAACAATATGCAATTACCAAGATAAAACTATAATCACATATTTTCTTGGTTGATAAACATGTTTTTAATACAGATTATATCACATAATCACATAAACCCAATCTAACGATTCACGTATCACCACCAAACCAATGCTCTGATACCAATTGTTGGCAATTGGATCGTGCGGATCAACGTGATCATTAGGATAAACCAGTTAAACAAATCAGCGGAAGCATAATTAAACCATTTTACCGTACTTCTGGGTTGGTGTAGAGGTTGATCGTTGCAGAGAACCACCTCTCGATCTTCTGCTGTATGACCCATGTCGAATCCTGCTGTTGTGTGGGCAACAATCTGCAGGATTCTCTCAATCTACTTCTCTCCCTTACTCACGTTGAAAGAGGTGCAGTTACCTAGGTTTCCAGAAGCTGAGATGACTATATATATTGGGCTACAGCAGGGACCAGGAGGAGAAATTGGGCTGGGCCTCAATTGAACTTAATTAACCAAGCTTAGCCCAAAGCTTTTAATTAAATCCAATAATAATAATATAGTCCACTAAAATATTATTATTGCACTACCCGTCCAATCCCAAAATTATGTTCTGGGCTCCTTCTTATTATAAGCCCGATAGTCTCCCCATGTTTAAGAAAAACAATGTCCATTAATTAATTAAGTTACTGACAACTCAAATTAATTAACATCTCATCCGAGAGTAGTACCACTCAACCTTATTATCATGCCGGAAATTAATCCACTTGCAAGATTTATATGATAAACCTTATGAGCTCCTCAAGGGGATATCATCAACCTATGACGGACATGGATTCCTTCTACAATCAACAGCACACCATAGATACAGCACTACTTCCCAACTCACCGAGTTTGTTGATTTAATACTTATAAATCTCACCCATTGATGAATCAAAGAAATACATACTGTCCTACGTGTCGAGGTTATTGTATAGGGATTAAGAGCACGAACTTCCATAATAACAGAGATCAAGTTCTACTATATAGTCAGTATAAGAAGAACGATCTCAAGCGGTCCTACTCAATACACACAAGTGCACTAATGTGATTCTATAGCCAAGACAAGCTAATACCAAACCACACTACAACCATACCGATAGAGAGTCCCCGTCTATCTCAGTTGTGAGCATCTGTTTATACTTTATAAGGAAACCGATAATATGATCTTCCGCGTGTTGTCGCACAACATATTTTCTACAGTATAAAGTAAATGGACTATTGCATCATGCATATAAAATAAATTATAAGATGCAATCATTTGATCATATGATTCTCATTTCAAATATTGTTATTGTTGGATTGTATACTAAAAGTCTAGCTTTAGTATGAACAATGTCATAACAATATTTGAAATGAGAATCATTGATCAAATGATTGCATCTTATAATTTATTTTATATGCATGATGCAATAGTCCATTTACTTTATACTGTAGATAATATGTTGTGCGACAACACGCGAAAGATCATATTATCGGTTTCCTTATAAAGTATAAACAGATGCTCACAACTGAGATAGACGGGGACTCTCTATCGGTATGGTTGTAGTGTGGTTTGGTATTAGCTTGTCTTGGCTATAGAATCACATTAGTGCACTTGTGTGTATTGAGCAGGACCGCCTGAGATCGTTCTTCTTATACTGACTATATAGTAGAACTTGATCTCTGTTATTATGGAAGTTCGTGCTCTTAATCCCTATACAATAACCTCGACACGTAGGGCAGTATGTATTTCTTTGATTCATCAATGGGTGAGATTTATAAGTATTAAATCAACAAACTTGGTGAGTTGGGAAGTAGTGCTGTATCTATGGTGTGCTGTTGATTGTAGAAGGAATCCATGTCCGTCATAGGTTGATGATGTCCCCTTGAGGAGCTCATAAGGTTTATCATGTAAATCTTGCAAGTGGATTAATTTCTGGCATGATAATAAGGTTGAGTGGTACTACTCTCGGATGAGATATTAATTAATTTGAGTTGTCAGTAACTTAATTAATTAATGGGCATTGTATATCTTAAACATGGGGAGACTGTCGGGCTTATAATAAGAAGGAGCCCAGAACATAATTTTGGGATTGGACGGGTAGTGCAGTAATAATATTTTAGTGGACTATATTATTATTATTGGATTTAATTAAAAGCTTTGGGCTAAGCTTGGTTAATTAAATTCAATTGAGGCCCAGCCCAATTTCTCCTCCTGGTCCCTACAGTAGCCCTTATAAATAAGTTATCTCAGTTCCTGTTAGCCCTAAGTCAGTGCCTCATTTGACAGTTAGAAAGAACAGGAGCAGATTGAGAGAATCCTGCAGATTGTTGCCCACACAACAGCAGGATTCGGCTTGGGACATACTGCAGAAGATTGACCCAGAAGGTGGTTCTCTGCAACGGTTCATCCTCTACATCAACCCAGAAGTACGGTAAACAAGATTTAATTGCTTCCGCTGTAATTGTTTGCCTGATAACCTTAAACGAATCACGTTGATCCGCACGATCCAATTGCCAACAATTGGTATCAGAGCGTTGGTTTCGTGGTGAAACGTGAGTCGTTAGGTGGGTTGTGATTATTTGATTATATGGTATAATCTAGATTTAATCTCAATTTTGTTAGAGCTTTTCATGTGTTTATTATCTATTCATTGGAAGGCTTGAAATTAGGGATTGTATATGTATTCCTGTGTGTTTTGTCGATTATATGGGTGTGTGATTATTTTGATTGAATTCTCTATACACACTATTAACCATCGATGTTACTATCGCCTGTTGTACATGACTCATACATACACATATCGCTTATGGCTGCTGGAAAATCGGTGAACGAGTCTGATGAATGTCTGGGCGATGCTTCAACGCGAATGAACGATAGCACCCAGCGCGTAAGCGTGGGTTATGGCTTGGCTGCTCACGACAATGGGCTGGAGAAAGGCAAATCGACCAAATTCAGACGGTCTGATGAAATCCGGCGCATCCTTGGCGGGTTCCAGGAAAATCGACGACTGATGGATGTAGCCTGCTGGCTGTGGATCGGCGGGAGGCTGGCTAGGTGATGCTGGTGATCGGAGACGGCACGATGCCCACTCGTAATGGGTTGAAGGTTTCGTTCCGGCGAGTCGTCCTGGGTCTTCGCTGCTGGACAGACGCAGCATGGCGGATCTGTCGGGCCTTGACGGTTCCAAGTGAGCGCGGGCGGCAGCTTCCAGGCGAGTGCGGGCGGCAGCTTCCAGGCGAGCGTGACGGACGCTGGAGGCCCGATTCCATGGCGGTCGGTGAGGATGGTCACCGGCTTGACTTCGATGGCGATGTTGTCGCTCGTCTCCGGCTTACCGGTCTGCACAGCAGCTTCACGGCAAGGCGGATGCTGGCGCTGGAAGGGCTGGTCATGGCTGGGTCTTCGCGTGACTATGGTTTGCTAGGCGACGCTGATGAGCATGACTGTCGGCACTGCCGGCGGCGGCAACTGGCTGGTGGTGCTGCTGGATCACCGTGCTGTCGGAAGTGAGGGCAGATGATAGCCATGTGACAATGTATATTGCGGCTGGAGAAGGAGCAAGCTGCTGAGCAATAGGGCAGCAATATTAATGGGCTACCACTGGGCTTTTAATTTTTTGGTTTTGGGCTGTAATTTTGGGCTCAAATTTAATTAAAAGCTTGTGGACTGCTGGGCCTATTTCTTGCTTGTGGGCTGCTCAATTTTAATTTGGTTTTGGGCTGTTGGCCCAAATTTAATTAAAATGCTTATGAGCTGCTGGGCCTTAATAGCTGTATTTAATTAATTGTGGGATAAATGTTGGGCCTGATTTTAAATATTAGGCTAGACCTTAATGAAGAAATTGGCAGGATAAATGGGCTTAATTATTTTAATAATGGGCTGCTCATTTTATGCTAATAAAGTTTGGGTCAGCTGGGCCTATTTAATTGATCCAACATTTTATACAATTAATTAATGATATATAACTGATTTAATTGTTTTAACTTGACAATTAATTGTTATATAAGAAAGGCATGTTCTATGTGATTTATTTATTTAAATTGCTGTTAATAGAAGCATGTCTTAGTTGTATATTTTATTCTGGAATATTATATGCATGTTAAAAACCCTCGGTAATTAAATAACTAAGTGGGAGAGGGGATTGGTAATAAATTCCCGCGGCCTCCATTATTGGTTTGTAAGTGATGTGAGTAAACTTGCGTGTTGGCATAGGCCTTCCTCCCTAACGGATGAGTTTATTCACTGATCACTGGTACAGACTTCATAAATAATTATTGTTTGTAATGTGGCACATAAACTTGCGTGTTGGCATAGGCCTTCCTCCCTAACGGATGAGTTTGTGTGCGGTACACTGGTACAAACTTATAATTGATGATTGTAGGAAGCTACCCGAGCGCGTGTGTACTTCTCCAACTGTAAGGCACATAAGCTCGCGCAGTGGACTTGGGATCAAATAATGGTGTACACTTAGGTGTAAATAATTAGTATCCTCCCCAACGGAGTCACTGCTATTATTTGCATGGCTAAAGAGTAACCGACTATTAATTATTTTGTCATAAAGTTAGGTTGACAAATGAAATTAATGGGTAAAATCTTCTCTTGTAAATGTTCGGGTTTGTAAACGTCCACACTAACGTGGCTTGCAGACTCACGGTGCTTGAGATGTCGGTGAATTTTATTTTATATTGTTTTGAGGAAAACAATATAAAAGGATAAAATTCGAAGTTTTGATCAGTATATTTAATCGTGATTCTCTGTATTTCGAATAGTTTTAGTCTCACTAATTGTTAACTAAAATAAATTATATTTACTTGTCCAAATTAACTGATTAGAAAAGAATCTTGGTTTTGAAAATTTACTGCTTAAGAAAATACATGTGTTCTCTCAAAGGACGGCTCATGATGCCTATTAAAGTCTTTAGTGAAGAGATGAGAGGATCATAGAAATATGATGAACTCATGTAACTCTTCAGATACTTGAGTAATTTAAAAGGCGCAAGATCATGATAGAATTTGATGAATGAATTGGAAAAGCTTGGAGTATAAATTGAAAGGGTAACCTAGATCAATTTTATTCTCCATGTTTAGCCTTGATGTTTTGAGAAAGTTCTACCTGAAATACTAGAGGATGTATATGGTGGGAGACTTCTGACAAAACATGTGGCAAAGGAAAGCCATTTTCATCATAAAGTGAACAAGTTTAATATCTTATTCACTAGTTGTTTAAACATGATTAGTGATGACATCTATTAACACGAAGTGTGTAGATACTGGAATCACTAAATGTTTATTACTAAGTGAGGATAAGATAGTTATGACATGGGTAAAACTACAAAGGTAGTGACTATTGCAGTGGGAGTTGTTTATTTATCTCATGATAAGAATAAACGATTGATTATGAGAAATTGTCTTTACGTACGTTTCATAGAAAGGATTTGATTTCGGTTTCTATGCATTAACGGATGGATAATTCATTTCATTTAAATGACATGGTCATAGTAATGAGGAATGAGGCTATAATCCGTTAAAGTACGTTGGTGGATAATATTTATACTCTTGAATCATGTTCATCCCACAGATGCAAGAAATAGTAATTAATAATGCATCTTCTAATATTAGTAAGAGAAAGGAACCTTCGGAGATGAACTAAACATACATTTGGCGTCTAAGACTAATTCATTTTACTTGAGTAGGATTCAAAAGTTGATAGCCGATGGACCGTAAAGTTTATCTGAAGTGGAAACTATCAAACTTGCGAGTCATGCTTGAAAGAAAAAAATGATTAACGCCTTTTCAAGGCTGTGGGGTATAGAGCCAAAGATATATATGTTGGAATTAGTTCATTCTGATTCAAGCGAACCTAATATTATCCAGGCGAGAGGTGGTTATGAATATTCGAAGATTATTCTGGAAACCGATATATTTATTTGATGCACTGCATGTCTAAGTTCTTGGATTAATTCAAGAATTGTAATGCTGGTACAGTGAAGCGTCATGGAAAATATATCATTACGATTCAATCGTGATGATGAAAACCTCTTAGGATAGTTAGGAACTTATAATCAGAAGTTGAGATTAAATCTCAAGTTGACTACACCGGGCATGCCCCAGCTGAATGGTGTGGTTGGTAGTAGGTATTAGGCTCTTATGGTTATGATTAGATAGATGATGAATTATTTGGAATAATTAAATTCATTTTATGGATATGCCCTAAATACAGTAATTCGTGAAACGTTTGTCTGTATATGGGATATCCTAGAAAAATGGAGGGTGATTTATTTAGTCTAAAAGATCGAAGGATAATTGTTAACTCAATAACTAGATTTTTGGAAAAGGACTATGTAATAAATCACAAACCCATGTATAAGTTGTTCTAAAGGAAGTGAAAGGAAAACACTAAGTATAAGTACCAAGTGTATAAGAGGATATACCACAAGGTAAACTGCAACGCGTGTCACGTCTGATACACAATTACATGTAGTGCCTTGTCGTAGTGGGAGGGTTGTTTAACAACCCATAAATATATATTTTGGGAGAGTCGTGAGACTGAATCCCTAGTGAACATGGTATTATCCCACGAATACGACGTAGCACTACAAGATTAAAATGCGGAATCTTAGTAAGTTGCAATGTATGTTGAAATAGAATCTACAGATTCTATATTAAATTTGGGAACTTGTATGACCACTAAATGGTGTAAAAGCCATTGCAAGGGTCAAAGGAAATAAAAGAGGATCATATGGAAAGGTGAAAACCTTGGAAGCAAAGCTTGTTGCGAAAAAGTGTACTCAGAAAGAAATGGTTCGATTATGAGGGAACATATTCGCTGGTAGCTATGCTTATGTTGATCCGGATTCTTTTATTTATTGCTGCTCATATTGAATTATGAGGAACAGCAAATAGATGTCAAGACAGCTTTCCTGATTGGAAGTCTTGAGGAAAACATCTATGTGAAGCAACCAGAGTGATTCATTGCAAAGTACTAATAGCATTTTGATAGTAAGCTTAAAAGTGTCCAGCGATGGACTAAAGCAAGCTTTGAGAACGTGAAGCATCTGTTTTGATTAGGTAATCCAGTGGCACGGATTTAAATCAATCAGCGGATGTATCTTGTGTATTGTAAAGAGTGACGGAAACGTGGTGGTGATTTTTGTACTATACGTAGATAGTATCTTGCTCATTGGAGACAATGAAAGAGTATTATCGGGCGTATGGGTACGGTTAATAAAGCGGTAGATATGAAGGACTTAAGAAAGGCAAATATATCCTTTTGATCACGGTAATACGGATCACAAGAAAGGACATTATGCTTATCTCAAGTTTCATAAATGATACAGTCCATACTCGTTTAGCATGTGAATTTATCTTAGTGAATGTGTCTTTGAGATACAAAAAGAAGATAAAGTAGATGAAAGCGGTTCCTTATGCTTCGGCGAATAAGGAAGCTTAATCTAAGGAATGCTATGAACGAAGTTGGATATCTGTTTTGCTGAATACAAGAACAGTGAGTATCAACGTAATCCGGAACAAGAATGATGAACTGTGGTAAGACATATATGAAGTGCCTGAGAAGGACTGGAAATCATATATAGACTTACTGAGCAGATTCACTGCTTCTTGTGGATTACGGAGATTCGGATTTTTTAATCAGATTGAACAGTAGTAAATTCTCCTCAAAGGTTATGTGTTTAATCTTAGGAAGTAGAGTCATAATGTGGAGGAGTGTTATATAGAAATATATTTTAGACTCCAGATTCCATCATGGAAAGATGATAAATTGGAGCCTATGAGGCAGCCAAAGTATCTATATGACTCTAGAAACTTCAAGATGGAATTTGAAGTGTTTCTAAGTTTGCCCAAGGTAATCACAATTTACATTGTTGATATTGGTGCAGTTGCAAACTTGAAGGAATCACGAGTCCATAAGGCAATTAAACACATGGAGCGCAAGTACCACCTGTTACGAGAAATCGTATGATGAGGGGAAGGTTGTTGTCGCCTAGATTGCATCGGATGATGACCTAGTAAACTATTTACAAGGACCTTAAGGCGAGAGCTTTTAATGGTCGTGTAGTGGTAGTAGGAATCAGATGTATGGCAGAATACATGACAGCATAGTCTTTTAGTATAAGTGGGAGATTGTTGGATTGTATACTAAAAGTCTAGCTTTAGTATGAACAATGTCATAACAATATTTGAAATGAGAATCATTGATCAAATGATTGCATCTTATAATTTATTTTATATGCATGATGCAATAGTTCATTTACTTTATACTGTAGATAATATGTTGTGCGACAACACGCGGAAGATCATATTATCGGTTTCCTTATAAAGTATAAACAGATGCTCACAACTGAGATAGACGGGGACTCTCTATCGGTATGGTTGTAGTGTGGTTTGGTATTAGCTTGTCTTGGCTATAGAATCACATTAGTGCACTTGTGTGTATTGAGCAGGACCGCCTGAGATCGTTCTTCTTATACTGACTATATAGTAGAACTTGATCTCTGTTATTATGGAAGTTCGTGCTCTTAATCCCTATACAATAACCTCGACACGTAGGGCAGTATGTATTTCTTTGATTCATCAATGGGTGAGATTTATAAGTATTAAATCAACAAACTCGGTGAGTTGGGAAGTAGTGATGTATCTATGGTGTGCTGTTGATTGTAGAAGGAATCCATGTCCATCATAGGTTGATGATGTCCCCTTGAGGAGCTCATAAGGTTTATCATGTAAATCTTGCAAGTGGATTAATTTCTGGCATGATAAAAAGGTTGAGTGGTACTACTCTTGGATGAGATATTAATTAATTTGAGTTGTCAGTAACTTAATTAATTAATGGACATTGAATATCTTAAACATGGTGAGACTATCGGGCTTATAATAAGAAGGAGCCCAGAACATAATTTGGGATTGGATGGGTAGTGCAATAATAATATTTTAGTGGACTATATTATTATTATTGGATTTAATTAAAAGCTTTGGGCTAAGCTTGGTTAATTAAATTCAATTGAGGCCCAGCCCAATTTCTCCTCCTGGTCCCTGCAGTAGCCCTTATAAATAAGTTATCTCAGTTCCTGTTAGCCCTAAGTCAGTACCTCATTTGACAGTTAGAAAGAACAGGAGCAGATTGAGAGAATCCTGCAGATTGTTGCCCACACAACAGCAGGATTCGGCTTGGGACATACTGCAGAAGATTGAGAGGTGGTTCTCTGCAACGGTTCATCCTCTACATCAACCCAGAAGTACGGTAAACAAGATTTAATTGCTTCCGCTGTAATTGTTTGCCTGATATCCTTAAACGAATCACGTTGATCCGCACGATCCAATTGCCAACAGTTATGACATTGTTCATACTAAAGCTAGACTTTTAGTATACAATCCAACACCTTCATCATGATGCATATTTTCCTTCATCATAATGCTCATTCCCTACATCACGATGCATATTTTAATCATCATGATGCTCTTTTCCTTCACCTTGATGATCATTTCCTTCGCCGCGATGCATATTTCCTTCATCATGTAATCATTTACATCATCATGATGCTAATATATTTCATCATGATGCATAATTCCTTCATCATGATGCTCATTTCCTTCTTCATGATGCTCATTTCCTATATTACGATTCTCATTTCCTTCTACATGATGCCCATTTCTTTCATCATAATGTATATTTCCTTCATCATGATTTTCATTTCCTAAGTCATTATGGTCATTTCCTTTAATCATGAGGCTTATTTAATTCATCGTGATACATATTTCATTAATCATGATGCTCATTTCCAACATCATGATACATATTTCCTTCATCGTGATGTTTATTTCTTACATCAATATGCTCTTTTCCTTCATCATGATGTATGTTTTCTTCATGATGATCCTCATTTCCATCACCATGATGTTAATTTCCTTCATCATGATGCATATTTAGTTCATCATGATGCTCATTCACTACATCATGATGCTCATTTCATTCTTTACTATGCATACTTCCTTCATCATGATGCTCATTTCATACATCATGCTTCATATTTCCTTCATCTCTATGTTCATTTCCAACATCATGATGATCATTTCCTTCATCATGATGCAAATTTTCTTCATAATGATGCACATTTCCTTTATCATGATGCGTATTTCCTTCATCATGATGCTCATTCCCTTCATCATAATTCTTATTTCCATCATCATGATGCATAAATCCTTCATCATGATGCTCATTTCTATCATCATGATGCATGTTTCCTTCATCATGATGCTCATTTCCTATATCATGACCTAATTTTCTTCATCATTATGCATATTTTCTTTCATCATAATGCTCATTTCCTATGTCACGATCCATATTCCCATCATCATGATGCTCATTTCTTTCATCCTGATGCTCATTTCCTGTATCATGATGCTAATTTCCTTCATCATGATGCATATTTTCCTTCATCATAATGCTCATTTCGTACATCACGATGCATATTTCAATCATCATGATGCTCTTTTCCTTCATCTTGATGTTCATTTCCTTCGCCATGATACATATTTCCTTCATCATGTAATTATTTACATCATCATGATGCTAATATACTTCATCATGATGTGTATTTCCTTCTTCACGATGCTCATTTCTTTCATCATAATGTATATTTCCTTCTTCTTGATTATCATTTCCTAAGTCATTATGGTCATTTCCTTTAATCATGAGGCTTATTTCATTCATCGTGATACATATTTATTAATCATGATGCTCATTTCCTACATCATGATACATATTTCCTTCATCATGGTGATATTTCCTTCATCGTGATGCTCATTTATTACATCAATATGCTCTTTTCCTTCATCATGATGCATGTTTTCTTCATGATGATCCTCATTTCCATCACCATGATGTTGATTTCCGTCATCATGATGTGTATTTACTTCATCATGATGCTCATTCACTACATCATGCTGCTCATTTAATTCATTACGATGCATATTTCCTTTATCATGATGCTCATTTCATATATCATGCTTCATATTTCCTTCATCTCTATGTTCATTTTCAACATCATGATGATCATTTCTTTTCTTCATAATGATGCTCATTTTCTTTATCATGATGCGTATTTCCTTCATCATGATGGTCATTCCCTTCATCATAATTCTTATTTCCATCATCATGATGCATAAATCCTTCATCGTGATACTTATTTCCTTCACCATGATGCTCATTTCTATCATCATGATGCATGTTTCCTTCATCATTATGCTCATTTCCTATATCATGACCTAATTTCCTTCATCATGATGCATATTTCCCATCATCATGATGCTCATTTCTTTCATCATGATGCTCATTTCCTGTATCATGATGCTCATTTCCTTTATCATGATGCATATTTTTCTTCATCATAATGCTCATTTTCTACATCACGATGCATATTTCAATCATCATGTATGAGTATGGTTAATAAAGCAGTATGTAATGAAGGACTTAAGAGAAGCAAAATATATCATTGCAATTGATGAGTGATATTTTCACTTAGATTTTAGTGTCTTTTTATGTGTGTTTTCTTATATTTTTTTCTGTATTTATGTGTAGTTTGGTTGTGTTATGTGTTTTTATGGAATTGAGTGTGAATGAACTTAATCGTATGTAAAACAGGTGAAATCGTGGCGAAAATGGAGAAAGGAGATGAAAGAAGGAAGAAGAAACATGGCAGCAAGAACACGACCAGCCATTTCAAGTACACGAGCTGTGTCGTGCTACACGAGCCGTGTACTGCAAACGAGCCTGTAAGAGATGGTCGTGCGACGACATCAGAACGCACAACATGACCATCCCTTGGTCGTGTTGCGGCACATGACTCGTGTGCCATTGTAAGTTCGCGCTGACCTAGAACCCTGACACGACTCGAGGCGTGTTGCAGCACACGAGTCGTGTAGGTGCCTGATCAGTCAAAAAAATCAGAATCCTTCTAGAAGCTTCCCAAGGGGTATAAATACCCAATACTTCAATATTTGATTTCACTCCTACACCTAGATCACACACCATTTCCTTCATTTTACACCATCATCTTCATCTATTCTTCATCCATCCATCCACACTTGATCTCCTCCATCAAATCCACCATCCAAGTGATCAAAGAAGCAAGGGAGAGTGAGATCACAAGAAGCAGAAGAAGGAGATCTCCATTGAAGCACTTCAAAGGGGGAATCTAATTCTAATTTTTGTGCATTTCTTTATAGATTGATCATGATTTGTAAGGATTTTAATGTCTATGTTGAATTCCTTGTGACTATGAGAGGCTAATCTCCTTCATGAGATTAGCTCCATGATTTATGTTGGATAATTTAGTTTTTATGCAATTTGATTTTAATCTTGAATGAGCTTTATGTATTTCTATCATTGAATGTTGATTGCTTGATGTATATGATGATATGTGTGATTAATTGTCATGGACTTGTGATTAGATTGAGAAATCAATTGTGTGTTTAGTATAGTTCATTGAATCATTTCATCATACACCTCATGTGCATTTATTTAGATTGAGATATGGATATCCTTCTAGATTTAGAACCCTTTGATAGAACATTTGATTAGCTTAATCGAGAGATTAGCTGATTAGGTGAGGAGAACCAAGCCATTTGTGAATTCATAGTACCTTAAAAGGGAATATTGCCTATGATTTAGTACCTAATTAGGGAACTCGTAGAGTAATTAGTACCTAGTGGGAGGTGTTCGCTATGGTATCGATCTCGAGAAAGAGTTTAGGTGGATTTAGTGATCACTTCTATGCCTTGTACATGAGAGATTAGAATTAATTGCATAATTTCTTTATTGTCTATGCCATGATTATAGTTAATCTCATCCTTACATGATTTGGAACACATTCATCTTTCATTAGTTTTATCATTTATTTCTTGCATTAGTGTAATTGCGTTTATTTGCATCATATCCTCCCTATTCTTTCGTCCTTATAAAATCACGATAAACTTGAGATCGTTTAAACTCTAGTACCTTCCTCCCTGTGGTTCGATAAATTCTTTAATTGGCCATCCCGACTATTAACGACCAATCAGCGATCATGGTAATAAAGATCACAAGATAGGATGTTGTACTTATCTGAAGCTTTGAATAAATGATACGATCCTTACTCATTTTAGCATGTAACTTTATCTAAGGATTTGTGTCTTAAGACACAAAAGAAGATAAAATAGATAAAGACGGTTCCCTATGCTTTGGCAATAAGGAAGCTTAATCTACGGAATGCTACATACGAAATTGGATATCTGTATTGCCAATGGCATAGTCGGTGGGTATCAAGGTAACCCGGAACAAGAATATTGAATTATGGTAAGACATATTTGTGGTGCCTGAAGAGGACTGGAAATTATATGTAAGTTTACCGGAATAGTTCATTACTTCTTGATGGTTACTTAGATTTGGGTATTTTCAAATCATAGGGACGGCAGTAAATCTACCTCAAGGTTATGTGTTTAATGGAAGTAGATCCATAGTATGGAGGAGTGTCATATAGAAATATATTTCGGACTCCACCGTGGAAAAATGATAATATTGGAGCCTTGTGGCAACCAAGGTATCTGTATGGTTCTAGAAGCTTCTTAATGGACGTTGATGTGATTCTGAGTTTATCCAAGGTTATCACAATTTATTACGATAATAATGGTGCAGTAGCAAAGTTGAAGGAATCAAGAGTCCGTGAGGAAATTAAACACATTGATAGATAGTACTACCTGATACGAGAAATCGTATGATGAGGGGAAGGTTGTTGTCACCTAGATTGCATCGGATTATAACCTAGTAATCCTTTTACAAGGACCTTAAGGTGAAAGCTTTTTATGGCAAGTAGTGGGAGTGGTAATCAGATGTATTGCAGCTAATATGGTAGTATAGTCTTTTAATATAAGTGAGAGATTGTTGGATTGTATACTAAAAGTCTAGCTTTTTGTATGAACAATGTTGAGTAATATTTGAAATGAGAATCATGTGATCAAACGTTTGCAATACTGTTGTTGCAAAAGTCCATTTAATTTATACTGTAAATAATGTGGTGTGCGGCGTCACACGAAAGATCATATTATCGGCTTCTTAAAAAGTATAAACAGATGTTCACAAACAAGATAGACGGGACTATCTATCAGTATGGTTGTAGTGTGATTTGGTATTAGTCTGTCTTGACTATAAAATTGCACTAGAGCACTTTGTGTATTGAATAGGACTACTGTTGAGATTATTCGCATTATACTGACTATATAATAGAACTTGATCTCTGTTTTTATGGAAGTTCGTACTCTTAATCCCTATACAACAACCTCGACATGTAAGCCAGTATTTATTTCTTTAATTCATCAATGGGTGAGATTTAATTATTAAATCAATATGTTCGGCGGATTGGGAGATGGTGCTGTCTCTATTGTGTGTTGTTGATTGTAGAAGGAATCCGTGTCCTAGCGGAATTGGTTGATGATGTCCCCTTGAGGAGCTCATAATGATTATCATGTAAACCCTGCAGGTGGATTTATTGCGGCATGATAATAAGGTTGAGTGGTACTACTCTAGGTAATTATATTAATTAATGGAGTTGTTAGTAACTTAATTAATTAATGAGCATTGAATCTTAAACACGGGGAGATTAACAGGCTCATAACAAGAAGGAGCCCATAAACGTAATTTGGGATTATGGTGGCAGTGCAATAATATTTCATTAGTTGAATGATTTTTTATTATTGGACTTAAGTATAATTTTTGGGCTAAACTTGGATGCTTAAGCCAAATGGGAGGCCCAAACCCTAATTTCTCCTCCTGGTCCCTGTTGTAGGCTATATATAGCCAATCTCAGTAGCCCAGTAACTTGATACACATGACATAAACACCATGAGTTTGAGGGAGTTGCAGATTGAGATCGTCTTGTAGATCGTAGCCCACACAATGTCAAGACGTGGCTTTGGAATACAATAGAAGACTAGAAGGTCATTTGCTATTTCTGTCCATTAACTTCCTTGATTTTCATAAAATCGTGTAGAAGTCTAAACTAGACATTTGATATACTAGTGGAAAGCCACTGAAGAGAGGATCATTTTGGCGTATAGATCACCCAAATCGGAGATCGGATGAGGGAGTAATGGCCAAAACAATGATGCTGCGCGGGCTGCAGGCAAGAATCCATCTTCTTCAGCATACCCTGGTGAAAGATAATACGTTTCTTATTTTCTTGCTTCCGCTGTAGAAACGTATGGAACCCTAACGGTTCACATTAACCAAAAGATCCAAATGCCAACATCTTAATGCTCTTCATAGAGATTTGGATCGGATGCGCTCGGAGATGAGTGAAGGAGATGACGAAGAGGATGCGAGTGGTGATGATGCTCTGAAGGAGTAGAGAGCATTAGGTTTATTTTTGTCTATTTCATCTCATCTCCCTTTTCTTTTATCTTTACAGGTTAGGTATTTGTGGTGTGAGTGGCATGTACTTAATATTGATATGATTGGGTGATTGATTGATGGAGGATGGATACATTTATTTGCGTTGGATCGTTATTTGATGGTTATTCATGTTATGCATGTGCACTTGTTTTGATGCATGTTAATTTTGTTGATGATGAGCATGTTCTGTTTTTACTTGTAGTTCATGAAAAGATTGAAGTTAATTGCATGCTTTGGAAGAGTGCTTAGGATTCTATTACCCATGTGAGGATTTGAGCCTATTGATCGTGCTATGAGAATGATAGTTCATTCTTGAGAGTCATTTGTATACTCGTATTCTAGAACATAATTGGAGTCTTGTTTGAAGTCTATAATTAATAGATACTAGGAAATGATCTTAGGCCATTATTGTTGATTAAGTCACTTAGCCAAATCTATCCTACCGTATTATATGATTATCATTGGAAGCCTTTTTTGAGTCTTTAATCTTTTTCTTTGGCAAGCCTTTGATAAATAGTCATGTGCCTATTTGAGCCTTGAACACCTATTTACTAGTAAAGAGTGGAGGTCAATAAATGCTATAAGGAGCTTTGAAGAAGAATAGGAAGGAGAGATTTGGTGTAATGAAAATTATGAGTCAAGTGGTTAAATCTTGCAAGGGATAGTGCCTGAAATCGGTATCCTTAATGCTAAGAATGGTGGTGCCCGAAACTGGTACCCTTATACATGAAGAACACTAGAATTAGTAATCTATTGTGAAGAAAAGATGTTGAAACAAGTGAAGATGGGAAAGCAAGAAGGAAAAAAGAAGGAAGTTGTTGAAATGCAAATCTCCAAGGTACTTCTTTACTAGTAAATTTCGTAACTTATATCTAAATTCTCCTACCTTTAACAAAAAGCCAACATTACAACCCGAAAGCAAGTCCTTTGTGATTCTAGTATTGAAAGATTCTAGATGAATTTTTGAGACCTTTGTCAAGCTTATGGTTACGAGAGTATATGAATTGAAATTGAGTGTCTATACTAACCCATGAAGTGTACATCTTTTACACTTGAGAGAGGGAGTAACCACTTGCCCGTGAGCTAGAGGACTTAGCACTCATAAAAGTATTGTGATTGATTGATGTTTTTACATAAATGAAAGGTATGATGGATTGCATGTTTTGAAATGATATAATTACATGTGTTAGGATAGGTTGTGCTTGATCTCGTGATTACACTCTCTGGATTTGTTTTGATATTCGGTGCTTCGGGACGAGCAACATGTAAGTTTGGGGGTTTGATGAGAGTGTAAATTCATGCATTTTGGACTCTGATTTGTGTGGAAATGGAGTACAATAAATTCACACATTTTGGGCTCTAATTTGTTTAGAAATAGAGTATGATTGAGTCTTTTATTAAGATAAATCGGAATGTTTATGGAAAAGACATGAATTAGAGGTATTAGGGCTTTTTGAGCATATTTGTATAGGAAAACAGGTCTTAAGGGCTCGGAATTAGAAGTCACAATTTTCGAGGCAATTTTTGAAGGTTTTTTGACCAAGATGGAGTTGTTTGACCAGCATAACTCTGGTCGAACAGGAGGAGCAAGTCGAGCAAGATGTGTAAAAATGTCCAGAAGCATTGCTCGACCAAACGTGGCTGTTCCACCAGGATCACCTTGGTCGAACTAAGGAGGCAAGTCGAACAAAATGTGCAGAATCATACAGAGTGCTTGTTCTACTTCCGTTCGGCTTAGAGACCTTGTTCGACTTCTGAAGGCTTGGTTGAACGGATTTTCGCTGATGATATTTTTGGTAATTTCAGATTTCTTTTACCAAATTTTACGTATGCCTCAAGCAAAAGCCCGTTCAAAGCCCATAAGGAGGTTCCACAAGTATAAAAGAAGAGCTTTCGCAGGAGAAAAAAGGAGCTCCACACACATCATCATCCACCACTTTCGAAACCTACTATCATCTTAGGAGCAGCAGAGAGAGGTTCGTCTGTCTAACCAAGTGAGAATCAAGTGAAGATTCAAGACGGAGAGAGTCCCAACGCCAGCCACATCTAGGGTTTGCTTTGCTTCTTAATTTATCTGGTAATTTTCAAGACTATGGGTAATATCCTATCAACCACCATGATTGTTCTTCGATCAATCATGGGCTAGAGCCGCTTCGGTAGTTCTAGGGTCATGAAGGTTTAATGAGTTAATTTGTCTTTCATGCGTAAACTCCATATGACACTACTTGTGGTTTATTTTATATAAGATTGTGCTTTTTAAATTCATACTCACAGTCGTTTGTGCATCATTAACTGTTATGTAGAGTCTAAATACATATCTTGGTTATTGATTGAGTGCGTTCACTGCTGAGCAGGATTATATGTTATAATTCTAAGTGAAGGGACTCTGAAGTCTTATTAGAACTATCTTATATAAATACTTGATAATTGAATGTTATTCGGGTTAATAAGTAGGATAAAGAGTATAACTTCATAGCACCTAAAAATGGAGATCATATCGGGTTAGAGTACTAAGTGCACGGGAAATAATTGATACTGATAGTACCAAGAAAGGGGGGTGAGTTATATCTCTTGCTCCGAGGATATCCACATGTCTCATACACATGTTTATTGTGTCTATAAAGTGAACTTGCATGGTTTAGTGATGCGTTCATAAACCACAAGGCAGAGTCGGACATCAACACATGGAAAGAAAATTAATAAAGAAAACTGGATGACCCGAAGAACTACCTAATTTCTCACTTGATTATAGTCGTATTATCTCCACTACTTGTTTATTTAATTTGTTATTTTAATTTACTGGTTCATTAGTTACTTAATCACACCAATAATTTGCCAACGTAATCTTAATAAATTATAATATAACTGAATTAATAATAATCTGTCCCTTAGGTTCGATAATCACTTGGTTGCCTATCAAAACTACAATTGATATCCTTATATTTGTGGATTAATTTTTTGTGTTGAGAAAACGCTCATCAACTATCAAAACCTTCGAATTTAAATTTTATATTGATTCCCTCAATAAACAATATAAAATAAATTCACCGACATCTCAAGCATCGTGAATATGCATGCCACGTTAGTGTGGACGTATACAAACCTTAACATTCGCAAGAGAAGGTTTTACCATTAATTTCATACATCATAATTAACTTTATGACTCAATGATTAATAGTTGGTTGTCCTTTATCCATGCAATTTAATAGCAGTGACTCCGTTGGGGAGGATACATACTAATAGCACCTAGTGTATACTATTATTTGATACTAAGTTACCTAAGCTTGTGTGCCTTACAGCTGGAGAAGTCCACACGCGCTCAAATAATTTCCTATAACCATCAATTATTAATTTGTACCAGTGATCCGCAAATAAAACTCATCCGTTGGGGAGGAAGGCACTATAACCGACTCATAAGCTTACTTGCATCACATTATAAATAATAATTATTTAATGAAATTTATCCCAGTGATTAAAAAAAACTCATACGTTGGGAAGGAAGGCAATATAACCAACTCATAAGCTTAATTGCATCACTTAATAAATCAATAATGGAGACCGCGGGATCATGACCAATCCCGCTCCCACTTAGTTATTTAACAAGAGGGTTTTTGCACGCATGCATACAATATAACAGATATAATTATATGTTTCCTTATAAAGTATAAACAGATGCTCACAACCGAGATGGACGGGGACTCTCTATCGGGATGGTTGTAGTGTGATTTGGTATTATTTTTCTTGACTATAGAATCACATTAGTGCACTTTGTGTGTATTGAGCAGGACCACTTGAGATCGTTCGACTAGTACTGTCTATATAGAAGAACTTGATTTCTGTTATTATAGATGTTCGTGCTCTTAATCCCTATACAATAATCTAGACATGTAGGGCAGTATGTATTTCTTTGATTCATCAATGGGTGAGATTTACATGTAATTAAATCAAAAAACTCGGTGAGTTGGGAAATAGTATTGTCTTATCGTGTGCTGTTGATTGTAGAAGGAATCCATGTCCGTTATAGGTTGATGATGTTCCTAGAGGAGCTCATAAGGATTATCATGTAAACCTTGCTGGTGGATTTATTCCAGCATGATAATGAGGTTGAGTGTTACTACTCTCGGATGAGATATTAATTAATGGAGTTGTCAATAAATTAATTAATTAATGGCCATTGTATATCTTAAATATGGGGAGACTAACGGACTCATAATAAGAAGGAACCATAACGTAATTATGGAATTAGAATGGTAGTACAGTAAGAATATTTTAGTGGTATATATTATTATTATTAGACTTAAGCATAAGCTTTGGGCTAAACTTGGATACTTAAGCCCAATGGAGGCCCAACTCTAATTTCACCTCCAGGTCCCTGCTGTAGCCTATATATAAGTAATCTCAGCTGTTCTAATCCTAAGAGAGACACGCCTAACACGTGAAGAGGGTAGATGGAACAGCAGATTGAGAGGATCTCGAGGATCGTTGCCCACACGGCCTTCGAGATTGGACTTGGGAATACAGCAGAAGAGATGAAGGTTGTTTGCTGCTGCTATCTACCAATTTGCATGATTTTTATAAAATCTCACAGAAGTCAGAATTCAATGTGTGATATACTGACGAGAAGCCCTGGAAGAGTGGATCGTTTTAGCGCATAGATCACTTAAATCGAAGATCAGACAAGGGAGTTATGCCCAAAACGGTGAGGTTGTGCAGGCTGCTCGCGAGAATCCATCTACTTCAACATACCCTGGTGAACGGTAATATGTTTCTTATTTTTATGCTTGCACTGGCTGTTAGAAACATATGGAACTCTAACGGTTTATGTTAACCAAATGATCAAACGCTAATAATTGGTATTAGAGCTTTGGTTTCGTGGTGAATAGTGAAATGTTAGGCTAGGGTTTATGTGTTATACATGATTAGGGATTAGAATTAAGTTTCTTGTTAAATACTCTAATTTTACATGATGACACATGAGCACCGCACGATCACACGATATGGTTGTCCTACGGAAGCGTGATGCGGTGGCGACACGGTGGTGAAACGGCTGGTGGTTGAAGCACCGACGCGGCATGGCTGCGAAAGTTGCAGCAGGACATGATGATGGCGGCGTTGTGTGCTGGCGACGTTGGATCGCAACTCTAGACACACGATGGTGGCACGGCGCGTCGTCGTGGCTGTGTGCTAGTGGTGCCAAATGACTGGGTGTTGTTGCCAGTGCGAGTCAAGCGCACAAGCGGCACAAGAGGCAGTGCGAGGCAGCGACATGGTGGGAGCAGGCGTGGCGCAAGTCATGCGGGCTGAGCCGTGAGGACTATCCTGATTGACAACGTGCCTTGTATACTCGATGTTGTGCCATTTTGGCCTGCCAAAAATGGCAGTACGATGACGAGCAGAGTTGCGTGAAGCACAAATTTGGGCAAATTAGGCGGCGTTTTGGGCAAGTCGGATGAGAATTCTGGGCGAGTCAAGGACAATTCTGGGCAAATTGACGAGTGTTCCGGTCGCTTCAACCAGAATTCAGGACGAGTCCAGCAGTGTCTTGGGCGAGTCTGGCAGCGTTCAGGGCAGTTAAAGCGGTGTTCCGGATGAGTTTTACAAAATTTTGGGCGAGTCGATGAGAATTCTTGGCGAATCGATGAGAATTTTAGGCGAGTCGATGAGAATTCTAGGCGAATCGATGAGAATTCTAGGCGTGTCGACAAGAGTTCCCTTGAGAAGTTCTAGGCGAGTTGTCGAGTGTTCCGGGAAAGTTAACGGCGTTCTGGGAAAATCTACATAGTTCTGGGCAAGTCGCGCAGTCTTGGAATGCTGGGCAGGCACGTGAATTCTCGAGCGAAGGGGTTCCGGCAAAGGGCAGTCTCCAGCAGACAGAAGCATGGCTGGAACGACGCTGCCACACGTGGCGGTTTCCGGTGGCTGTGGGTCCATGTGTGAGATTTCTTAGGGCACAAGTTTTTCTTCTTATTGCAGAAGGAACCCGTTTAATTTCTTGTAGTGTTGGACAAGACATCGGATAATTAATTCCTAATATATAACTGTCATAATTGATTTAATTATCTATTATTGTTATATATGGTTGCATGTCGATAACGATGATTTCGATAATCTTTACGATATCGATAGTTTTGAAAATTTGATAATTTGGAAATTTTTGAATATTTGATAATCTGGTCGATATCAATGATTTAAAAAAAATATGGACGATATCGATGGTCGATATCGATGGGTTCGAAAATTTAAAAATCTGGATATTTTCGAAAATCTGATAACTGGAAGTCTTTGCCGATATTTGTGCTTGGTGGCGAATAATCAAATTCATTGATATATAACTGTTAATAATTGATTTAATTATCAAATTATTGTTATATATGTTATACATAAGTCTCTGTGATTTTCTGCCTTATGAGCCGTAATAGGAGCATGCTAGGATGTGTATTTTAATTGGAATATTATATGCATGTAAAAACTCTCGGTGTTAAATAACTAAGTGGGAGAGGGGATTGGTAATTAATTCCCGCGGCCTCTATTATTGGTTTGTAAGTGATATATGAGTAAACTTGCTTGTTGGCAATAGGCCTTCCTCCTTAACGGATGAGTTTATTCACCGATCCCTGGTACAGACTTCATTAAATAATTATTATTTGTAATGTGGCATATTAACTTGCGTGTTGGCATAGACCTTCCTCCCTAAAAGATGAGTTTATGTGCGGTTCACTGGTACAAACATATAATCGATGATTATAGGAAGTTATCCGAGCGCGTGTGTACTTCTCCAACTATAAGGCACATAAGCTTGGGCCGCGGACTTGGGATCAAATAATGGTGTACACTTAGGTATAAATAATTAGTATCATCCCCATCGGAGTCACTGCTATTATTTGCATGGCTAAAGAGAAACCGACTATTAATTATTTTGTCATGAGGTTAGGTTGAAGAATAAAATTAATGGGTAAAATATTCTCTTGTAAATTTTCGGGTTTGTAAACGTCCACACTAACGTGGCTTGCAGACTCACTGTTTTTGAGATGTCGGTAAATTTTAATTTTTTAAATGTTTTGATGGAATCAATATAAATGGATAAATTCGAAGATTTGATCGGTGTATTTATTTATGATTCTCTAAATTTTAAAAATGGTTTTATTTCGCTTATTGTTTACTGAAAGAATTTATATTTACTGGTCCAAAATTAGATGATTAGAAAAGAATCTTGGTTTTGAATTTTAATGCTTAGGAAATGATAAGTGTGTTTACACTAAGGATGTCCCATGATGCCTTTTAAAGTCTCTAGTGAAGAGGTGAGAGGTTCATAGAAATATGATGGTCTCATTCGACTCTTCAGATACTTGAGTAAGTTATAAAGGGCAAGAGGTCATGGATAAGTTGATGAATGAATTGGGAATGCTTGGAGTAGAAATTGAAGGGGAAACCTAGATCAATTTATTCTCCATAATTTGCCCAGATGTTTTGAGCAAGTTTTACTTGAAATACGAGAGGTTGTATATGGTGGGAAACTTCTGACAAAATATGTGGCGAAGAAAAACTATTTTCATCATGATGTGAACAAGTTAGTATCTCATTCACTAGTCGTTGAAGCATGATTAGTGATGGCATTTACTGACATGTTGTCTGTAGATACCGGAGTCACTAAAAGCTTGCAACTAAGTGATGATGAGATTGTAATATACATGGGTAATACTACAAGAGTAGTGGTTGTTGCAGTGGGAGTTGTTTGTTTATCTTACGATATGAATAAACATTTGGTTTAGAGAAATTATCTTTACGTACGTTTTTCATAGAATGAATTTGATTTCAGTTTCTATGCATTTACGGATGGAAACTCTATTTCATTTAGAAGACGTGGTCATTATAATGAAGGATGGAACTATAATCTATTGTTGTACGTTGGTGGATAAGTTGCACACTCTTAAATCATATTTATCCCACGAATGCAACAAATAGTAATTAATAATGTGTCTTCTAATCCTAATAGGAGTGAGACTCTTTTGGAAATGATTAGATAGATGATGAATTATTTGGAATTACTAAATTCACTTTATGGGTATGTCCTAGAAACAATATTCGTTTAACGTTTGTCTATTTGTGGGATATCTTAGAAAACTGAAGGGTGATGATTTATTTAGTCCAAAAGATCGAAGGGTTATTGTTAACACAAACACTAGATTTTTGGAAAAAGACTATGTATTAAATCATGAACCCATGTATAAATTATTCTAAAGGAAGTGAGAGGGAAAATACAAAGTATTAATACCAAGTGTACAAGAGGATATACCACAAGGTAAACTTCAACGCATGTCACGTCTGATACACAATTGCGTGTAGTGCCTTGTCGTAGTGGGAGGGTTGTTCGACAACCTGTAAGATATATGTTTTGGGAGAGTCATGAGACTTGGTCCCTAGTAAACATGGAATGGACCTACGGATACGATAAAGCACTACAAGATAGAAATGCCGAATCTTAGCAAAGTGCAATAATTTCTAAAATAGAATCGATGGATTCTAAATCAAGTCTGGAAGCTTGTAGGACCACTAAATGGTGTAAAAGCCATTGGAAGTAGTCATACAAAATAAAAGAGGATCATACGGTAAGGTGAAAGCCTTGGAAGCAAAGCTTGTTGTGAAAAGGTATAATCAGAAAGAAAAGGTTCGATTATGAGAAAACTTGTTCGCATGTAGCTATGCCTAAGTCAATCCGAACTCTTTTATCTGTTGCTACTCATATGAAATATGAGGGATAACAAATAGATGTCAAGACATATTTCCTGATTAGAAGTCTTGAGCAAAACATCTATGTGAAGCAAACAGAGTGATTCATTGTAAAGAGTTAAGAGCATTTTGATCGTAAGCTTAAAGTTGTCCATCGATGGATTAAAGCAAGCTTCAAGATCATGAAACATCCGTTTTGATGAGGAAATCCAAAGATATGGATTCATTCAATGCACGGATGTGTCTTGTTTATTGTAAAAAATGACGGAAATGTGGTGGTATTACTTGTACTATATGTAGATAGTATCTTACTCATTGGAGACAATAAAAGAGTATTGGCGGACGTATGTGTATGGTTGATAAAGCGGTATGAGATGAAGAACTTAAGAGAAACAAAAAAATATTCTTTTGATCACGGTGATATAGATCACAAGAAAGGATGATATGCTTGTCTCAAGCTTCATGAGATGATACGATCCATATTTGTTTTAGCATGTGCCTTTATCTAAGGAAATATTATTGGATTGTATACTAAAAGTCTAGCTTTTTTGTATGAACAATCTTATAACAATTTATTTGAAATGAGAATCATATGATCAAATGATTGCGTCTTATAATTTATGTATATGCACGATACAATAGTCCACTTACTTTATACTGTAGATAATATGTTGTGCGACAACACGTGGAAGATCATATTATCGGTTTTCTTATAAAGTATAAATAGATGCTCACAACCGAGATAGACGGAGACTCTCTATCGGGATAATTGTAGTGTGGTTTGGTATTAGCTTGTCTTGGCTATATAATTAGCCATAGTATAGTGGGTATGACCAATTAAAGAAATTATCGAACCACATAGAGGAAGGTACTAGGGTCTAAGCGATCTCGTGTTCATCATAGTATTATAGAGATGATCGAAAAGGGGAGATAATCAAGAAATGACAATAAAATAAATGGATAGATGAATGGGAGATGGATGAATGAGCCAAGTAGATAGAGATGAGATTAAAAATACTTAAAGCATGGAAAATCTAGGTATCATGCAATGAATTCATATGTGTCATGGGAAAAAGGCTAAGGGCCAACACTAAGATCACCTAAACTCCCTCTCGGAATGAATAGGATATGGAATGACATTCATTGGATTGGTTCTCACTCAAACAATTCCAACTAGGTACTAAGCTTGAAATGAGAGTCCCTTCACATAATCTATTGACTTCTCAATCTAATAAATGATATGTTCTATCAAAGGGTTCTAAACTATAAAGGACATCTCAATCTCTTAACAATTTATAATGCACATGAAGTGTTTGATGAAATGATTCACTTAATTATCCTAAATATGCAATTGACTTCTCAATCTAATCACATGCTTAAAATAATTAAACACACAAATCATCATAAACCTCAAGATCTAAAGCATCAATGATAGAAAATCAATTAACACAATCAACATAATCATTCAATTGCAAAATACCAAAAATTATCCAACACAATTCATATTGCTAATCTCACAAGGGAGATTAGCCTCTCATATCCATAAGAAAATTAACATAGACATTAAATTCCTTACAAAACATGATAAACAATTGGTTTCAATACAAAGTTTAGATGAAAACTCCCTTGGATGTCTCCAATGGTGATCTTCTTCTTCCCCTTGCAATTCACCTCTCTTCCTTGCTTCTCTAGCTACTTGGATGAAGGATTTGATGGTTGGATGAAAGTAGATCCAAAGGATGAAGAATGGATGAAGGTGAAGGTGAAGAATGGAGGAAATGGTGTGTGAAGTGTGTGTGGAAGGGGAGGAAAAAGAATCTTCTCTCAAAATATTGAAGTGTTGGGTATTTATACCCCTTGGGAGGCTTCTAGAAGGATTCTGATGTGTTTCTGATACTGCAGCAACACGACTCGTGTGCTGCAACACGACCACAGGGTGGCCGTGTAGGCGTTTCTGATGTCAGAAAACGGCCAGGACTTACAGGGCCGTGTTGCGTAACACGGGTCGTGTTGCGTAACACGGGCTGCGCAGTATCACTGTTTCGCGCATAACATCCACATCCAATCTCTGATTTGAGTAATTCTTGCGCTCATGTGATCCTCTTTTCTTTGGATTTCTATCCATATAAAGATCTGACAAAACTTCCAATATTTGAGGGTGTAACAAGTCATGCAAAGTAGCACAACCGTGCTGAGTAGGAACAGCTTGCGCGACGTCACCATTTTAATCATAACTTTCTCGTTTCGGCTCCAATTGAAGTGTTTCTCATACCAAAATAATCCTATTTTCTATGGCTTTCCAACCATGTATTACACTTCTAGTTTTGAGCTTCACAAGAGTACAGAAAAATTACACAAATTGGACGTGCATTTTTTCAGCATTTTGCTTGATTTGACTCATTCTCCCTCGTTTCAACTCCGAATTGAGATCCGCTTTTTCCTACATCTTCCTTATCACGTCTAGCATCCAATAAAATGTGAAAATCATAGGTTTAAGCTCATTCACACATATTTCTATAAAAACACAAAATACAACCAAATAACACATAAATACGGATAACAATATACGAAAACACATATAAAAAGACACTAAAATCTAGGTGAAAATATCACTCATCACACCCCCAAACTTAAAGTGTTGTGCGTCCCCGCACAACGAAAATGATAAACCAAGGAGAGTGATTTTCACCTAGGAAAAGACTAAACGAACATAAGTAATAACACACCAATAATAATAAGAATCACAATTTATGCTAAGTCATCCTACAACATTAGATTCATGACATGAAGAATTAACAAGTTAAATCTAAAGAGAATGATAGTGTAATACAATCTCTTTTTAGTCCAAGCCTCACATAGATATCAATTTCACTCAACACTCTTTAAAGTAGGGTAAAACAACACTCATCAATCGATTGGCTCGACTCGCTATAAGCTTGCTCGTGGACTACATTCACAAACCACCAAAGTTTCAATTAATGATCAAAAAGGTCTTTCATTAAGGATGTAATGATAGACTCTTTGGTAGGGTAGGAAGAATATAGGTAATAGTGACTAAACAAGTGTAAGTAATCGAAGAGATGATCAACTTCCTCAACTTCTCCACTTCTCTTTCTTTCTTTATTTTCTTTAATGATCACAAGCACTATTCATCAACATTATCCTTGGATTGAGCTTCATATGATGCATGCTTCCTTTCTTTGAACTTTTATTCTCTTGAGCATCTTGTTGTTGCTTTGCTCATTTTTCTTGTTTAAAAGAGGCATGTACATTCTTGTTCGTGCTCTTTGCATCCATTTTTTTGCTTGTTTACCATTTCCTTTCTTTTTTTTCTTTTTTTATCAAACCTTTCTAGCCACCATCTCCTCAATCACCCACACAAATGGTATATATCTAAAGCTTAAGTGGATAATCATGGCTTGTAATGTGCTAAATTCACAAGAAATAGGCTTATAGGCTCAAAATGGTTGACTAGGGATGATGTTCAAGGTATGGAAATATATGGCAATGACTATAATAGCAAGGATGGTCTTAGATCATGTCATTAATCTCCACAAATCGGGCTCGTTCCTATAGTCCTTGAGCAAGTTCTAGCTTATCAAACACAACCAATCCACTCATGAAGAAAAACCATGTGTGCACGGTTGAGGTTCAAATGCTCACAAGCTTATACATTGGACCTTAAGAAACTTATTACACCACATTCATCTCAAAATTGAACAAGTTAAATAAAACATGTCACAATTCGAAAGTGTAGAGATTCTTAATCATAACTTGTTATCACTTACTACCACAACATATCACCACTCATGTTCAAAAATAATACACAACCTCCCTAAACAAACCACCAAACATACCAAGACAAAAATAAGAAAACACACAAAACATAAAAGAAAGACTCAACAAACAAGAAACAAAACAAAAACACATAACATGTAAGAATAAAAATCACCATCATTGAAAAATGAAGCACACATTCAAATCATCCATAACAATGTAAGCTCACAATCATCCCAACCTTGATTGAAAAGGAAATCCTAACTTACGACAAGTAAACATCCCAAAACATAACAAATTAAGTAGCATGCTAATCACATCAATACAAATCAAATCAAATTATGCTAAGCACATAAAAGTGGTAGGGTGTAGAATGAACTCCCCCAATAAGCATTTGATAGTGGAAGTTATTAGCTCCGAGCTCAATTCGTGCTTCCAATACCCTTCATACATGCTCAACAAAACCATTAGCTCAATAATTGCATTTAACAAATATGGACTATCATGCACTTCAACACCACCAATCATACCAAAATCAAACCAAACTCATGAGAAAAATTTTAAAATTAGCCCAAAAATACGAAAAGTATATGCTTTCAAAACAAAGTATGTCACACAACGCCATATCCCTCCAAACTTAAATTGAAACAAGAGTTTCGAGGTAAGTTTGCAAAAAGTGGTGTGACATACTTTCACACTTCAAATCAAGCACTTATCGTTTGTCCAATACGCATTCTCCTCACAAGCATAATCAACATACATAACAAAAATGCAAAACAAGCAAATCCACCATCCTTATTGAAAGCAATAAATAAAGCAATAAAAATAATGATGGGTTGCCTCCCATCTAGCGCTAAGTTTAACGTCTTCAAGCCGGACGGGATATGGAGAACTCATCAGAATGGCCACGGATATCTTTCGTCCTTGCCATCGAATTTTAACCGTTGTGCTTCTTCCTCTATTAGACATTTGTGGCAAGTGACGACCTCAGTTGCATCCTTCAAGCATGGCTTCAAAAATTCGACTCTCTTGAGCTTACACTCAATTGCCCTCTCCATTCTTGAACACCACTTATTCCTCCTTACCAAATAGATCTCCAACATCTCTTCGAGTTTTCTTTTGTTTCTAAGGATATGAGAAAAATCAATGGGTAAAACAAAATCAATGTAAACAATATTATCAAGTTCAAAGCAACTTAAAGAGTTTAAAGGTTTAGAAATGCTCATTTCACTCTTCAAGTCATCATCATTTGTTTCTAGACTTTGTTCCTCTTCATCAACATCATTTGCCTCAATAGACTCTTCAATCACCTCATTTGATTCTTCATCCCCCAGATTCTCTTCTTTCTCCAACTCTTCTTCGACTTTGCTCTCCTCTTCAAGTTCTTCAACTTGTTGAAAATTGGTCAAATCACTTACAATTTGGCTCACTTGTTGCTCCAAGGCTTTGAATCTTTGATCATTATTTTCCTTTATAGCCTTGAATCTTCTTTCATTATTTTCCTCACTAGCCTTGAATCTTCTTTCATTATCTTCATCACTCTTTCTCCTTGTTTCAATCAACTTCTCAATCAATACTTCTAAAGATGATTTTTCTTCTTCGACTTGTTGAAAGTCTCCTCCCTCTTGGTTGTCACAATTCCATTCTTGAATTGGTGGATAATTCCCATGAAAACTTTCTTTATAGTTATGTTGAAAATTTCCTTGAAAATCATCCACTCCCATGAAAGAAACATCTCCTACTTGATGCGTAGGCATCCTCCACTCTTCTTGCTCCATAGGACTAGGAATCGACACACCTTGCACATTTTGAGCACCCCCCAAACTTGAATTAGACAAGACTTGACCATAAGCACCTTGATTCATCATCCTTATTTGTCTTGTCACTTCCAAAGTAACTTGGGTAATTAACTCGGAGGATTCATTTTGAAGAAAACTTGATTGAGGATCTTGACCTTCATTACTTCCTTGAGCACTTCTTCTATATAATTCAAGTAAGGCGTAGTTTTGAAACGAAGGAGAAGTGTTGGTGTTGGGATTTGGTGGAGAATAAGTGTATGCTTGATACGGATGGAATGTATTTGCATTGTAAGCTTGTTGCCATTCGCCATTTCTTCCTTGATTGTAGTATTGAGAGCTTTCTTGATTCATTTGGAAGTTGTACCCATAGTTGCTCTCATTCATGTAGCCTCTTGATTGTGGAGGTGGAACCCTTGCAAATTGATCCCCAAAGACATTTGTGAATTGGTTCCAACCATCCATTTAAATGCTCTTCTCAAGGCTTACTACAATTCTCCTTCAAACAACTATTTTTGGCTTGATCCCCCTTCCTCTTCTCTCAAGGTAGTGTCAAGTACCTATCAAAATGAAAAAGAGAGATAAAAAATTTTCTAAAAAAAATAATAAAAAGCAATAAAAATATCTCTATTAATATCAATCGAAACACTCCTTCGTTAAACCACTAGCAACCGTTGCCTCCCCCGCAACGGCGCCATTTAATTAGCCATAGTATAGTGGGTATGACCAATTAAAGAAATTATCGAACCATAGGGAGGAAGGTACTAGGGTCTAAGCGATCTCGTGTTCATCATAGTATTATAGAGATGATCGAAAATGGGAGATAATCAAGAAATAACAATAAAATAAATGGATAGATGAATGGGAGATGGATGAATGAGCCAAGTAGATAGAGATGAGATTAACAATACTTAAAGCATGGAAAATCTAGGTATCATGCAATGAATTCATATGTGTCATGGGAAAAAGGCTAAGGGCCAACACTAAGATCACCTAAACTCCCTCTCGGAATGAATAGGATATGGAATGACATTCATTGGATTGGTTCTCACTCAAACAATTCCAACTAGGTACTAAGCTTGAAATGAGAGTCCCTTCACATAATCTATTGACTTCTCAATCTAATAAATGATATGTTCTATCAAAGGGTTCTAAACTATGAAGGACTTCTCAATCTCTTAACAATTTATAATGAACGTGAAGTGTTTGATGAAATGATTCACTTAATTATCCTAAATATGCAATTGATTTCTCAATCTAATCACATGCTTAAAATAATTAAACACACAAATCATCATAAACCTCAAGATCTAAAGCATCAATGATAGAAAATCAATTAACACAATCAACATAATCATTCAATTGCAAAATACCAAAAATTATCCAACACAATTCATATTGCTAATATCACAAGGGAGATTAGACTCTCATATCCATAAGAAAATTAACATAGACATTAAATTCCTTACAAAACATGATAAACAATTGGTTTCAATACAAAGTTTAGATGAAAACTCCCTTGGATGTCTCCAATGGTGATCTTCTTCTTCCCCTTGCAATTCACCTCTCTTCCTTGCTTCTCTAGCTACTTGGATGAAGGATTTGATGGTTGGATGAAAGTAGATCCAAAGGATGAAGAATGGATGAAGGTGAAGGTGAAGAATGGAGGAAATGGTGTGTGAGGTGTGTGTGGAAGGGGAGGAAATCGAATCTTCTCTCAAAATATTGAAGTGTTGGGTATTTATACCCCTTGGGAGGCTTCTAGAAGGATTCTGATGTGTTTCTGATGCTGCAGCAACACGTCTCGTGTGCTGCAACACGACCACAGGGTGGCCATGTAGGCGTTTTTGATGTCAGAAAACGGCCAGGACTTACAGGGCCGTGTTGCGTAACACGGGTCGTGTTGCGTAACACGGGCTGCGCAGTATCACTGTTTCGCGCATAACATCCACATCCGATCTCTGATTTGAGTAATTCTTGCGCTCATGTGATCCTCTTTTCTTTGGCTTTCTATCCATATAAAGATCTAACAAAACTTCCAATATTTGAGGGTGTAACAAGTCATGCAAAATAGCACAACCGGGCTGAGTAGGAACAGCTTGCGCGACGTCACCATTTTAATCATAACTTTCTCGTTTCGGCTCCAATTGAAGTGTTTCACATACCAAAATAATCCTCTTTTCTATGGCTTTCCAACCATGTATTACACTTCTAGTTTTGAGCTCCACAAGAGTACAGAAAAATTACACAAGTTGGACGTGCGTTTTTTTCAGCATTTTGCTTGATTTGACTCATTCTCCCTCGTTTCAACTCCGAATTGAGATCCGCTTTTTCCTACATCTTCCTTATCACGTCTAGCATCCAATAAAATGTGAAAATCATAGGTTTAAGCTCATTCACACACATTTCTATAAAAACACAAAATACAACCAAATAACTCATAAATACGGATAACAATATACGAAAACACATATAAAAAGACACTAAAATCTAGGTGAAAATATCACTCATCACACCCCCAAACTTAAAGTGTTGTGCGTCCCCACACAATGAAAATGATAAACCAAGGAGAGTGATTTTCACCTAGGAAAAGACTAAACGAACATAAGTAATAACACACCAATAATAATAAGAATCACAATTTATGCTAAGTCATCCTACAACATTAGATTCATGACATGAAGAATTAACAAGTTCAATCTAAAGAGAATGATAGTGTAATACAATCCCTTTTTAGTCCAAGCCTCACATAGATATCAATTTCACTCAACACTCTTTAAAGTAGGGTAAAACAACACTCATCAATCGATTGGCTCGACTCGCTATAAGCTTGCTCGTGGACTACATTCACAAACCACCAAAGTTTCAATTAATGATCAAAAAGGTCTTTCATTAAGGATGTAATGATAGGCTCTTTGGTAGGGTAGGAAGAATATAGGTAATAGTGACTAAACAAGTGTAAGTAATCGAAGAGATGATCAACTTCCTCAACTTCTCCACTTCTCTTTCTTCCTTTATTTTCTTTAATGATCAAAGCACTATTCATCAACATTATCCTTGGATTGAGCTTCATATGATGCATGCTTCCTTTCTTTGAACTTTTATTCTCTTGAGCATCTTGTTGTTGCTTTGCTCATTTTTCTTGTTTAAAAGAGGCATGTACATTCTTGTTCGTGCTCTTTGCATCCATTTTTTTGCTTGTTTACCATTTCCTTTCTTTTTTTTTCTTTTCTTATCAAAGCTTTCTAGCCACCATCTCCTCAATCACCCACACAAATGGTATATATCTAAAGCTTAAGTGGATAATCATGGCTTGTAATGTGCTAAATTCACAAGAAATAGGCTTATAGGCTCAAAATGGTTGACTAGGGATGATGTTCAAGGTATGGAAATATATGGCAATGACTATAATAGCAAGGATGGCCTTAGATCATGTCATTAATCTCCACAAATCGGGCTCGTTCCTATAGTCCTTGAGCAAGTTCTAGCTTATCAAACACAACCAATCCACTCATGAAGAAAAACCATGTATGCATGGTTGAGGTTCAAATGCTCACAAGCTTATACATTGGACCTTAAGAAACTTATTACACCACATTCATCTCAAAATTGAACAAGTTAAATAAAACATGTCACAATTCAAAAGTGTAGAGATTCTTAATCATAACTTGTTATCACTTACTACCACAACATATCACCACTCATGTTCAAAAATAACACACAACCTCCCTAAACAAACCACCAAACATACCAAGACAAAAATAAGAAAACACACAAAACATAAAAGAAAGACTCAACAAACAAGAAACAAAACAAAAACACATAACATGTAAGAATAAAAATCACCATCATTGAAAAATGAAGCACACATTCAAATCATCCATAACAATGTAAGCTCACAATCATCCCAACCTTGATTGAAAAGAAAATCCTAACTTACGACAAGTAAACATCCCAAAACATAATAAATTAAGTAGCATGCTAATCACATCAATACAAATCAAATCAAATTATGCTAAGCACATAAAAGTGGTAGGGTGTAGAATGAACTCCCTCAATAAGCATTTGATAGTGGAAGTTGTTAGCTCCGAGCTCAATTCGTGCTTCCAATACCCTTCATACATGCTCAACAAAACCATTAGCTCAACAATTGCATTTAACAAATATGGACTATCATGCACTTCAACACCACCAATCATACCAAAATCAAACCAAACTCATGAGAAAAATTTTAAAATTAGCCCAAAAATACGAAAAGTATATGCTTTCAAAACAAAGTATGTCACACAACGCCATATCCCCCCAAACTTAAATTGAAACAAGAGTTTCGAGGTAAGTTTGCAAAAAGTGGTGTGACTTACTTTCACACTTCAAATCAAGCACTTATCGTTTGTCCAATATGCATTCTCCTCACAAGCATAATCAACATACATAACAAAAATGCAAAACAAGCAAATCCACCATCCTTATTGAAAGCAATAAATAAAGCAATAAAAATAATGATGGGTTGCCTCCCATCTAGCGCTAAGTTTAACGTCTTCAAGCCGGACGGGATATGGAGAACTCATCGGAATGGCCACGGATATCTTTCATCCTTGCCATCGAATTTTAACCGTTGTGCTTCTTCCTCTATTAGACATTTGTGGCAAGTGACAACCTCAGTTGCATCCTTCGAGCATGGCTTCAAAAATTCGACTCTCTTGAGCTTACACTCCATTGCCCTCTCCATTCTTGAACACCACTTATTCCTCCTTACCAAATAGATCTCCAACATCTCTTCGAGTTTTCTTTTGTTTCTAAGGATATGAGAAAAATCAATGGGTAAAACAAAATCAATGTAAACAATATTATCAAGTTCAAAGCAACTTAAAGAGTTTAAAGGTTAAGAAATGCTCATTTCACTCTTCAAGTCATCATCATTTGTTTCTAGACTTTGTTCCTCTTCATCAACATCATTTGCCTCAATAGACTCTTCAATCACCTCATTTGATTCTTCATCCCCCAGATTCTCTTCTTTCTCCAACTCTTCTTCGACTTTGCTCTCCTCTTCAAGTTCTTCAACTTGTTGAAAATTGGTCAAAGCACTTACAATTTGGCTCACTTGTTGCTCCAAGGCTTTGAATCTTTGATCATTATTTTCCTTTATAGCCTTGAATCTTCTTTCATTATTTTCCTCACTAACCTTGAATCTTCTTTCATTATCTTCATCACTCTTTCTCCTTGTTTCAATCAACTTCTCAATCAATACTTCTAAAGATGATTTTTCTTCTTCGACTTGTTGAAAGTCTCCTCCCTCTTGGTTGTCACAATTCCATTCTTGAATTGGTGGATAATTCCCATGAAAACTTCCTTTATAGTTATGTTGAAAATTTCCTTGAAAATCATCCACTCCCATGAAAGAAACATCTCCTACTTGATGCGTAGGCATCCTCCACTCTTCTTGCTCCATAGGACTAGGAATCGACACACCTTGCACATTTTGAGCACCCCCCAAACTTGAATTAGACAAGACTTGACCATAAGCACCTTGATTCATCATCCTTATTTGTCTTGTCACTTCCAAAGTAACTTGGGTAATTAACTCGGAGGATTCATTTTGAAGAAAACTTGATTGAGGATCTTGACCTTCATTACTTCCTTGAGCACTTCTTCTATATAATTCAAGTAAGGCGTAGTTTTGAAACGAAGGAGAAGTGTTGGTGTTGGGATTTGGTGGAGAATAAGTGTATGCTTGGTACGGATGGAATGTATTTGCATTGTAAGCTTGTTGCCATTCGCCATTTCTTCCTTGATTGTAGTATTGAGAGCTTTCTTGATTCATTTGGAAGTTGTACCCATAGTTGCTCTCATTCATGTAGCCTCTTGATTGTGGAGGTGGAACCCTTGCAAATTGATCCCCAAAGACATTTGTGAATTGGTTCCAACCATCTATTTAAATGCTCTTCTCAAGGCTTACTACAATTCTCCTTCAAACAACTATTTTTCGCTTGATCCCCCTTCCTCTTCTCTCAAGGTAGTGTCAAGTACCTATCAAAATGAAAAAGAGAGATAAAAAATTTTCCAAAACAAATAATAAAAAGCAATAAAATATCTCTATTAATACCAATCGAAACACTCCTTCGTTAAACCACTAGCAAACGTTGCCTCCCCCGCAACGGCGCCATTTAATTAGCCATAGTATAGTGGGTATGACCAATTAAAGAAATTATCGAACAATAGGGAGGAAGGTACTAGGGTCTAAGCGATCTCGTGTTCATCATAGTATTATAGAGATGATCGAAAAGGGGAGATAATCAAGAAATGACAATAAAATAAATGGATAGATGAATGGGAGATGGATGAATGAGCCAAGTAGATAGAGATGAGATTAACAATACTTAAAGCATGGAAAATCTAGGTATCATGCAATGAATTCATATGTGTCATGGGAAAAAGGCTAAGGGCCAACACTAAGATCACCTAAACTCCCTCTCGGAATGAATAGGATATGGAATGACATTCATTGGATTGGTTCTCACTCAAACAATTCCAACTAGGTACTAAGCTTGAAATGAGAGTCCCTTCACATAATCTATTGACTTCTCAATCTAATAAATGATATGTTCTATCAAAGGGTTCTAAACCATGAAGGACTTCTCAATCTCTTAACAATTTATAATGCACATGAAGTGTTTGATGAAATGATTCACTTAATTATCCTAAATATGCAATTGATTTCTCAATCTAATCACATGCTTAAAATAATTAAACACACAAATCATCATAAACCTCAAGATCTAAAGCATCAATGATAGAAAATCAATTAACACAATCAACATAATCATTCAATTGCAAAATACCAAAAATTATCCAACACAATTCATATTGCTAATCTCACAAGGGAGATTAGCCTCTCATATCCATAAGAAAATTAACATAGACATTAAATTCCTTACAAAACATGATAAACAATTGGTTTCAATACAAAGTTTAGATGAAAACTCCCTTGGATGTCTGCAATGGTGATCTTCTTCTTCCCCTTGCAATTCACCTCTCTTCCTTGCTTCTCTAGCTACTTGGATGAAGGATTTGATGGTTGGATGAAAGTAGATCCAAAGGATGAAGAATGGATGAAGGTGAAGGTGAAGAATGGAGGAAATGGTGTGTGAGGTGTGTGTGGAAGGGGAGGAAATCGAATCTTCTCTCAAAATATTGAAGTGTTGGGTATTTATACCCCTTGGGAGGCTTCTAGAAGGATTCTGATGTATTTATGATGCTGCAGCAACACGACTCGTGTGCTGCAACACGACCACAGGGTGGCCGTGTAGGCGTTTCTGATGTCAGAAAACGGCCAGGACTTACAGGGCCGTGTTGCGTAACACTGGTCGTGTTGCGTAACACGGGCTGCGCAGTATCACTGTTTCGCGCATAACATCCACATCCGATCTCTGATTTGAGTAATTCTTGCGCTCATGTGATCCTCTTTTCTTTGGCTTTCTATCCATGTAAAGATCTGAGAAAACTTACAATATTTGAGGGTGTAACAAGTCATGCAAAGTAGCATAACCGTGCTGAGTAGGAACAGCTTGCGCGACGTCACCATTTTAATCATAACTTTCTCGTTTCGGCTCCAATTGAAGTGTTTCTCATACCAAAATAATCCTATTTTCTATGGTTTTCCAACCATGTATTACACTTCTAGTTTTGAGCTCCATAAGAGTACAGAAAAATTACACAAGTTGGATGTGCGTTTTTTTCAGCATTTTGCTTGATTTGACTCATTCTCCCTCGTTTCAACTCCGAATTGAGATCCGCTTTTTCCTACATCTTCCTTATCACGTCTAGCATCCAATAAAATGTGAAAATCATAGGTTTAAGCTCATTAACACACATTTCTATAAAAACACAAAACACAACCAAATAACACATAAATACGGATAACAATATACGAAAACACATATAAAAAGACACTAAAATCTAGGTGAAAATATCACTCATCACTATAGAATCACATTATTGCACTTGTGTTTATTGAGCAGGACCGCATGAGATCTTTCGACTTATACTGACTTATAGAAAAACTTGATCTCTGTTAATATGGATGTTCGTACTCTTAATCCCTATACAATAACCTCGACACATAGGGCAGTATGTATTTCTTTGATTCATCAATGAGTGAGATTTACATGTAATTAAATCAACAAACTCGATGAGTTGGGAAGTAGTGTTGTCTCTATGGTGTGCTGTTGATTGTAGAAGGAATTCGTGTCCGTCATAGGTTGATGATGTCCCCTTGAGGAGCTCATAAGGATTATCATGTAAACCCTGCAGGTGAAATTTATTCCGGCATGATAATGAGGTTGAGTGGTACTACTCTTGGATGAGATATTAATTAAACTAGTTGTCAGTAACTTAAATTAATTAATGGACATTGTATATCTTAAACATGGGGAGACTAACGGGCTCATAATAAGAAGGAGCCCAAAACGTAATTTTGGGATTGGAAAGGCAGTGCAGTAATAATATTTTAGTGGAATATATTATTATTATTGGACTTAAATATAAGCTTTGGGCTAAGCTTGGATACTTAAGCCCCATGGAGGCCCAACCCTATTTCTCCTCCTTGTCCCTGCCGTAGCCCATGTATATAAGTCACCTCAACTTATCTGGGACCCTAATCTAATTTATTATTCACGTGTGATGAGGGTTGAGAGCAGACTGAGGAAGTCTCATAGATCGTCGCCCACATGACGTCGAGATCGGACTTGGGACATACGGCAGAAGATCAGAAGGTAGTTTGCTGCTGCTGTCCGCCATATTTCGAAATTTATATAAAATCGTATATTACTCAGAATTTGATGATCAATATACTGACGGAAATCCATTGAAGAAAGGATTGTTTGAGTATAAAGATCATTCAATTCCGACATCAGACGAGGAAGTTATGGCCATTCTCGTGGGACTACACAGTCTGTCAGCGAGAATCAACTTTCTTCAACATACCTTGGTGAAAGGTAATACATTTCATGTTTTCTTACTTCCGCTGATATTAGAAATGTATGAAACCCTAATGGATCACGTTAACCAAATGATCGAATGCCAACAATTGGTATCAAAGCTTCGGTTTTGTGGTGAAGCGTGACACGTTAGGCTAGGGTTTATGTGGTTAGTTTTTTTTTTAAATTAGGATCACATGTTTAGGGTTTTGGTTTTACTGCTAAACCATGAATATCCCTATGTGATATATACCCTGTATCATACCTATTTTTTTGATAGTTGAGTGTGAGAGGATTCGACGAAAACTGTTTGACAATTTCACATGGAAGGAAGAAAAAGAGGGCAAAAAGAGGATTCACGTTTTTGAGAGAAAAACCAGCGCAGTGATATTGCAGAGGCAATAACCGGAGTTTCAACCATCGGATCAAGCTGAATTTTGGTAAGCACGTTCGGATTTTGTGGATGTACATTCTGAAAGGTGCAGATCGTATTCGGAATTTTGTGTTGTCGGAAATACGCCGAAAACAGAAGCAGGTTTTTAGGCAATTCTGTTCTGCGCAGTCGAGGGAAAAGAGTCGTTTCTCACAAACTAACCGTTGGATCGACCTGTAATTTGGATAGCATGTTCAAGACTTACAGCAGTAGATTCTGAACGGTAAAGATTGGATTCTCAGGCTTCTACAGTTGCGAACCCTGAACGATAATTGGTGTAGTTTGGTGTTGCGCGTTGGGGTGAACTTGGTTCCGTGCAAGTAGGCCCTTGGACGAGCGACAGCCCGAGCGAGGGGCGCTCTTCAAGGCACATGGTGTTGTGCACAGCATCAAGCGAATGGCACGGCTGGGGTGCATTTTGAACCGGGCAAGGAGCGATCAACTGCTGGGCGTGTGCTGCTCGTTGGCGTGCGGAGCAGCGTGCTGAGTATCGGGCGGCCTGATGGGCATTGGTGCTTGTTGGGAGCTCGGGGCGTGACGTGTAAATCTTGCATGTTGGAGAGGAGTCGCACACGTTGGCTTGCTGGATGCTGGGGTGGCGTGCCATGTGGCGCGCGTTACATTGTGTGAGGCTGCGCGGATGAAGGTTCGATCGATGATGCACCATATTCGAGCGGATTCACATCAGGTTCGATTGGTCTGCATCAGGTTCGATCTATGCTGCACTAGGTTTGAGCTGATTCATATTAGGTTCGATTGGTCTGCATCAGGTTCGATCGATGATGCACCAGGTTCGAGCCGATTCACATCAGGTTCGATTGGTCTGCATCAGGTTCGATCGATGCTGCACTAGGTTCGAGCGGATTCACATCAGGTTCAATTGGTCTGCATCAGGTTCGATCGATGTTGCACTAGGTTCGAGCGGATTGACATCAGGTTCGATTAGTCTGCATCAGGTTCGATCGATGATACACCAGGTTCGAGCGGATTCACATCAGGTTCGATTGGTCTGCATTAGGTTCAATCGATGCTGCACTAGGTTCGAGCAAATTCACATCAGGTTCGATTGGTCTGTATCAAGTTCGATCGATGATGCACCAGGTTCGAGCGGATTCACATCAGGTTCGATTGATTTGCATCAGGTTCGATCGACTCTGCACCAGGTTCGAGCGGATCTGCATCAGGTTCGATCGATGCTGCGCTAGGTTCAAGCGGATTCACATCAGGTTCGATTGGTCTGCATCAGGTTCGAGCGATGATGCACCAGGTTCGAGCAGATTCACATCAGGTTCGATTGGTCTGCATCAGGTTCGATCGACTCTGCACCAGGTTCGAGCGGATTTGCATCAGGTTCGATTGGTCTGCATCAAGTTCGACTGGTTTGCATCAAGTTCGACTAGTCTACATCAGGTTCCGCGTGAGTCTTCACAATGTGATCGGGCAGGGTGCCAGAGTGGTGGAGCAGGCTGCGGGGAGGTCGATCCCTGTCGCAGTTGTCCGCATTCGTGATTGGTGGCGAACAATCGAATTCTCTATTATATAACTATTATAATTTATTTATTAATTGATTATTGTTATATATGTATGCATTCTTTCTGTGATTTACTACCTTATGTGCCGTAATAGAAGCATGCTAGGTTGCGTATATTATTCTGAATATTATATGCATGTAAAAACCCTTGGTTTTAAATAACTAAGTGGGAGAGGGGATTGTTAATTAATTCCCGCGGCCTCCATTATTGGTTTGTTAGCAATGTGAATAAACTTGCGCGTCGGCATTAGAACCTTCCTCCCCATCGGATGAGTTTATTCATGGATATTGCTGGAACAGGCTTCTTTAAAATTATGTTTGTAATGTGATGGACATGAACTTGCGTGTTGGCATAGACCTTCCTCCCTATCGGATGAGTTCATGTGCGGATCACTGTACAGACTTATAATTGATGACTGTAGGAAGTTATCCGAGCGCGGGTGTACTTCTCCATCTGTAAGGCACATAAGCTCGCGCAATGGACTTGGGGTCAAATAATGGTGTACACTTAGGTGTAAATAATAAGTATCCTCCCCATCGGAGTCACTGCTTTTATTTGCATGGCTAAAGAGGAACCGACTATTAATTATTTTGTCATAAAGTTAGGTTGACAAATGAAATTAATGGGTAAAACCTTCTCTTATAAATGTTCGGGTTTGCAAACGTCCACACTATCGTGGCTTGCAAACTCACGGTGCTTGAGATGTCAGTGAATTTATATTTTATATTGTTTTGAATAGAAGTTGAAGGGGAAACCTAAGTCAATTTTATTCTTCATAATTGCCTAGATGTTTTGAGTAAGTTTCTCCTGAATTACAAGAGGTTGTATATGGTGGGAAACTTCTAACAAAACATGTGATAAAGGAAATACAATTTCATAAAAGGAGTGAACAAGGATATAATCTTACTTGCTAGTCGTTGAAGCATGATTAGTGATGGCACCTACTGATACGTTTTGTAGATACCGGAATCACTAAATGTTTATTACTAAGTGAGGATAAGATTATTTTATACATGGGTAATACTACAAGAGTAGTGGCTGTTGCAGTGGGAGTTGTTTATTTATCTTACGATATGAATAAACGTTTGATTATGAGAAATTGTCTTTACGTACGTTTTCATAGAAAGAATTTTATTTCAGTTTCTATGCATTTACGGATGGATACTCCATTTCATTTAAATGACATGGTCATAGTAATGAAGGATGGAGCTATAATCTATTAAGGTACGTTAGTGACAATTTGTAAACTCTTAAATCATGTCTATACCACGGATGCAACAAATAGTAATTAATAATGCGTCTTTTAATCCTAATAAGAGAAAGACTCTTATGGTAATGATTAGATAGATGATGAATTATTTGGAATTACTTAATTCATTTTATGGATAAGCCCTAGAAACAATAATTCATTTGAATGTTTGTCTGTTTGTGGGATATGCTATAAAAATGAAGGTGATTTATTTAGTCTAAAAGATCGAAGGGTGATTGTTAACACAAATACTAGATTTTTGGAAAGGGACTATGTAATAAATCACATACCCATTTATAAGTTGTCCTAAAGGATGTGAGAAGAAAACACAAAGTATTAGTACTAATTGTGCAAGAGGATATACCACAAGGTAAACTGCAACGCATGTCATGTCTGATACACAATTGCATATAATACCTTGTCGTAGTGGGAGGGATATTCGACAACCTGTTTGATACATGTTTTGAGAGAGTCGTGAGACTTGGTCCTTAGCAAACATGAAATGGACCCACAGATATGATGACGCACTACAAGTTAGAAATGCGAAATCCTAGCAAAGTGCAATGAATATTAAAATAGAATCGATGGATTTTAAATTAGGTCTGGATGCTTGTTGAACCGCTAAATGGCGTAAAAGCCATTGGAAGCGGGAATGCAAGAATAAAAGAGGATCATAGAATAAGGTGAAAACCTTGGAAGCAAGCTTGTTGCGAAAAGGTATACTCAGAAAGAAAGGGTTCGATTATGAGAAAACCTGTTCGCCGGTAGCTATGCCTAAGTTGATCTGGACTCTTTTATTTGTTGCTACTCATATGAATTATGAGGGATAGCAAATAGATGTCGAGACAGCTTTCCTGATTGGAATTCTTAAGGGAAACATCTATGTGAAGCAACCAGAGTGATTCATTGCAAAAAGCTAAGAGTATTGTGATAGTAAGCTTAAAAGTGTCCATTCATGGACTAAAGCAAGCTTCAAGATCATGAAACATCCGTTTTGATGAGGTAATCCAGTGACATGGATCTAATCAATGATCGGATGGGTCTTGTGTATTGAAAAGAGTGATGGAAACGTGGGGGTATTTCTTGTACTATACGTAGATAGTATCTTGCTCATTGGAGATAATGAAAGAGTATTGTCGGGCGTATGGGTATGGTTGATAAAGCGGTATGATATGAAGGACTTAAGAGGAGCAAAAAAAATATCCTTTTGATCACGGTAATACGGATTACAAGAAAGGATGTTATGCTTATCTCAAACTTCATGAGATGATACGATCCTTACTTATTTTAGCATGTGACTTTATCTAAAGAAATGTGTCTTGTGACACAAAGTAGATAAAGAAGATGAAAGCGGTTCCTTATGCTTCGGCAAATGAGGAAGCTTAATCTAAGGAATACTATGCACGAGATTGGATATCTGTTTTGCCGATGGCATGAACAGTGGGTATTAACGTAACCCGGAACAAGAATGATGAACTGTGGTAAGACATATATGAAGTTTCTGAGAAGGACTGGAAATTATATGTAGGCTTACAGGGCAGATTCACTGCTTCTTGTGGATTACGTAGATTTGGATTTTTTAGTCAGATAGGGATGGCAGTAAATCCACCTCAAGGTTATGTGTTTAATTTTAGGAAGTAGAGCCATAATATGGAGAAGTGTTATATAGAAATATATTTCGGACTCCGGACTCCATTATGGAAAGATGATAAATTGGAGCCTATAAGGCAGCCAAAGTATCTATATGACTCTAGAAACTTCATGATGGACTTTGAAGTATTTCTAAGTTTGCCCAAGATTATCACAATTTAAATTAATGATATTGGTGCAGTTGCAAACTTGAAGGAATCACGAGTCCATAAGGCAATTAAACACATGGAGCGCGAGTACCACCTGTTACGAGAAATTGTATGATGAGGGGAAGGTTGTTGTCGACTAGATTGCATCGGATGATAACCTAGTAAATCCATTTACAAGGACCTTAAAGCGAAAGCTTTTGATGGTCGTGTAGTAGGAGTGAGAATCAGATGTATGGCAGAAGACATGACAGCATAGTCTTTTAGTATAAGTGGGAGATTGTTGGATTGTATACTAAAAGTCTAGCTTTTTTGTATGAACAATCTTATAACAATTTATTTGAAATGAGAATCATATGATCAAATGATTGCGTCTTATAATTTATTTATATGCACGATGCAATAGTCCACTTACTTTATACTGTAGATAATATGTTGTGCGACAACACGCGGAAGATCATATTATCGGTTTCCTTATAAAGTATAAACAGATGCTCACAACCGAGATAGACGGGGACTCTCTATCGGGATGGTTGTAGTGTGGTTTGGTATTAGCTTGTCTTGGCTATAGAATCACATTAGTGCACTTGTGTGTATTGAGCAGGACCGCATGAGATCGTTCGACTTATACTGACTTATAGAAAAACTTGATCTCTGTTATTATGGATGTTCGTGCTCTTAATCCCTATACAATAATCTCGACACATAGGGCAGTATGTATTTCTTTGATTCATCAATGAGTGAGATTTACATGTAATTAAATCAACAAACTCGGTGAGTTGGAAAGTAGTGCTATCTCTATGGTGTGTTGTTGATTGTAGAAGGAATCCGTGTCCATCATAGGTTGATGATGTCCCCTTGAGGAACTCATAAGGATTATCATGTAAACCCTTCAGGTGAAATTTATTCCGGCATGATAATGAGATTGAGTGGTACTACTCTTGGATGAGATATTAATTAATTGAGTTGTCAGTAACTTAAATTAATTAATGGACATTGTATATCTTAAACATTGGGAGACTAACGGGCTCATAATAAGAAGCAGCCCAAAATATAATTTTAGGATTGGAAAGGCAGTGCAGTAATAATATTTTAGTAGAATATATTATTATTATTGGACTTAAGTATAAGCTTTGGGCTAAGCTTGGATACTTAAGCCCAATGGAGGCCCAACCCAATTTCTCCTCCTGGTCCCTGCTGTAGCCCATGTATATAAGTCACCTCAGCTTATCTGGAACCCTAATCTAATTTATTATTCACGTGTGATGAGGGTTGAGAGCAGATTGAGGAGGTCTCATAGATCGTCGCCCACACGACGTCGAGATCGGACTTGGGACATACGGCAGAAGATCAGAAAGTAGTTTGCTGCTGCTATCTGCCACATTTTAAAATTTATATAAAATTGTACAGTGCTCAGAATTTGATGATCAATATACTAACGAAAAGCCGTTGAAGAGAGGATCGTCTGAGCATAAAGATCATTCAATTCTAACATCAGACGAGGAAGTTATAGCTATTCTCGATGGACTACATAGTCTGCCAGCGAGAATCAACTTTTTTCAACATACCTTGGTGAAAGGTAATACGTTTCATGTTTTCTTGCTTCCGTTGATATAAGAAACGTATGGAACCCTAACGGGTCACGTTAACCAAATGATCGAATGCCAACAAATGTGTCTTGAGACATAAAAAGAAGATAAAGGTGATGAAAGTAGTTCCTTATGCTTCGACGAATAAGGAAGCTTAATCTAAAGAATGCTATGCACGATAATGGATATCTGTTTTACCGAAGGCATGAACAGTGGGTATCAAGGTAACCCAAAATAAGAAAGTTGAACTGTGGTAACACATAATTTTGAAGTACCTGAAAAGGACTAGAAATTACGTGTGGACTTACCTAATAGATTCACTGCTTCTTGGGGGTTACATAGATACAGATTTTTCAAATCAGATATAGACGATAGTAAATCCACCTCAAAGGTTATGTGTTTAATTTTAGGAAGTTGAGTCATAATATAGAGGAGTGTTATATAGAAATATATTTTAGACTCCGGACTCCATCATGGAAAGATTATAAATTGGAGCCTATAAGGCAGTCAAAGAATCTATATGACTCTAGAAACTTCATGATGGACTTCGAAGTGATTTTAAGTTTGCCCAAGGTTATCACAATTTAGTTTGATGATAATGTGTAGTTGCAAACTTGAAGGAATCACGAGCCTATAAGGCAATTAAACACATGGAGCGCGAATACCACTAGTTACGAGAAATCGTATGATGAGGGAAAGGTTGTTGTCGCCATGATTGCAACGGATGATGACCTAGTAAATCCATTTACAAGGGCCTTAAGGCGAGAGCTTTTGAAGGTCCTGTAGTGGAATAGGGAATCAGATGTATGGCAGAAGACATGACAGCATAGTCTTTCAGTATAAGTGAGAGATTGTTGGATTGTATACAAAAAGTTTAGCTTTTTGTATGAACAATGTTATAACAATTTATTTGAAATGAGAATCTTATGATCAAATGATTGTGTCTTATAATTTATTTATATGTACGATGCAATAGTCCATTTACTTTATACTGTAGATAATATGTTGTGCGACAACACACGGAAGATCATATTATCAGTTTCCTTATAAAGTATAAACAAATGCTCACAATCGAGATAGACGGAAACTTTCTATCGGGATGGTTGTAGTGTAATTTGGTATTAATTTGTCTTGACTATAGAATCGCATTAGTGCACTTTGTGTGTATTAAGCAGGACCCATTTGACTTGTACTGTCTATATAGAAGAACTTGATCTCTGTTATTATGGATGTTCGTGCTATTTATCCCTATAGAATAACCTCGACACATAGGGCAGTATGTATTTCTTTGATTCATCAATGGGTGAGATTTACATGTAATTAAATAAACAAACTCGGTGAGTTGAGAAATAGTGTTGTCTCTATGGTGTGTTGTTGATTGTAGAAGGAATCCGTGTCCGTTATATAGATTGATGATGTCCCCTTGAGGAGCTCATAAGGATTATCATGTAAACCATGTAGGTGGATTTATTCTGGAATGATAATAAGGTTGAGTGGTACTACTCTCGGATGAGATATTAATTAATGGAGTTGTCAGTAACTTAATAATTAATGGGTATTGTATATCTTAAACATGGGGAGACTAACGGGCTCATAATAAAAAGGAGCCCATAACGTAATTATGGGATTAGAACGATAGTGCAGTAAGAATATTTTAGTGGTATATATTATTATTATTGGACTTAAGTATAAGCCTTGGGCTAAGCTTGGATACTTAAGCCCAATGGAGGCCCAACTCTAATTTCACCTCCTGGTCCCTGCTGTAGCCTATATATAAGTAATCTCAGTTGTTCTAACCCTAAGAGAGACACGCCTAACACATGAAGAGGGTAGATGGAACAGCAGATTGAGAGGATCTAGAGGATCGTTGCCCACACGACGTCGAGATTGGACTTGGGAATACAGCAGAAGACCGGAAGGTTGTTTGCTGCTGTTGTCCGCCAACTTGCACAATTTTTATAAAATCGTACAGAAGTCTTAATTCAATGTTTGATATACTGATGGAAACTCACGGAAGAGAGGATTGGTTTTGAGTGTAGATCACTCAAATCAGAGATCAGACGAGGGAGTTATGCCAAAAAATGTGAGGCTATGCAGGCTGCCAGCAAGAATCCATCTACTTCAACATACTTGGTGAAAGGTAATACGTTTTTTTTTATGCTTCCGCTGACTGTTAGAAACGATGAAACCCTAACGGCTCATGTTAACCAAACGATCATATGCCAACACCTACCACAAGGTTTCATGGCCTGTATAGGTGCGATTTCATCGACACAACAGCCATCGGAGAACATCTCACATGTACCAGCGACTTTCCAATCGTGCAACTGCCCACTGGAGAAAATACCCTCCGAAAAACTGTGGTTTGATGGAAAATGCACTGATTAAGAAACTGTGCATGTTGTTGCCCATCTGATGCCAGCACCGTGATGCTCATCTCCCGTCATCGGTCAACCACCACCGTCGGTCTGGTGTACCCTTGACAGCAGCGTCGGACTTACGCTAAACCACGCACCGGCTCACTAGCAAAATTTCTGGGCTTGCCGGGAAACTTGCACTACGCCAGAAGCACACTGCTCAGTCACAACATCCTTACCGTAGCATGCCAATATTCCCGTCACTAATCGTACCCATGCCTAGCAGAATTGCCGCCGACAACACATATCAGTCACATCAGGGCGGCTGCTTTCCAGTCAAGCCATCTGTTGTTGTCTGATTCTCATATGTTCGTGCCATGTTAGCACCGGAGGATTCAAAGCTTCTACCAATAAACTCGCCCCAAACTACATGCTAACCCAACAGAAATGGCACCAGACTCGATCGAAAAGTCACAGACCCGATCAGAAATTCCAATAGCCCCATTCGAAAAAACCATCGACTCGCGCCAGAAAAACGTGAAGGCCCAATCGGATATAGCAACAGACTCGCTTGGAATAACTCCATCAGGCCCATGCTTTCTACTGGCCAGCAAGCACAACCGAGGCTTGCTGATCGGTGATAAATGCCAACTGCCCTCGTCGCTTGACCCACCATGTGATATCAACCGCCCAACAAAATTTCACCATCATCGTTCACGACTGCTTGCTTAAGGCACCACCGGTCTTCTTCGGGATCGTGTGTGCACCACTAGAATTTATCGCCCCGCATCGCTAGTCACCGCACAACTATCGTGCTATCTTGGCAACAACATCCAGCCTCCGTCGCTCATCATCCTTTCACCATCGAGCGCCAACAGCCCCGTCCCAACGTCCACATTCACCGAGTATTCCCTTTGCCATGAACGTGTGCAATGTTGAGTGTGAGTGCTGTTCAATTAAGGTATGGAATAAGAGTTTTGAAGCCATCAAGTTATCTAAGGGTTCTAACAGATTTCTTTTTAAAAAAATCAAAACCCTAACTATCAAAAATCAATACCCTAACTATCATGCGATCATTATTCAATCATTATTCAAGAATAATTTACATAATTCACATTAAACCCTTTACCCTAAATTCTAGCACCACATTATGCAATCAAACCCCAGCCTAACGTGTCACGTTTAGCCATAGAACCTACGCTCTGATACCAATTATTGACGTTTGGATCTTTTGGTTAACGTGAACCATTAGGGTTCCATGCATTTCTAAATCAGTGGAAACAAGAAATCATAGAAACGCATTACCTTTCACCAGGGTATGTTGAAGAAGAAATGTTCTCGCCAGCAGCCTGCGCAGCCTCACGGTTTTAGCCATAACTCCCTCATCTGATCTCCGATTCGAGTGATCTATGCGCTTAAACGATCCTCTATTCCGTGGCTTTCCAAAGGTGTATCACAAGTGCAGTTTAGACTTACTTAAAAAAATTTGGGAAGTTGACGGATAGAAATAACAAATGTCCTTCCGGTCTACAGTTGTATTCCTAAGCCACGTCTCGACGTTGTGTGGGCAACGATCTATGAGACTAACTCAATCTGCAGTACAACTGTTTCTCACATGTTTTTGGGCGTGAAAATAGTTTTTCAGACTGCTGAGATTGGCTATTATATAGGCTACAAAAGGGACCAGGAGGAGAAATTAGGGTTTGGGCCTCCCATTGGGCTTAAGCATCCAAGTTTAGCTCAAAACTTTTACTTAAGTCCAATAATAATAAATCATCACACTAAAGAAATATTATTGCACTGCTACCCTAATCCCAAATTATGTTATGGGGTCCTTCTTATTATGAGCTCATTAGTCTCCCTGTGTTTAAGATTCAATGCCCATTAATTAATTAAGTTACTGACAACTCCATTAATTAATATATGTACCGAGAGTAGTACCACTCAACCTTATTATCATGCCAGAATAAATCCACTGCAGGGTTTACATGATAATCATTATGAGTTCCTCAAGGGGACATCATCAACCAATTTCGTTAGGACACATATTCCTTCTAAAATCAACAGCACACCATTGAGACAGCACCATCTCCCAACTCACCGAGTATATTGATTTAACTATTAAATCTCACCCATTGATGAATCAAAGAAATAAATATTGTCTTACGTATCGAGGTTATTGTATAGGGATTGAGAGTACGAACTTCCATAATAACAGAGGTCAAGTTCTATTGTATAGTTTGTATAAACCGAACGATCTCAGCGGCGGTCCTGTTCAATACACAATGTGCACTTGTGCAATTTTATAGTCTAGACAAACTAATACCAAATCACACTACAATCATACCGATAGATAGTCCCCATCTATCTCGGTTGTGAATATCTGTTTATACTTTATAAAGAGCCGATAATATGATCTTCCGTGTGACGCCGCACACCAGATTATCTATAGTATAAAATAAATGAACTTTTGCAACAACATTATCACAAACGTTTGATCACATGATTCTCATGTCGAATATTATCTAAACATTGTTCATACAAAAGCTAGACTTTTAGTATACAATCCAACAACTAGTACATTTGTCATTCTTTCATGTTAAATAAATTTTTTCTTTAATGAGATATTCATCATTGTTTGAACTTATTGTTTTTATAATATAGGATTCTCACATAAAAAAACTAGCATTGCCCCTATTTGTTTTTACTCAAAAAGCAAATATCTTTTTAATTGTGTATGTTTTCTCTGTTAAGCGTACATAGGTATGTTCTGAATTGTATGTGGGCATGATGTGATGGATTTTTCTTTACAGTATATGTTTTTTCTGTTAATTGTATATAGGTGTGGTTTGAATTGTACGTGAGCATGAATTGTATGGTGGATTATTTTTTAATTGTATATATGTTTTCTTTGTTAATTGTATATATGTTTGGTCTGAATTGTACATGGGCATGATTTGTATGGTGGATTATTTTAATTATTTTCTGAATTGTATGTGGGATTGATGTTATGGATTTTTCTTTACTGTATATGTTTTTTATGTTAGTTCTATATATGTGTAGTCTGAATTGTACGAGAGCATGATTTGTATGGTGACTTATTTTAATTGTATATGTTTTATCCGTTAATTGTATATATGTATAGTCTGAATTGTACATAGGCATGATTTGTATGGTGGATTATTTAATTGTATATTTTTTATCAATTTTTGCTTTACAACATAAAAGAAACCTTGAACTCCTCTGATATCAATAAATCAAATACAAATTCACTATTTATCAAGTAACATAAGTACACGTACACTACTACATAGAAGAAAAATAACATTCAAAACGATGATGAAGTTTCATCACTTGAAGAAGTAGATTGCTGCCTTTCATTGAATCTAGGAAAAGCCTCATACAACAGCCAGAGCATGAACTGTACAGCAATATATAGACCTGGAATTGAATGTCTCAAGCATTATCTTACCACATATTCAAGACTCTATGCTATAGTTAGTAGACTCTCAATCTCAATACATCTTCATAACACATAACACAGTTTCAAATACCACTAGATCTATAGAAAACTAGCAAAATACATCCACAAAACCAAAAAAATTTTGCTGGTTACAAAAGTATCATTAATATTCAGCAACTGTTATATTACTTCTTTCCCTTCTTCCCACCAATATTCCTTTTCCCCCGGTCAGCATTATTGATTTCTTCAAGCAATTGTGCAGCAGCTTTTTTCTTTTCCTCAAGAACCTTTGCAGCCTTCTCTTTCTTTTGCTCAGCTAACATCTTTATCAGTATATGCTTCTCATGATAAAATTGCATAGTTTCCTTTATAACATATTCTCTCATTTCATTCTGATTTTATAACAACAGTGTGGCTAAGATAACAGCTCTTAGCAGAACACGACTTTTAGCTAAAATAAAATACAAATTATCAATACAGATTACATTCAAAACTTATACAATATTAACCAATAATATATACACTAAGTTATGAACATATGCATCATAAAGAAAATACAGAAACACTTAGACAGATACATATACAGTTGGTTTCAAAAACTTGTACAATACAAACAAATATTCCACACAATTATAGATGAAATCATGCATAAGAAAATATTCAAGAAAATAAATCTAATACACCCATATACTTGACAGGAACAACATCAAAGAAGTTTCCAAGAAATATAGAAAACACATGAATTACATAAACTAAGATTGAAAGCATACTAAAAACATACATTTCAAATTATATGTAAATAAAATAGTAATACCTTACACAATTCGGGACATGTGTAAATGGTACCATTGAAATACTTCGAATGATGCATCAAATAGATACCACAATCATTGTCCATCTTTGTAGTTTGCCATTTGAAAGAAACATTCTCAAATTCATAGTTCTCAATTTTAAAACTTTCGGCATGGCCCTTTTTTGTTAAAAAATCAATCATTATTTCAAACTACATAAGATTACAAAAAAACTGAATAAATATAACTTATAAAAAGGTTATACAAATAAGCATACCAAGTAATACACTTAATAGTTTAAAAGTATACGTTAAAAATGATAAATTAAATTATTCTTAAAAAGAACACTAACCAATGATTCTCCTGCCACTTCAAAGTAATCACTCTTCCCATATTCAACATATTTCAGATTATCCAAATATTGAAGCTTTTTATCAACAAAGTTGATTGCAATAGCAGCCAAATGATTTCTTAAAACAAATTGTAGAAAAATCTACATGTAACAAAAAATAATAAAATATTAGTTTCCAAAATATATATTTGTATACATATTGAATCCAAAGTAATAAAATTGTATAAACATTATTAAGTCACTAGACAAGAGAGTATCCCCGGTAAGGTCCAACCATCTAGTCCAAATATCCATAACTTTCTCAAAATCTTCAGCTTTAACATTGCTATTATCACCTTCTTCATAATTTAATAAGCTTTCTAGAATATCCTAACAAGGAAAAAAAAGTAAAATAACAAATTAATAAAAATGTAAAAAAAAAGTGAATCAGTTAACTAGAATACTTACACTGTGCTCGAAGTTAAAAACATACCGGGAGCGACTCTTAGCAGTAGATGCAATTCTATTTATCTCGATGCACCATGCATCAACAATTCAAATGAAAATTTCTTCATTTGGATACATTGATATAATGTTCGAATTTTCAATGTACAGCGTCAGACCATGTCTATAGAATGATTTCCTAATAAGAAATTAGAAAAAAAATAAATTATAAAATAATTATAAAAAATAGTAGATAAACAAGTCTAGAAACATGTATACTTACACTAAATGTCCACCTTCAGCGTCACAAAAGCAGTAATCCATTAGTTCAACATGGCATCTTCCAAGTTTTGATAAAACCTTTTTATTCTTCAATATAAATTTTGAGAGATACCCAATCTCATTGATATTCCAAAATTCATCCCCAACATCTTTACCAACATACTCATCCTTGGTTCCAACAGAATTCAATGCATTACTGAATTCTTCTTCAAAAATATTATGATCGTCCTCATCTACTGCAAGATCATCTTCATAGTCATGAACTTGGACGTATGGAGTTGGTGAATCATCAGAATCTATCAACTTGAATTGTAGAATAGTCAATAACCTATTTTGTTTCTTTATAACTTCTCACCACATCGTCAATGTACTTTAACACTCTTTCATCCTTTAAAACTGATCTGAATCTGAAACATAAGGTGAAGAACTTGTTCCTTAACCATCATTCTTTTTCAAGAGTATGATTTTTTAGAATTTTCTCCAATTTGATCATGTACTTTTCTTATAATGCCACGGTCTCCTTTTTCATCTCTAAAAGAAGAAGCTCTAGTTCCTAATGAAAATATAAAAATATAATAATTAGTTCATTTCATAAAACAAAAATAGTATACAAATATACAAAAAACCTATACAATTGCATGTCATATATTATACAGTATTGATAGTTTAACTCAAAAAACAAAGAACTTTTTTTGTAAAAAATAAAATAAGAAAGTTAAATACATGTTCGGACGGAACATATGTGGACTTGCTCTCGAAAGGAATATACGAAACTTCATCAAATTTCCTCAAACGGCAATTGATAGATATAGGAAAATATTGGTCAACAAGCTTTCCAATACCATAAGCACCAGCAGATACCTCTTCATCACATTTCAAATCTATGCTCTCATTTGTCCAATGTCGCACAAGAGGTAGCGTGTGTGGTAAGTGTATACCCTTTCAAAGAAGCTTGTGCATGTAGACGAGTTATAAAAGCAACAACAACCACCAATAATCTTGGCCTTTTTTTCTTATATGAGCTAATATTGTCACACAAATCCTTTAAAACATGCTCACACCAATCAAAGTTTTAATCTCGTCTACATTCTCTAAAGATTTAAATACCCCAGTTCTTAGCGCACGATTAGGGACGGGGTCAGAAAATAAATCAAACTGAAAATCATAAAAACTCTCTTAAAATCTTCACCACCGTCTGTCAATTGGTTAAGCAGCAAATTGGAAACACATACAATGGGGATAAAGGCTTGATGCTATAATCAGATTGAAGCCTAAACAAAAGAGCAGGTTTTTCTTTTTTGTAATATTTCAAAACAGCCGACTACTGTTTCTTGGAAGGCAAAACATGTCATAAACATCATAAGTCGTGACATGCAAACTTCTGTACTCATTAATAACAACAACCTAGCAACTAGATTAAATTTTTTTACTAACCAATCAAGCATCTCATGGTTTGAGAACCTTTCAAATTTCACAAAAAACAACCCACCAAATCCTATACTTTGAACGACAGTTCTTTGCCTGTCATTCAGATTTGACATTACTTTGCCCAATCCACATGGACTACATTGACTAGTGAATGGGCTGAAAAACACACAAAAATGTACAGATATATATTCTGACGTCAAATTTGCAAATATAAATTTAGTTAATACGTGTACACTATAAGTTAAAATGTATACAATTTTAGGCAAATATGTATAAAAGAAATAGAGCACAATATAAAATTTTATAACATAACCATAAATCAAGAGCTGCATCAGGAGATAATAAGTATAATAGATGAGAATAATTTATGCAAATACTTGACTGTGAATAGCACACTTTTTTTCTCCAATAAGGATCAGTTTGCGTACTGCAATTTGAAGATCATGCAAACTTTTGTGCACAAATAAATTGATGTAAATTAAAAATAAAGTGTATAACATGTAGACCAAGTAGCACTAAAGACCATTTCTTATATTCAGGCATCAATTCATTGATTTTCAAAGAAAAACATGAATCAAGTAACATACTAAACAAAAATATAGGCAAAATATACATGTACATATTAAAATAAAAAAAACCTTTTTTTCTTCTTAGTTCCGATTCGAACATCTTGATCCTCAACACTCCTCTATTCATCAACATGATCATCACTTTCATCAGATTCAACCTGTTGATCCTCAACTTCAAAATCTTCATCAGATTCAATCTCCTCAAGATCCTCATTGGAATGTTTTTTTGGGGCAGCTTTCTTAGGTGGAGGCTTTCTAGGAGAAGATTTACTAGTAGAAGTAATTGGAGTAGATTTAAAGGACACAGTTTTAGATGAAGACTTTTTTGGGAATGACTTTTGCACTTGAGGGATGTTTGGATGAAGGATTTTCAGAAATAGGGTCCTCAGAGGCCTATTTTTTCTTCTTTTTTACACTTGGATCAGCCCTATCAGAATGTTTTCTTTTAAAAGGAGCAACTAGAGGTTCATCTTCAACGAAATCTAATAATAAATGGTTGTCTAGCTCTTCATTAGGAACCTGTGTTCCAATATGCTCCTCATTAGAAACCTGTGTTCCAATAGGGTCCTTTGTCTTGCCTTTCCGTCTTTTATACGTAGAAGCAATATTCTTATTCTTCTTCATTATAGATGCCTAAACAAAAAACATAAAACATTAATAGAGAATAACCAACTTCCATATGTTAAGAAAAATACATACAGAAGAACCACATTTCTACTACAAAAGGAGACTGTTTACAATACAGTAAGAGTAAGCATAAAGAATACTTATTATTATGTTTGCAAGTCATAGAGCAACGAATTCTGTGTGCAAGTCTCAACCAAAATTATGTCAAAGTATGAATACAAATTTACACACACAAAATGCAATTAATACATCAGAGAAATCAAAAAGAAAAACAAAGTAGAATTGAAATCCTAGATCAATTAGACAAACCACAAAATTGTACAATTTATTTGAATATTCAGTTCGTTGAAACAATCACAAATTAAATTGCGACTGTTGCTAATAAAAAATCATCAAATAACTCATTTTAGTCATGATTGTTGCTAATCCTAAAATATAATTTAAAATTGTATAATGAGGACAATATTTTCAAGATGGAACCTACAAGCTACCCACAACATATTAAGGTCTAGACAGATAATGTATTATGTCTGCATGATTTATTTTAGCGCTCACTCTGAAAATTTCATTGCTCAAGTATAAGTAATGCATATAAGCTGTCAATTTTAGTAACATTACAAATGCTAATCAGATCAACTTCCACAGAGAAAATAAACACATAATAAAAATACACTGGAATAGAGTAACCACTTTACTTTCATAGATGAAATCAATTGATATGAGCATATCTAATTTCATGTTCATGAAAGACATCAAAGAATTATTCATAATAGGGAATATACAAGTATTGTTATTAATCTAAAACCAAAGTATAAAAAAGATTATTAGTAGTTTGAGATGCAGGTTTCTTAGTAAAGCTATCATAATTCATAAAAGAATTTAAGAGAGTACACTAAACTAATTTTCATATGGTAGCAGATTCGTGCACCCCTCAATAAAAATATAAAATCAGCAGTCACACAAAAAAGGGAAACAAAAAAGTGCAACATCAATCATAAAATCAGCAAAAAATTACAGATAAAAAATCAGCAGAATAACCGCAGAAAATATGAGAACATATATACCTTACACGAAATAGAGATAGAGGGTTTAACCACACACGAACACACTGGAGTGGAAAAAACCTACATAATGACCGCGATAATCATAGATTGAACAAAAACGTAAAAATCAAACAAAAATTGAAACTTGAAAAAAAAATAGATAAATACTTACCGTGGATAATAGAAGAACAGATGTAGAAATACTTCAACTGCAATGCGGGAGGAGACTATGGTTACCAGAGAGAAAGAAAGGAAGAAGAAAGAGAGTGGCGTGAGCTAGGTTCCAGATAGGATCTGAAGAAAGAAAGAAAGAAGGAGAGAGGAGTGATGAGCTAGGGTTTCAAAGAGAAAGAGGGAGGCAGGACGAAGCATAGGGTTTGTCACGGATTGAAAAATGAAAATGGGTACAAAATAGCACATATACAATGGATCACTAAAACGGGTCGGATCCGAGTTCAACCGTGCACCCAGTTGCACCCAATAAATTATCAATATTTTATATTTAGGCATGATATTGATTAAATAAAACTACACAATTAAAAATTATTTAAAGATAACAATTTAAAATATTTATCAATTATTAATTGGGAGTAGTCTTATATGAGATCCTCTCACAATGAGTTCATTTTATATATTCATAATTAATTTTTTTTATTAAAGATAGTTAGTATTACACAAAGAGTAACTAACTTAATCCATTTATCAAAATTATAAAAATTTTGCATATTGTTACTCTCGTTTCAGAGCGTGCTAATGATATAGAATAAAATTAAATCTTAAAATATTAATAATAGGTTTAAGCGCACACAATTTCTTTCAGGCCCATGAGACAAAAGAATTAGTTGGAATTGGGTGGAATATAAGAGGATAACCCGACAAATTCATTCAATCCGCCTTCCAATTCCAAAATTGGCTTGCTTTGTTCGCCCTACGACCACCCGCCTCACTATTTCTTCTCCTCTTTTTCAATCAATATTATTGCTCAGGTCCGTCAGACCTATTCTATTATAGAGGAGTTTTGGTAAATTGGCCAATTTCTTTAGTTGTCGACCATTGTGCTATGCCTTCGAATCCCCTCTCTGAACCTTCCTCGGTATTGTTGTAATTATCACATTTTTTCGTATAAGCATTTTTTTTACGTCAAGGTAATCTTTATAAGTGTTTGTTCATTATCTTTAACCGTGGAAGCTGCTTCTTATTTTCTCCATTCGAGATTCTGTGATGTTATGAATTGATTAGGTGCTTCAGTTGTATGCATACGGGGTTAAAATGCAGATTTGTATGTCCCACCACTTTTTGGGGGCTTCTGATTTAATTTTGTTCACTGAAACGGGCTGCAATGTTGAGTAATTAGATCTTGAATTCATGTCCTCCTATTGGCAACGTCATTGTACTAGACTTCTTGTTTATCTTTTGTTATCTAATTTATTGATGTTGAAGAATTGGGTGAAGGTTTGATTTTATTGGAATAATAGTTCGCTATATATTTATTAATTGTAATATTGACCTTATTAGAACCAAGAAAACAAGATGCGTAGTGATTGGGTCTCATACATCAAAGAACTTAGAATTATATAATTGTATTTCTTTTTTCTCTTTTAGTTACTCTTTTCATGATTGTTTGTTTATGAATGGGTTTGGGTAAAGAGTTAGTCTCTTGTAAACCGGATTTATATCATTGTAAAATATGTGGCCCCCTTAATTTAAACATCCTAGCAATACATTGGGTGTATAGGACTGTAGGACTGGAAGGGGGACCACAGGGTTTACACCATAAACCCAGTTTATACATGTGTTTGTGTTGGGTAAATGCCATCTCTAGAAAGAAGTATCTCAGTTTGAGCAGCCTAGTCAATGGAATAGAGGTGCTAAAACCTAGCATGGTGCAATGACATCTCTAGGATCGTTGGGAACCTTAAAATGGGATGGACATCAAGCATTTTCACTTAAATTATATATGATTAATAGATATCACATGTATATTGAAATTTCTCCATCTATTATATGTTACATATTATATAATAATTGATGTTTCTCCCTCCATCCAATCGAACCCTTTATTTAGGCTTAGTTTGTGAGGTTTTTGTTTTATGAAACATTAGTATATTAGGATTCTTATAAATACAACATTCCTTTTTATTTTTTCCTTTTGAGAATATGTTATTTGATATGGTGTATGGAAAGACATGATGACCATATACGAATATTACATTACTAGGTAAGTATTTTACTTTACTTTGCAGCTGTTTATTAGTTCTGGATATAAATGATTACTGAGTACAAATCATCTGGTTTATTAGTTTCTACCACAATATTGTATTAATTCTCTGCTCGTGTTGCCAAGTAACATAATGTTCTAGGAATTAAAATGAATGCTAAATACACATAATCTTGTTTATCATTCCAACATAGTTTCAACTTTTTAAAATTTTTGTGTGGTTCGCAGTTGTTAGAAGCTTTGCATATTGCGTAAAGACTCAAGTGCTTATCTATTTCCATAAACTCTTAACTGGTTATCCTATTCTCGTCTATTTTCTTCTTTTGTGGTGTAAGAAAGATATAAAAAGTGCATGATTGAAAAACTTACCCCTTTGTCTATTATATATGGATTCTTTATTGGAATTTGATAGTTTATTCGAATGTTCTTGCATAGTCTATTGCTCTTGTGCTCGTATGCTTGTAGTTTTCTTGTGCATGCTTTATTAAAAATTGGTTAGATTTGATATTTTGCTGGTTTATAAGCTTATTCTTTTCAGCTTTGGGATTTTTTATTGAGATTTCTAATTCATATGCTGGAATTTTGAAGCTTTGTGTTTCGCTAGATTTAAAACACAAGTACCATTGAGTGGCCAAGCTGGAAGGCTGGATCCATTACAGCCGATTTCAAACTCTTACATTTTCACACTCTGTCACTCCATTGTGTTTGGAGGACAAGTAATGCGCTCCTTTCGTCAACTAAGGAAGATCTAGTCGATAATTGACTTTGGAATTATACTACAGACTGCTAGATTCTAATATACAACTTGTTGCTGGTTGCTAGATTGTTTGATATACTATGGATTACTAGGTTCTTATAATTTGCTCATACAACAGTTGCTTGTTGATCATCGCTATTTTCACCTAGATTTTGTGTCATTTTTGTGTGTGTTTACGTCTTTTTATTTCGTATTTTTGTATCTTTTTATATTGTATTTTGGGAAATTGATGATGATGATTTTCATGTCTTTGAATAGGTGATTATGAAGATAAATGATGATAAAAAGCATGAAGAAAGGAGAAAGTTGAAGAAAATAGAAAATTGGCCAAAATACATAAAAACACGCTCGAGTTTTTATGTAGTGCCCGTGTTTTTCTGCAGGGACCAAATTTACAGAATGCTGAAATTTTGCATAAAAACACGGGCAGATGCAAGAAAACACGGGCATGTTTTCCTGCAAAAGTATCAAAACTCAAGTGCGATTTCCAGATTTGCCAAGGGGGTATAAATACCCCCAATATCACCACTTGAAGGCAGAAAAATCAAGGGTTTTGGGCTGCACACACTCTTCTCCATCATTCCATCATCTATTCCTCCATTTTCATCACCCATTCCTCTTGATTTCTCACTTCCATCCATTCATTCCACCAATCCACCAATCTAAGAAGGGAAGAACATCAAGGAGTGAAGATTGGATCATGTTGAAGGAAGATAAGACCAACTTCAAAAGGGAAGTCAATCAACCTTTAATTTGTGATTTTCTTCATTATTTAGCTCAAGTGGAGCAAGCCATGGATTGTATTGATTTTATTGTGATTTGTAGTGGCTAGTCCTCATGTGAGGCTAGCAATATGATTGGTTAGGGATTATGTAAATTTTGCACACCACATGTTTGATGAAATGATTGTTATGAATATTTTCTATCATGAATGCTTATTCTCATTTTATGTATGATTTGTGTGATTAGATTCTCTATTCATAGTGTTAGGATGGTCATTCCAATATTATGTTTAGTGGTTTAATTGAATCATTGATTGCATGAGATGACTATGTTAAGTATGTGGGGAGTTTGACCATAACCTTCATATGCTTAGAACCTCATGATAGGACATTATTGATAATTACTTGTGAAAGTGTTTGATATGATGAGGGGAACCAAGCTAATTCTCACTTGACCTTAGAAAGGGAACACTAGGAAAACGTCCCTACCTACTAGAAAAAATTCTTCGTGATAATATCTCTATACCGGTATATTAATATCCGTAAGTACCTATAGGAATAGTGAGGATTGGAAACACTCTTTGAGTGTCCTTAATATCATAACATGAAGATCACCAATGCATGTGTGTGTGTGTGAGTCTATATATACCTTTTTCCATGAATGTTGTTAGCCTTGCATACTTCTTAGATTGTTCACCTTCACCCATCATCCATCTCATTTGTACATGTTCTATCTTTAATTACTTTCTTAGTTAGATTGTAGTGTAATTCAACCTCTTCTTTATTGATTAGTCCTTCTAGAGTGAAACATCTTTCGAATACGGATACATACACTTTCTCCCTTGGGTTCGATATTATAAATTTTTTGCACTTGGTCACCACATCTACACACAACGATAGAGTACGCTTACTCTTATCAATTTGTACCAAAATTGAGACTAAGTTCATGGCGCCGTTGCCGGGGAGAAAGGCTTCGGTGTAACGTGTTTGAATTTGTTAGCTCTACTTAGGGCATTTTTTTATTTTTGCTTTTATATTTGCTTTGAAAAACCTTGTTCTAACTTGTTCTTCTTGATAGGTACACCAACCTTGATAGAAGAGAAGAAGGAGAAACCAAAAATAGTAAGTGGAGAAAAATTATAGTAGATCTTGAGAACAAGAGTAAAAATGGATCAATACTACAATAATGGAATATACGAGGGATGGCAAGGAGCTTATAATGAGAATACATGGCAACCATATCAAGGATACACTTACACTCCATCAAGTTCTTACAATAATTTCTTCTCTACAAGCATTCAACCAAGCCTTTCAAACTATGAGTCTCAAAATATCTATTCAATGCCTACTTCCAACTTTAATAGTGGACAAGTTTGGAGCATGCCCAATTTTCAAATGGGGAATGGAGCGTGTATGCAAAATGGGTATGTTCAAGAGAATTTCCAAGAAGAGTGTCCACCATACGATGAAAGCAGACCTTCCTTACAAGATCAATTAAATCAAAAGATGGAAATGCTTGAAGAAAGACGAGAAGAGAGGAAGAAAGAGGAAGAAGAAAATGATAGGAGACTTGAGGCTCTAGAGAGTCGAATGAGTCAAATGATAAGTGAACGGAACACTCTTCGCGAAATGGAAAATTTTGATGAGAAGACTGAAGAAGAGTTAGAGGTAGAAGAGTGTTCGGGGTATAATAAAGACTCGAGTGATGAAGAGCTCTTAAAGGCTAAGAAAGAAAAGAAAGAGGTAAATTTAGTTGGAGAAGTGTGTGTAGAAGGAAAGGATATGGAGCACAAATCAAAATGGAGAAGGAAGAAAGAAAGAGTGTCTAAAGAAGCAATGCGTGTAGAAAAGTTTGAATGTGATTATTGGGGCATTCCGATTACTCTTGATCCTATTCCTTTTCCACAAAGATGTGTTAAAGAAGAAAAGAGAGAAGAGTTTGAGATTTATGTTGCTTTGAAAAAGAAAAAGATGGAGGAGGGTAAGGTAAAAGATGAAGAAGTCAAATCTATGCATGAAGAGTGTTCCACAAAAGTGGAGGACATTGGGAAGGATGTAGTGCCTTGTGAAATAGAAGGAAAAAGAACTCTTAATGCAAGGTGTGACTTAGAGATGATTGAAAATGTGATACCTTATTCTACTTATAGAAGCCTTGATATGGGAGAACTCAAGCCTACCACAACTTGTCTACAGGGGAAAAATGGATCTTTTATTCTATCTTTAGGAAAGGTGGAAGATGTGGTGGTTAAGGTGAATGAGACGGTCTTCTCGGTTGATTTTGTGGTACTTGGTGTGGAAGCGGAGCCTCGAGTCCCACTTACTCTTGGAAAAATTTTCTTACAACCGAAAGATCTAGTGAAGATGAGGAAAAAGAGAAAGTCTCATGGAGCTCGGAGGATAAAAATGATAGATTATCATGCCATCAAGGAGGAAAGGATAAGTCATATCTTAAGCCCCAAAATGTGCCTCCGGATGAGTTTGAGAAGATTGAACAATCTTATTACTTAGAAGCTTTGATTCCTATTGTGGAAAATTGTGTGAAAATTGAAAAGTCTAATCTTTCTTATGTTGAATTTGATAGGGATGAAGCTTCGGATATTGAATGGAAACTCGACAAAGAAGAAGATTGTTTCTCATGCAGGAAAAAGAAGTGTTCGTTCTATGACTCTCACGGAATGTCAATTCTTGTTAGTAGGAAGGGGGATAAGTCATAACGGACAAGAAGAGAGCAAAAAGAAAGTTTAAAGTGAAGATGAAGGATGTTGATGCGATGAATTTTTGTGGAGCTTAAAAGTTTAATTATGCGTCCGGCTTGAAGACGTTAAACTTAGCGCTAGATGGGAGGCAACCCATCGTTTATTTTAATGCTTTCATTTAATTGCTTTGATTTAGTTTTCTTGCATTTTTGGTGTGTAGGTTGATTGTGCTCGTGAGAAAAATATATATTGATGATACGAGAAGTGCTTGATTTGAAGTGTGAAGGTAAATCTCACCACTTCTTGCAAACTTAAAGATCAAATCTTATTTTACTTTAAGTTTAGGGAGATAGTGCGTGGTGGACATACCTTGAATCGTTGTGATGCATATACTTCTCTACAAGAAGCTTATTGTTGAAAACTACAATGGTAAGTCCCACCATCTTTTGCAAACTTAATTCTCAACTTGTTTCGATTTAGGTTTGGGGGGAGAGTGCGTGGTGTGACTCACCACTTGAGTGTACTTATTATGATGATTGAGAGATCTTCTTGTAAAATTGGGTAAATTTTAAAAATTTTCTCATGAGTATTGGTATGATTTTGGATCGTTTGGTTGTGTTGAAGTGCATGCGAGTTCATTTTTTGCTAGCAATTGTTGTGCTAATGGTGTTGATGAGTTGTTGAGTATAAATGAAGCGTAGTGGAAGCATGAATTGAGCCCGGAAATTAATGTCGAGATTCGTTATGCATGAAATTCGGAAGCTCGTGTTAGCCATTTCCACCTCCGGATGCCTTTTTCAGGGAGTTCACTTTACTACTCATCATTTCTATTTTCTTAGCATATACATGATTTTGAAATGAATTTGATTGGATTGGTATGCTACTTCATTTGTTATGTATCTTGGGAGATTTACTTGCTTTATTTAGGTAGTTTACTTGCTTTAGTTTTTCTTATTTTTGAATAAGGTGGCAAATTCGTGAGCTTACATGTTGGATGATTGAGGATATGTGCTTAATTTTCTCTTGGTGGATGGAATTTTCGTGTATGCATGTTATGTGTTTTTGTAGTGTTTCTTATTTGGTGAGTCTTTATTTATGTGTTTTGTTTGTATTTTTATTCTTGTATAGGGTTGTTTGGTGGCTTGTTTTGGGATGTCGTGAGTCGTTTTATTGAATATGAGTGATGACATGTTGTTGTGATAAGTGATGACAAATTATGATTAAGAATCTCTACACTTTCAAATTGTGACATGTTTTACTTAACTTGTTCAATTTTGAGATGAATGTGGTGTAATGAGTCCTTAAGGTCCGAGCATAAGCATGTGAGCATTTGAGCCTCAACTGTGCATACATGGTATTTCTTCATGAGTGGATCGGTTGTGTTTGATAAGTTAGAACTTGCTCAAGGACTATAGGAACGAGCCCGATTAGTGGAGATTAATGATATGATCTAAGGTCATCCTTGTTATTTATAGTCATTGCCAAATATTTTCATACCGCGAACATCATCCCTAGTCAACCACTTTGAGCTTATAAGCCTATTTCTTATGAATTTAGCACTTAACAACCCTTGATTACCCACATGAGCCTTATATATGTACCCTTTTGTGTGAGTAATTGAGGAGATGGTGACTAGAAATGTTTGATGAGATAACAAAAGAAGAAAGGAAATGGTAAACAAGTAAGAAAAAGGATGAAAAGAGCACAAGCAAGAATGCACATGCAACCTAAAAACAAGAGAATGAGCAAAGCAACAACAAGATGCTCAAGAAAATAAAAGTTCAAAGAAAGGAAGCATGCATCATGAGGAGCTCGATTCATAGGATAAAGATGATGAAAAGTGCTTGTGACCAACAAAGATAAAAAAGGAAGAAAAGAAGAGTGGAGCAATGGAAGAAAGTAGCTACCTCTTCGATTACTTACACTTGATTAGTTACTATTATCTATATGCTTCCTACCCTACCAAAGAGTCTATCATTACATCCTAATTAAAGACCTTTTTGATAATTAATTGAAACTTTGGTGGTTTGTGAATGTAGTCCACGAGCAAGCTTATAGCGAGTCGAGCCAATCGATTGATGAGTGTTGTTACCTTACTTGAAAGAGTGTTGAGTGAAATTGATAACTATGTGAGGCTTGGACCAAAAAGGACTATATTACACTTTATTCTCTTGTGATTGAACTTGTTAATTCCTTATGTCATGAGTTTAATGTTGTAGGATGACTTAGCATAAGTTGTTATTCTTATTGATATTGATGTGTTATTACTTATATTCATTAGGTCTTTTTCTAGGTGAAAATTTCTCCTCTTGATTTGTCATTTTCGTTGCTCGGGGACGAGCAACACTTTAAGTTTGGGGGGTTGATCATCGTTATTTTCACCTAGATTTTGTGTCATTTTTGTGTGTGTTTACGTCTTTTTATTTCGTATTTTTGTATCTTTTTATATTGTATTTTGGGAAATTGATAATGATGATTTTCATGTTTTTGAATATGTGATTATGAAGATAAATGATGATAAAAAGCATGAAGAAAAGAGAAAGTTGAAGAAAATAGAAAATTGGCCAAAATACATAAAAACACGCTCGTGTTTTTATGTAGTGCCCGTGTTTTTCTGCAGGGACCAAATTTACAGAATGCTGAAATTTTGCATAAAAACACGGGCAGATGCAAGAAAACACGGGCGTGTTTTCCTGCAAAAGTGTCAAAACTCAAGTGCGATTTCCAGATTTGCCAAGGGGGTATAAATACCCCCAATATCACCACTTGAAGGCAGAAAAATCAAGGGTTTTGGGCTGCACACACTCTTCTCCATCATTCCATCATCCATTCCTCCATTTTCATCACCCATTCCTCTTGATTTCTCACTTCCATCCATTCATTCCACCAATCCACCAATCTAAGAAGGGAAGAACATCAAGGAGTGATGATTGGATCATGTTGAAGGAAGATAAGGCCAACTTCAAAAGGGAAGTCAATCAACCTTTAATTTGTGATTTTCTTCATTATTTAGCTCAAGTGGAGCAAGCCATGGATTGTATTGATTTTATTGTGATTTGTAGTGGCTAGTCCTCATGTGAGGCTAGCAATATGATTGGTTAGGGATTATGTAAATATTGCACACCACATGTTTGATGAAATGATTGTTATGAATATTTTCTATCATGAATGCTTATTCTCATTTGATGTATGATTTGTGTGATTAGATTCTCTATTCATAGTGTTAGGATGGTCATTCCAATATTATGTTTAGTGGTTTAATTGAATCATTGATTGCATGAGATGACTATGTTAAGTATGTGGGGAGTTTGGCCATAACCTTCATATGCTTAGAACCTCATGATAGGACATTATTGATAATTACTTGTGAAAGTGTTTGATATGATGAGGGGAACCAAGCTAATTCTCACTTGACCTTAGAAAGGGAACACTAGGAAAACGTCCCTACCTACTAGAGAAAATTCTTCGTGATAATATCTCTATACCGGTATATTAATATCCGTAAGAACCTATAGGAATAGTGAGGATTGGAAACACTCTTTGAGTGTCCTTAATATCATAACATGAAGATCACCAATGCATGTGTGTGTGTGTGAGTCTATATATACCTTTTTTCATGAATGTTGTTAGCATTGCATACTTCTTAGATTGTTCACCTTCACCCATCATCCATCTCGTTTGTACATGTTCTATCTTTAATTACTTTCTTAGTTAGATTGTAGTGTAATTCAACCTCTTCTTTATTGATTAGTCCTTCTAGAGTGAAACATCTTTCGAATACGGATACATACACTTTCTCCCTTGGGTTCGATATTATAAATTTTGCACTTGGTCACCACGTCTACACACAACGATAGAGTACGCTTACTCTTATCAATTTGTACCAAAATTGAGACTAAGTTCACTTGTACCTAGACTAGGCATAGTTATAATTCTCACTAAGGTAATGTTCATTTTCGGATTTCAAATTCAAGTTTTGGTTTTCAAAACGCACATCCAAATTTTAAAAACCATCCTTATATATACCTACTACATTCTCTCTCATTAATTAATACACTTTCTCTCTTTATCTATCCTCTCTCATTTAACTTTTTAAATAAATTAATACATTGATTTGACATAAAGTTAAAATCTACCCTACTTAAAGTCAAAACAAACATAGAACAGAATATTGATGGTTTTCAAACCCCACACAATCCCAAACAAAATATTGCCTAAGGGAATGACTATTATTATACCTTGTACTTTTGTACTTTGGAAGTACTGTGCTTTGTACAATTGTAATCTGAAATATATTTACTATTTTCATGATGCAGTTGGTAAGAGTTACTCAAAATGTTACGAAATATTTATTTGTTCATTAATTCAATATTGAAAAATAAATAAATTTGTCGATAAATATATTCATTTCATGACAACGCATTTGTCACTAAAATATTTGTCATAATTTTCTCATTAAAATATTAGTTTATAATGTGATATAATATTTCGTCATTATACTAATAATTAATAATATGGCAAATATAATTTATCATTGTATATTATTAAAAATGACAAAATTTTTCTATTTTATTTAAATTTTCTATTGATAAAATTTCAAATAGTCACTAATAACATATATTCTCAACCAAATAAGTTGTCACTATTTTCACACATTTCAATGACAGTAAAATTTTGTCTTAATATCATACTCTTTAATGACAAATTATGTTGTAACTATATAATACTTTCATTTTGTCATTGTTGTTTAAACCTTTCACGACGGAATATTTTATAGATGACAAAAGAGTTGGTTTAATGTAATGATAAAAATATCATAAATAATTGATGAGATTGATAATATAGAGAAAATCGTCACAATAATCTACCTTTTAGTGACAATAAACATTAACGACATGTTAAATTCAACAGTTAGTGAAATTACACATTTCACAACAAAAAAGAGATGTAAATTGTAACGATTTATTAGTCACTTTAGATTAAAACATATGATGACAACAAGTATTTTTGTCATCAAAATATAATATTTGGTAAAGAATTCAAATTTTGTCAAACTTACCTAATACGACGCACATATTGTGACAATCTTTGCAATGCTCAATTATTGTTATTAAACATTATGTGTGATAAAATTTTCAATTTTTATAATGAATTTTGTTGTCGCCATTTATCAAATTTCTTGTAGTTGCAGATCGGCAGCAGGCTTCAGGCCACTTTTTTGCTGGGGTTTGTTTCATGCAGGTTACATTTAATGTTAATGGGCCCACCTTTCTTTACCACATGCTGATATTACAAATTCTTCCCATTTTTAGTGGATTCGGTATCCTTTTTGCAGTAGGTAAGGTTGGTGGGTTCCTTATTTTCCAAAAGTTCTTCCTTGGTCCTTTTTGCTATTGGAGCGTGTGGACCCTCCACCTACTTCCTTTTTCTGCCCAAAGGTTGTGCCTCAACAGCATGTGACTTAGCCTTTTGTTTTGTGGTCATATTCTTCCTTGTTGAATTGGTTTTTCGACGATCACTTCCTACTTTTTCCGGTAGCTCACCTTATCACACCCGAAAAATAGATTGCCGGACTCTTTTATGGCATTTTAGCCTTTTTCATGGCTAGCCATCCTCCTTGTTATACTTGGTGGAGCCATCTTCGTCATAGGTTTCGACCTATCTTGCTTTGCTTCTTTCTCTTCATGAGGAAGCCGGCACGATCAGATTCAAACCTCTGTTGGTTTCGGTTCCCGTTTCCAGAGGGGGTCACCGGAAATAGCTCCTTAAATCTTGATTTATCTCGGCGGGCAGCCCCTTCTTCGATGGATCCAATTTTGGATTCCCATCGACTGGGATCAACCTTTGCCATTTTAGTGTTTTTTCTGTTGTATGTACGAGCAGTAACTGCCTGTTCTTAATGTACCAGGCAATTTTTCCCATTCTTTAAGCCATGTTTTGATTGCCTTTGCTCCACGATCCAGTGTTGGCATACATGCATCTCTCTTGAGAGTATTTTGTCCTCTGGATGGGATCTGCATTTTACATTAAGGCAGCTTGCCCTCATCCATTTTTTGGCTTTGTATTGGCCACGACATACTTGTTGTTTGTGCAGTTTGCTAACAAGAGGGAGTAGGGCTACTCACTCCGGCGTGGTAACGCTTTTTCTATTGCTACTCGCCTACCTAAGACCATTGCTGATCATAAAACCCGCGATCAGCCCCTTCTGTCTAGCCACATGTCACACAACTTTGTTAGTTTCGGCCCTTACTCATGCCATCACTATTAGCTCTTCTCATGATAATAGTCGGTTTCCATTTAAGCCAAATTTTTTCTCCATTGATGTACTCGCTCCGTCCCATACTTATGTTCACCGGCACTGTAGATACGAAGTTTAAGAAAAGTTATTTTTCGACCAACTTTATTGACTTTTTAGGGGTATTATGATATTTTTAGTTAATAGATAAATTATAAAGTATGTTACCTGTGTTAAGTGCGAGTGGTGTTTTTGAAATTAAGATGACTTTTGAGGTTGTTGGTTGATGTGAAATTTTCTTTTTAGGTGGTGAACATTAGTGTGGGACGGACGAAAACAGAAAGTGTGAACATAAGTGTAGGACGGAGGGAGTAGTATTTATTCATTTTCTAATTTCGCTTGATTATATAGCCACCTGTTTAGGCTTTTTTTGTAAGCCGTATGTTTAGCTTTTTATTTTTCATTGTTCCCCAACTTCATCCTTTTTCTTTGTCCTCCTTCTTATTTTCATTTACCCTTTTTTAGTATTACTGCATAGTTTGATGCTCATTTTCTCGTTACGATCAACATTTTCTTCATTTGGATGCATATTTCCTTCATTTTGATGCTCATTTTCTCGTTACGATCAACATTTCCTTCGTTTTGATACATATTTCCTACATTTTGATGCTCATTTTCTCGTTACGATGAATATTTCCTTCGTTATGATGCATATTTTCTTCATTTTAATGCTCATTTTCTAGTTAACATCAACATTTCCTTCATTTCGATGCAAATTTCCTTCATTTTGATGCTCATTTTCTCGTACGATCAACATTTCCTTAGTTACTATGCATATTTCCTTCATATTGATGTTTATTTTCTCGTTATGATCAACATTTCCTTTTGATGCATATTTCCTTCATTTTGATGTTCATTTTCTCGTTACGATAACCTTTTCTTTCATTTTGATGCTCATTTCCTTCATTTTGATGCTCATTTTCTCGTTACGATCAATATTTCCTTACTTTCAACGCATATTTCCTTCATTTTGATGCTAATTTTCTCGTTACAATCAATATTTTCTATGTTTTGATGCTCATTTCCTTCATTTTGATGCTCATTTTTCTCATTATGATCAATATTTCCTTCGTTTCGATGCATATCTTTTTTATTTTGATGCTCATTTTCTCGTTACGATTAACATTTCTGGCGTTTCGATGCATTTTTTCTTTATTTTGATGCTCATTTTCCCGTTACGGTCAACACTTCCATCATTTTGATGAATATTTTCTCATTTTGATGCTCATTTTCTCGATACCATCAACATTTCCTTCATTTTGATGCACATTTCCTTCATTTTGATGCTCATTTTCTCGTTACGATCCACATTTTCTTCGTTTCGATGAATATTTCCTTCATTTTGATGCTTATTTTCTCGTTACGATCAATATTTCTAACATTTCGATGCATATTTCCTTCATTTGATGCTCATTTTGTAGTTACGATTTACGTTTTCTCTGTTTTGATGCATATTTTCTATATTTTGATGCACATTTTCTCGTTACAGTCAACATTTCATTCGTTTTGATGCATATTTCCTTCATTTAAATTCTCATTCTCTCGTTATGATCAACATTTACTTTGGTTCGATGCTCATTTGATTCATTTTGATGCTCATTTTCTCGTTACGATCAACATTTTCTTCTTTTCAATACATATTTCCTTCATTTTGATGCTAATTTTCTCGTTACGATCAACATTTCTTCCATTTTGATGCATATTTCCATCAATTTGATTCTCATTTTCTCGTTACGATCAACATTTTCTTCATTACGATCATATTTGATTCATTTTGATGCTCATTTTCTCGTTACGATCAACATTTCCTTTGTTTCAATGCATATTCCCTTCATTTTGATGTTCATTTTCTCGTTATGATAAATTTTTCTTTCGTTTTGACGCTCATTTCATTCATTTTGATGCTTATTTTCTCGTTACAATCTACATTTCATTTGTTTCGATGCATATTTTCTTCATCTTGTAGTTTTTTTCTCGTTACAATCAACCCTTCCTTACAATCTATATTTTCTCATTACGGTCAACATTTCCTTCGTTTTGATGCATATTTCCTTCATTTAGATTCTCATTCTCTCGTTATGATCAACATTTATTTGGTTCGATGCTCATTTCATTCATTTTGATGCTCATTTTCTCGTTACGATCAATATTTCCTTCTTTTCAATACATATTTTCTTCATTTTAATGCTAATTTTCTCGTTACGATCAACATTTCTTCCGTTTTGATGCATATTTCCATCAATCTGATTCTCATTTTCTCATTACGATCAACGTTTCCTTCATTACGATCATATTTGATTCATTTTGATGCTCATTTTTTCGTTACGATCAACATTTCCTTCGTTTCAATGCATATTTCCTTCATTTTGATGCTTATTTTCTCGTTATGATAAATTTTTCTTTCGTTTTGATGCTCATTTCATTCATTTTGATGCTTATTTTCTCGTTACAATCTACATTTCATTTGTTTCGATGCATATTTCTTCATTTTGCTATTTTTTTCTCGTTGCAATCAACCCTTCCTTCCTTCGTTTTGATGCATATTTACTTCATTTTGATGCTCATTTTCTTATTACAATCAACATTTCCTTCGCTCCGATGTATAGTTTCTTCATTTTGATGCTCATATTCTAGTTACGATCTACATTTTCTTTGTTTCGATACATATTTTCTTCATTTTGATGCATATTTTCTTGTTACGATCAACATTTCCTTTGTTTTGATGCATATTTCCTTCATTTAGATGCTTATTTTCTCATTATGATCAACATTTTCTTCTTTTTTATGCTCATTTCATTCATTTTGATGTTCATTTTCTCATTACGATCAACATTTCCTTCATTTTGATGCTCATTTCATTCATTTTGATGCTCATTTTCTTGATACAATTAACATTTCCTTCGTTTCGATATATTTCCTTCATTTTGATGCTAATTTTCTCGTTACGATCAACATTTCCTCCGGTTTGATGTATATATCCTTCATTTTGATGCTTATTTTATCATTAAGATAAACATTTCCTTTGTTTTGATGCATATTTGATTCATTTTGATGCTCATTTCTCGTTACGATAAACATTTCCTTCGTTTCGATGCATATTTCCTTCATTTTGATGATCATTTTCTCATTACGATCAACATTTCCTTTGTTTTGATGTTCATTTCATTCATTTTGATGCTCATTTTCTTGATACAAATAATATTTCCTTCGATTTGATACATATTTCCCTTATTTAGATTTTAATTTTCTCATTATGATCAATATTTCCTTCGTTTTGATGCATATTTCCGTCATTTTGATGCTCATTTTCTCGTTACTATGAATATTTTCTTCGTTTTGATGCATATTTGATTCATTTTGATGCTCATTTTCTTATTACGATCAATATTTCCTTCGTTTCGATCAATGACAGAGGGAGACTAGGACCGGGGGGCACTGGCTCTCCTGGAAATCTTGTAATATTTAATGTATATTTCAAATCATACTCAAATACTAGGGTGGTTTAGTGGTTCTCCCTTCCTGTTAAAGGTATGTGGTCGTTTGTTCGAGTTCAGCCTCTCCCTTTCCAAGCCTCTTTAATTTTCTTACTACTTTATTTAATTCTACACTGTTTTTTATTTTCTTACTCTTTTATCAAATTTTTTTTGTTAACTTTTAATTTCTTACTCTTTTATTTAATTATTTTCCTATAAACTTTTAATCTGAATATAATAATACTAGATTTATTTTATTATATAAATTTTGTATGCTAAATATATTCTATGTGTTATGTAAAATATCATTTTCCTTCAAAAAGATCAATAAAAGTTTGTAAAAACATTAATTTTTCTTAAACTACATGAACGAACGATTTCACAAAGACAGAAAGAAATTTTATCTTTAGTACTATTTTGGACCCCCTTGAGCTCAATTCCTGGCTGCGTTACTGGTTTCAATGCATATTTCCATCATTTTGATGCCTGTTTTCTCATTTCGATCAACATTTCATTCGTTTCTATGGATATTTCCTTTATTTTGATGCTCATTTTCACGTTACAATCGACATTTTCTTCGCTTCGATGCTCATTTCCTTCATTTTGATGTTCATTTTTCTCATTTTGACCAGTATTTCCTTCGTTGCTGCGCTCATTTCCTCCATTTTAAAGCTCATTTTCTCATTACGATCAACATTTCATTCATCTCAATGCTTATTTCCTCCTTTTGATGCTCATTTTAGCGTTTTCATCAACATTTCCTTCGTTTCGATGCATATTTGCTTCATTTATATGCTCATTTCCTCATTACGATCAACATTTCCATGGTTTCGATGCATGTTTCCTTCATTTTGATGCTGATTTTTTTATTACGATCAATATTTCCTTCGTTTGGATGCATATTTCTTTCATTTTAATGCTCATTTTCTCGTTACGATCAACATTTCCTTCGTTTCGATGCATATTTCCAACATTTTGATGCTCATTTTCTTGTTACAGTGAATATTTCCTTCGTTTCGATGTATATTTCTGTTATTTTGATGCTCTTTTTTGGTTACAATCAACATTTCCTTCATTTCGATGCATATTTTCCACATTTGTATGCTCATTTTATCTTTGCGATGAACATTTCCTTCATTACGACGCATATGCCCTTCATTTTTATGCTCATTTTTCATTAAGATCAATATTTCCTTCGTTTCAATACATATTTCTATCATTTTGATGTTTATTTTCTCATTACGATCAATATTTCCTTCTTTTTGATGCGTATTTCCATTATTTTGATGCTCATTTTTTCATTACTATAACCTTTTCTTTCGTTTTGATTCTCATTTCCTTCATTTTGATGCTCATTTTCTCGTTACGATCGACATTCCTTACTTTCAATGCATATTTCCTTCATTTTGATGCTTATTTTCTCGTTACAATCAATATTTCCTTAATTTCAATGCTCATTTCCTTCATTTTGATGCTCATTTTCTCATTACGATCAACGTTTCCTTCATTTGGATACATATTTCCTTCATTTTGATGCTAATTTTCTCGTTACGATCAATATTTTTGTCATTTCGATGCGTATTTCCTTTAATTTGATGCTCATTTTCCTGTTACGATGAACTCTTCCTTCATTTCGATGCATATTTCCTTCATTTTGATGCTTATTTTTTCGTTACAATCAATATTTTCTTCGTTTCGATGCACATTTCCTTCATTTTGATGCTCATTTTCTCATTACGATCTATATTTTTTTCATTTTGATGAATATTTCCTTTATTTTAATGCTTATTTTCTCGTTACGATCAATATTTCCTACGTTTCGATGCATATTTCCTTCATTTGATGCTCATTTTCTAGTTACGATTTACCTTTCCTTTGTAATTCGATGCATAATTTTTTTCATTTTGATGCTCATTTTCTAGTTACAATCCACATTTCGTTCGTTTTGATACATATTTCCTTCATTTAGATGCTTATTTTCTCGTTATAATCAACATTTACTTTGTTTCGATGCTCATTTCATTCATTTTGATGCTCATTTTCTCGTTACGATCAACATTTCCTTCGTTTCGATACATATTTTCTTCATTTTGATGCTAATATTCTCGTTACAATCAACATTTCTTCCGTTTTGATGGATATTTCCTTCATTCAGATGCTAATTTTCTCGTTACGATAAACATTTTCTTCATTACGATGCATAATTGATACATTTTGATGCTCATTTTCTCGTTATGATCAACATTTCCTTCGTTTCAATACATATTTCTTTCATTTTGATGCTCATTTTCTCGTTACGATCTACATTTCATTTGTTTCGTTGCATATTTCTTTTATTTTGCTGCATATTTTCTCGTTACGATCAACACTTCCTTCGTTTTGATGCATATTTCCTTCATTTTAATGCTCATTTTCTCGTTATGATCAACATGTCATTCGTTTCGATGCATATTTTTATCATTTTGATGTTAATTTTCTTGTTACGATCATATTTCCTTCGTTTAGATACATATTTCCTTCATTTTGATTCTTATTTTCTCGTTAAGATCAACTTTTCTTTCGTTTTGATACTCATTTCCTTCATTTTGATGCTCATTTTCTTGTTACTATTAATATTTCCTTCGTTTTGATGCACATTTCCTTCATTTTGATGATCATTTTCTCGTTACAATCGAAATTTCCTTCGTTTTGATGCATATTTCCCTCATTTTGTTCTTCACTTTCTCGTTATGGTCAACATTTCCTTCGTTTCGATGCTCATTACATTCATTTTGATGCTCATTTTCTCGTTACGATCAATATTTCCTCTATTTCAATACATGTTAAATTAATTTTGATGCTCATTTTCTCTTTATGATCTACATTTCCTTTGTTTTGATGCATATTTCTTTCATTTTGATTCTAATTTTCTCGTAACGATCAACATTACCTTTGTTTTGATGCTCATTTGCTTCATTCCGATTCTTATTTTCTCGTTACGATCAATATTTTCGTTGTATCGATGCATATTTCCTTTAATTTAATGCTCATTTTGTCATTACGATAAACTTGTCCTTCTTTTTGATGCTCATTTCCTTTATTTTGATGTTCATTTTCTCGTTATGATCAAAAATTCTCTTACTATAATATTTTCTCTCAATTTTCTAAATCTCTAGCTACCATGGTTATCACTAGCGCAGACCAGCAATGTGCTGGACACAAATTGGTGACTTCTCCTCGCCGCTTATTTACGAATGTTGTGCGTCAAGGGTCTTCTCCCTCTCTTTTGGTGCCATTAGCCCTTGTTTCCTCGATTCCTTCGAGAAGCTATCCTCTCCACGCTGATAAGGTGTCTTCTTAGATGCCCCTGAGTGCTGGTGCTTTCGGTGACCGACAACATTCGAAGGATTTTGTGACATTCTGGGCATCTTTTAGAGATCCTACTGCAAAGGTATTCCCTTCCAATCGAACAGACGCAGAAATTTCAATTCCAATTGAAGAATCTTATTTTAAGCAAAGGGCATCTCTATGTTCCTCCCTCATCACAATCCGCACTCTTCTGGACAAAGGGTAGTCTCCACTTCAAGTAGGTGAACTTTCTCGAATTCTTTCAGACCTATGGAGTTCTCCCTTCGCCCATGTGATTCCTCTTGGCAGAGGGTATTAAGAAGTCCTCATAGTTGATTCCGGCCTTCGCCAATCTATTCTGAAAACTCGCTATTTTGATATCAAGGCTGAGAAGTTTAGGGCTCAGCCATGGGTTCTTTTTTTCAACCCCTACAGAGTGAAACCAACAATTGTTTTAGTTTGGGTGAGAATTTTTTAACTCCCGTTTGAATTGTGGATAGAGCGTGTTCTCTTGTCCATTGCTGCTGCTATTGGCTCTCCAATTCGTATTGATGAGAGTGCATTGGATGGTTCTATGGGCCATTTTGGTCGGGTCCTTGTCGATTTGGATATCAAAGAGGAGCTGCCGGAGAAAATTTCTATTGATTTATCTTCAAACTCTTTATTGGTCTCTATTGGATATTAATATCTGCCTGACCTCTGTGAATCTTGTCTTACTTTGGGTCATGTGGCTTCGATTTGCAATAAAAAAATCTTTACAGAAGAGGCATGTTGTTGTTGAACATGATTTTGTTAACCAAAAGAGGAAGAATTGGAAGAAAAAACAAAAGCCCACTCGGAATGAGGTGCACGTTTCAAATTCAGGTCTGATCAGCAAGGATGTTGTTTGTCCAGTAACTGAGCTCAAGGATGCCCAGCCCCTGGCGGAGGCTGATCCTAAGGTATTGTTAGATCCTTGGGAAGCTTCTTTTTCAAAACTGCCGGTGGATGATACTTTGGATTTATTGGTTGAAAATGTTGAGATTGATGACCAGGTTATTATTTGGCAAGGTCTCTACAAACAATACTCTCCAAAATCTCCTTCCATCTTCCTTTCGAATAGATTTGGCACGCTGGATAAAGATGTTATGGATGAGGCCCTTCTGGTTTCACAGCCTCCTGCTATTCTATCTTCGAACCAGCCCCTTCTCACTGAAAATCAGCCTTTAAGGGCTGTGGATTCAACTGCCATCAGCCGGATGATTTGCATGATCTGGTCCATGCTCAATCCTCTGCTCATTCCAGGAGTAGGGGTGTTTCACAACCTAATATAGACTTAATGAAGGCCCTTTCTTCTGTACACGACATGGCAACCTCACAACATGCACTTGAGGATGGTAGTATTGCCACGACGGAGGACTATATGGAGAACGCTGGTTTGGAGACTCCTGTTGGGGTTATTTTGGCAGATTTAACAACTACTGCTGCTATTATTAATGAAGCATTGCGAGTCATTCGTGCTGCCCAATCTCTTCCGCTTGATGAGATAGGGACTCATGTGGAGGCTAATCAGCCCAATTCAAATGCCACTCCACCCCTATAAAGGAGACTATAACTGAGGAAAAATCTTATCCGATTAAGGATTATTTTGTAGATGGATTTCCTATACTCCAAACTGCAAAAAAATTAACCTGAGGAAAATCAAAAAGTAAAGGCATTACTTACAAACTGGCTTCTAAGCCGGTTACCCATTCTGACACAACAAAACAAACTCAGCCTAAGCCTCAAGATATTTGGGATGTCGCAAGTGAACAAGATTGGAGCAGACTTACAAAGAAAAACAATACTTAATTTTAGGTTAGCTCTATTTCTGTTAAAGCTCTTTGCAAGAGTTTTTTGGGCCGCCTGTTTGGCTCTTTTTGGCTTCGCCATCCACACAACATCTTTATCCTTTGTTCACTTCTCTTTATTTTCATTTCCCTTTAATAATATTTCGTAGTGTGATATTCATTTCCTCTTTACGATCAAAACTTCCTCCATTTTGATGCATATTTCTTAATTTTGATGCTCATTTTCTCGTTACGATTAACATGTCCTTCGTTTCGATGCATATTTTCTTCATTTTGAAGCTCATTTTCTCGTTACGATCAATATTTCCTTCGTTTAGATGCATATTTCCTACATTTTGATACTCATTTTCTCGTTATGATCAACATTTCCTTCGTTTCGATGCTCATTTCATTCATTTTGAAGCTCATTTTCTCATTGCGATCAGCATTTACTTCGTTTAGATACATATTTCATTCATTTTGATGCTCATTTTCTAGTTACGATCAACATTTCCTTCGTTTTGATGCATATTTCCTTCATTTGATGCTTATTTTCTCGTTACGATCACAATTTCTTTCGTTTCGATACATATTCTCTGTTTTGATTCTCATTTTCTCATTATGATCAACATTACCTACGTCTCGATGCATATTTCATTCATTTCGATGTTCATTTTCTCATTACGATCAATATTTCCTTTCGATGCATATTTCCTCTATTTTAATGCATATTTTCTCGTAACGATCAAAATTTCCTTCGTTTGGATTCAAATTTTCTTTTTTTTATGCTTATTTTCTCATTACGATCAACATTTCCTTCGTTTCGATGCATATTTCCTTCATTTTGATGCTCATGATCTCGTTACGATCTACATTTCCTTCATTTCGATGCATATTTCTTTCATTTTGATGCTCATTTTCTCATTACGATCAACATTTCCTTTGTTTAGATGCATATTTTCATCATTTTGATGCTTATTTTCTCATTACGATCAACATTTTCTTCATTTCGATGCATATTTCTTTTATTTTGATGCTCATTTTCTCGTTATGATCAACTTTTCTTGATGCTCATTTTCTTCATTTTTATGCTCATTTTCTCGTTATAATTGACATTTCCTTACTTTCAATGTATATTTCCTTCATTTTGATGCTAATTTTCTCGTTAAAATCAATATTTCCTTCGTTTTGATGCTCATTTCCTTCATGTTGATGCTCAGTTTCTCGTTACGATCAACATTTCTTTCGTTTCGATCCATATTTCCTTCATTTTGATGTTCATTTTCTCGTTATGGTCAATATTTCCTTTATTTCGATGCATATTTCCTTCATATTTATGTTCATTTTCCCGATATGATCAACATTTCCTTCGTTTCGATGCCTATTTCCTTTATTTTGATGCTCATTTTCTCGTTACAATCAATATTTCCTGCGTTTCGATGCACATTCTTTCATTTTGATGCTCATTATCTAGTTACGATGTACATTTCTTTCGTTTCTATGCATATTTTCTTTATTTTGATGCTTATTTTCTAGTTACGATCAACATTTTCTTCGCTCTTATGTATAGTTTCTTTATTTTGATGCTCATATTCTAGTTACGATCTATATTTTCTTTGTTTCGATGCATATTTTCTTTATTTTGATGAACATTTACTTATTACGATCAACATTTCCTTCGTTATGATGCATATTTCCTTCATTTAGATGCTTATTTTCTCATTATGATCAACATTTCCTTTTTTTCGATGCTCATTTCATTCATTTTGATGCTCATTTTCGAGTTTTGATCTACATATCCTTCGTGTCGATGCATATTTCTTTCATTTTGATGTTCATTTTCTCATTACGATCAACATTTCCTCCATTTTGATGTATATTTCCTTAATTTTTATGTTCATTTTCTTGTTAAGATAAATGTTTCCTTTGTTTCGATGCATATTTGATTTATTTTGATGCTCATTTTCTTGTTACGATCAACATTTCCTTTGTTTCGATGCATATTTCCTTCATTTTGATGCTCGTTTTCTCGTTACCATCAACATTTCATTTTTTTCGATGCATATTTCCTTCATTATGATGCTCAATTTCACGTTACAATCAACATTTCCTTCATTTTGATGCTCATTTTCTTCATTTTGATGCTCATTTTCTCATTTTGATCAGCTTTTCCTAAGTTTCTACGCTCATTTCATTTATTTTAAAGCTCATTTTCTCTTTACAATCAATATTTCCTTCGTTTTGATGCTCATTTTCTTCATTTTGATGCTCATTTTCTCGTTACGATCAACATTTTCTTCGTTTCAATGCACATTTCCTTCTATTGATGCTAATTTTCGCTTTTCCATCAACATTTTCTTCGTTTCGATGCATATTTGATTCATTTATATGCTCATTTTCTCATTACGATCAAAATTTATTTCGTTTTGATGCATATTTCCTTTATTTTGATGCTCATTTTATCGTTACGATCAACATTTACTTTGTTTTGATGCATATTTGCTTCATTTTTCAGCTCATTTTCTCTTTACGATCAACATTTCCTTCATTTCGATGCATATTTTCTTCATTTTGATGCTCTTTTTTTTGTTACAATCAAATTTCCTTCGTTTTGATGCACATTTCCTTCATTTTTATGCTCATTTTCTCGTTATGATATACATTTCATTCGTTTCGATGCATATTTCCTTCATTTAGATGCTATTTTCTAGTTACGATCAACATTTCCTTCGTTCCAACATAAATTTTCTTTATTTTGATGCTCATATTCAAGTTAAGATCTACATTTACATTTTTTAAGGCATATTTTTTTTATTTTGATGCGCATTTTCTTGTTACGATCAACATTCATTTTGATGCATATTTCCTTCATTTAAATGCTCATTTTCTCGTAACGATCAAAATTTCATTCGTTTGGATTAAAATTTTCTTCATTTTGATGCTCATTTTCTCGTTACGATCAATATTTTTTTCGTTTCGATGCATATTTCCTTTATTTGATGCTCATGATCTCGTTACGATCTACATTTCCTTCCTTTCAATGCATATTTCTTTCATTTTGATGTTCATTTTCTCATTACGATAAACATCTCTCTTGTTTCGATGCATATTTCCATCATTTTGATGCTCATTTTCTCATTACGATCAATATTTCCTCCGTTTCGATGCATATTTCTTTCATTTTGATGCTCATTTTCTCGTTACGGTCAACTTTTATTACATTTTGATGCTCATTTTCTCGTTATAATTGACATTTTCTTACTTTCAATGCATATTTCCTTCATTTTGATGCTTATTTTCTCGTTAAAATGAACATTTCCTTCGTTTTGATGCTCATTTCCTTCATGTTGATGCTCAGTTTCTCATTACGATCAACATTACCTTAGTTTCGATTCATATTTCCCTCATTTTGATGCTCATTTTCTCATTATGATCAACATTTCCTTCGTTCGATGCATATTTCCATCATATTTATGTTCATTTTCCTGATATGTGTTGGCGTTTGGATCTTTTGATTAACGTGAACCGTTAGGGTTCCATGCAATTGTATCACATCGGAAGGATAAACATAGAATGATTACCTTTCACCAGGGTTGATGTAGAGGTTCATCAGCATCAGCAGGTACAAACGACCTTCCAGTCTTTTGTTGTATTCCTAAGCCACATCTTGACGTTTTGTGTGGGCAACGATCTACAAAACGAACTCAATCTGCAGTCCTAATCTCTCTCTCACGAGTTTTAGCGTGTGATATATTTCCAAACTGCTGAGATTGGCTATTTTATGGGCTACAACAGGGACCAGGAGGAGAAATTAGGGTTTGGGCCTCTCATTGGGTTTAAGCATCCAAGTTTAGCCCAAAACTTATACTTAAGTCCAATAATAATAAATCATTCCACTAAAGAAATATTATTGCACTACCACCCTAATCCTAAATTACGTTTATGGGCTCCTTCTTATTATGAGCCCATTAGTCTCCCCGTTTTTAAGATTCAATGCCCATTAATTAATTAAGTTACTAACAACTCCATTAATTAATATATGTACCGAGAGTAGTACCACTCAACCTTATTATCATGCCAGAATAAATCCACCTGCAGGGTTTACATGATAATCATTATGAGCTCCTCAAGGGGACATCATCAACCAATTCCATTAGGACACAGATTCCTTCTACAATCAGCAGCACACCATAAAGACAACCTCATTTCTCAACTCACCGGGCATATTGATTTATCCTTTAAATCTCACCCATTGATGAATCAAAGAAATAAATACTGGCATACGTGTCGAGGTTATTGTATAGGGATTAAGAGTACGAACATCCATAATAACAGAGATCATGTTCTATTATATAGTCAGTATAAATCGAGCGATCTCAATGGCAGTCCTGTTCAATACACAAAGTGCACTAGTGCAATTTTATAGTCAAGACAGAATAATGCCAAATCACACTACAACCATACTGATAGATAGTCCCCATCTATCTTGGTTGTGAACATCAGTTTATACTTTATAAGGAGTCGATAATATTATCTTCTGTGTGATGCTGCACACCACATAATCTACAGTATAAAGTAAATGGACTTTTGCAATAACATAATTGTAAACATTTGATCACACGATTCTCATTTCAAATATTGTCAAAGCATTGTTCATACGAAAAGCTAGACTTTTAGTAAATAATCTAACAATCTCCAACTTATACTAAAAGACTATGCTGCCATATATGCTGACATACATCTGATTACCACTCCCACTACTTGACCATTAAATGCTTTGGCCTTAAGATCATTGTAAAAGGATTACTAGGTCCTCATCGGAGGCAATCTAGGCGACAACAACCTTCCCCTCATTATAGGATTTCTCGTATTTGGTAGTACTAGCTATCAATGTGTTTAATTTCCTTATGGACTCGTGATTCTTTCAAGTTTACTACTGTACCATTATTATCACGATAAATTGTGATAACCTTGGGCAAACTCAGAATCACATCTAAGTCCATTATGAAGTTTCTAGAACCATACAGATACTTTGGCAACCACAATGCTCCAATATTATCCTCTTTACCTGGTGGAGTCTGAAATATATTTCTATATAATACTCCTCCATAGTATGGATCTACTTCTATTAAACACATAACCTTGAGGTGGATTGACTACGTCCCCATGATTCCAAAATCCGAATCTAAGTAACCATCAAGAAGTAATGAATTATTCCGGTAAGCCTACATATAATTTTCAGTCCTTCTCAGCCACTTCAAATATGTCTTACCATAATTCAATATTCTTATTCTGGGTTACCTTGATACTCACTGACTACGCCATTGGCAATACAGATATCTAATCTCATGCATAGCATTCCATAGATTAAGCTTCCTTATTGCCGAAGTATAGGGAACCGCCTTTATCTATTTTATCTTCTATTGTGACTTAAGACACAAATCCTTAGATAAAGTCACATGCTAAAATAAATAAGGATTTATATCATTTTATGAAGCTTGAGACAAGCACAACATCCTATCTTGTGATCTTTATTTCCATGATCGCAAGGATATATTTTCCTTTTCTTAAGTCCTTCATTTCATACTGCTTTATTAGCCATACCCATACGCCCGACAATACTCTTTCATTGTTTCCAATGAGCAAGATACAATCTACGTACGATAAACATCTCTCTTGTTTCGATGCATATTTCCATGATTTTGATGCTCATTTTCTCATTACGATCAATATTTCCTTCGTTTCGATGCATATTTCTTTCATTTTGATGCTCATTTTCTCGTTACGGTCAACTTTTATTACATTTTGATGCTCATTTTCTCGTTATAATTGATATTTTCTTACTTTCAATGCATATTTCCTTCATTTTGATGCTTATTTTCTCGTTAAAATGAACATTTCCTTCGTTTTGATGCTCATTTCCTTCATGTTGATGCTCAGTTTCTCATTACGATCAACATTACCTTAGTTTCGATTCATATTTCCCTCATTTTGATGCTCATTTTCTCATTATGATCAACATTTCCTTCGTTCGATGCATATTTCCATCATATTTATGTTCATTTTCCTGATATGTGTTGGCGTTTGGATCTTTTGGTTAACGTGAACCGTTAGGGTTCCATGCAATTGTTTCACAGCGGAAGGATAAACATAGAATGATTACCTTTCACCAGGGTTGATGTAGAGGTTCATCAACATCAGCAGGTACAAACGACCTTCCAGTCTTTTGTTGTATTCCTAAGCCACATCTTGACGTTTTGTGTGGGCAACGATCTACAAAATGAACTCAATCTGCAGTCCTAATCTCTCTCTCACGAGTTTTAGCGTGTGATATATTTCCAAACTGTTGAGATTGGCTATTTTATGGGCTACAACAGGGACCAGGAGGAGAAATTAGGGTTTGGGCCTCTCATTGGGTTTAAGCATCCAAGTTTAGCCCAAAACTTATACTTAAGTCCAATAATAATAAATCATTCCACTAAAGAAATATTATTGCACTACCACCCTAATCCTAAATTACGTTTATGGGCTCCTTCTTATTATGAGCCCATTAGTCTCCCCGTGTTTAAGATTCAATGCCCATTAATTAATTAAGTTACTAACAACTCCATTAATTAATATATGTACCGAGAGTAGTACCACTCAACCTTATTATCATACCAGAATAAATCCACCTGCAGGGTTTACATGATAATCATTATGAGCTCCTCAAGGGGACATCATCAACCAATTCCGTTAGGACACAGATTCCTTCTACAATCAGCAGCACACCATAAAGACAACCTCATTTCTCAACTCACCGGGCATATTGATTTATCCTTTAATCTCACCCATTGATGAATCAAAGAAATAAATACTGGCATACGTGTCGAGGTTATTGTATAGGGATTAAGAGTACGAACATCCATAATAACAGAGATCATGTTCTATTATATAGTCAGTATAAACCGAGCGATCTCAACTGCAGTCCTGTTCAATACACAAAGTGCACTAGTGCAATTTTATAATCAAGACAGAATAATGCCAAATCACACTACAACCATACTGATAGATAGTCCCCATCTATCTTGGTTGTGAACATCTGTTTATACTTTATAAGGAGTCGATAATATTATCTTCTGTGTGATGCTGCACACCACATAATCTACAGTACAAAGTAAATGGACTTTTGCAATAACATAATTGTAAACATTTGATCACACGATTCTCATTTCAAATATTGTCAAAGCATTGTTCATACGAAAAGCTAGACTTTTAGTAAATAATCTAACAATCTCCAACTTATACTAAAAGACTATGCTGCCATATATGCTGACATACATCTGATTACCACTCCCACTACTTGACCATTAAATGCTTTGGCCTTAAGATCCTTGTAAAAGGATTACTAGGTCCTCATCGGAGGCAATCTAGGCGACAACAACCTTCCCCTCATTATAGGATTTCTCGTATTTGGTAGTACTAGCTATTAATGTGTTTAATTTCCTTATGGACTCGTGATTCTTTCAAGTTTACTACTATACCATTATTATCACGATAAATTGTGATAACCTTGGGCAAACTCAGAATCACATCTAAGTCCATTATGAAGTTTCTAGAACCATACAGATACTTTGGCAACCACAATGCTCCAATATTATCCTCTTTACCTGGTGGAGTCCGAAATTTATTTCTATATAATACTCCTCCATAGTATGGATCTACTTCTATTAAACACATAACCTTGAGGTGGATTGACTACGTCCCCATGATTCCAAAATCCGAATCTAAGTAACCATCAAGAAGTAATGAATTATTCCGGTAAGCCTACATATAATTTTCAGTCCTTCTCAGCCACTTCAAATATGTCTTACCATAATTCAATATTCTTATTCTGGGTTACCTTGATACTCACTGACTACGCCATTGGCAATACAGATATCTAATCTCGTGCATAGCATTCCATAGATTAAGCTTCCTTATTGCCGAAGTATAGGGAACCGCCTTTATCTATTTTATCTTCTATTGTGACTTAAGACACAAATCCTTAGATAAAGTCACATGCTAAAACAAATAAGGATTTATATCATTTTATGATGCTTGAGACAAGCACAATATCCTATATTGTGATCTTTATTTCCATGATCGCAAGGATATATTTTCCTTTTCTTAAGTCCTTCATTTCATACTGCTTTATTAGCCATACCCATACGCCCGACAATACTCTTTCATTGTTTCCAATGAGCAAGATACAATCTACGTACTATACAAGAAATACCACCATGTGTCTGCCACTCTTTTCAATACACAAGATCCATCCGAGCATTGATTAAATCCATATGATTGGATTTCCTTATCAAAACGAATGTTGCATGATCTTGAAGCTTGCTTTAGTCCATCGATGAACACTATTAAGCTTACACTCAAAATGCTCTTAGCTCTATGTAATGAATCACTCTGGTTGCTTCACATAGATGTTTTCCTCAAGACTTCCAATCAAGAAAGCTGTCTTGACATCTATTTGTCTTACATCATACTTCCTCCGTCCCGTTTCAATGTTTACGTTTCTATTTTGCGCGTCTCATTTCAATGCTTACGTTTTTCTTTTTAGGAATATGGGACCAACCTAAAAAAATTAATATATCATCCAACACTGATACGCCTATCTACTTCATATCAAATATTATATTTTTCCACCCACTATCTATTAAAATATAATACTTTTCAATCAACGTGCAAAAAGCAACGTAAACATTGAAACGGGACGGAGGAAGTATTTAATATGAGCAGCAACAAATAAAAGAATCTAGATCGCCATAATATGATCGATCCTCTTTTAATTTTGTAGGCCTTCTTCTAATGGTTTTTACACCATTTAGTTGTCTTACAAGATGTTATGCGTGTGATTCCGATTCCAGATTGATGAGATTGGCTATTATATAGGCTACAACAGGGACCAAGAGGAGAAATTAGGGTTTAGGCCTCCATTAGGCTTAAGCATCCAAGTTTAGCCCAAAACTTATACTTAAGTCCAATAATAATAAATCATTCCACTAAAGAAATATTATTGTACTGCCACCCTAATCCCAAATTACATTTATAGGCTCCTTCTTATTATGAGCCCGTTAGTCTCCCCGTGTTTAAGATTCAATGCCCGTTAATTAATTAAGTTACTGACAACTCCATTAATTAATATATTTACCGAGAGTAGTACCACTCAACCTTATTATCATGCCGAAATAAATCCACCTACAGGGTTTACATGATAATCATTATGAGCTCCTCAAGGGGACATCATCAACCAATTCCGTTAGGACACGGATTCCTTCTACAATCAACAACACACCATAGAGACAGCACCATCTCCTAACTCACCGAGCATATTGATTTAATAATTAAATCTCACCCATTGATGAATCAAGAAAATAAATATTGGCTTACGTGTCGAGGTTATTGTATAGGGATTAAGATTATGAACTTCCATAATAACAGAGATCAAGTTCTATTATATAGTCAGTATAAACCGAACGATCTCAACAGCGTGCACTAGTGCAATTTCATAGTCAAGATAGACTAATGTCAAATCAAACTACAACCATACCGATAGATAGTCCCCATCTATCTCGGTTGTGAACATCTGTTTATACTTTATAAGGAGCCGATAATATGATCTTCCGTGTGACGCTGCACACCACATTATCTACAGTATAAAGTAAATGGACTTTTGCAACCACATTATTGCAAACATTTGATCACATGATTCTCATTTCAAATATTATCATAAACATTCTTCATACCAAAAGCAAGGCTTTTAGTATACAATCCAACAATCTCCCACTTATATTAAAAGACTATGCTGCCATATCTGCTGTCATACATCTGATTACCACTTCCACTACTTGACCATTAAAAGCTTTCGCCTTAAGGTCCTTGTAAAAGGATTACTAGGTTATCATTCGATTCAATCTAGGCAACAACAACCTTCCCTCATCATACGATTTCTCGTATCAGGTAGTACTAGCTATCAATGTGTTTAATTTCCTTATGGACTCGTGATTTCTTCAAGTTTGCAACGGCATCATTATTATCACAATAAAATGTGATAACCTTGGGCAAACTCAGAATCATATCTAAGTCCATTATGAAGTTTCTAGAACCATACAGATACTTTGGTCGTCACAAGGCTCCAATATTATCCTCTTTTCTTGGTGAAGTTCAAAATATATTTCTATATTACGTTCCTCCATACTATGAATCTACTTTCATTAAAACATAACATTGAGGTGGATTTACTGCCATCCCTATGATTTGAAAAACCCGAACCTAAGTAACCATCAAGAAGTAATGAATTATTCCGGTAAGCTTACATATAATTTCCAGTCCTCTTCTGGCACTTCAAATATGTCTTACCATAATTCAATATTCTTGTTCCGGGTTACCTTGATACTCACTGACTATGCCATTGGCAATACAGATATCCTATCTCGTGCATAGCATTCCATAGATTAAGCTTCCTTATTGCCGAAGTATAGGGAACTGGCTTTATCTATTTTATCTTCTTTTGTGTCTTAAGACACAAATCCTTAGATAAAGTCACATGCTAAAACGAGTAAGGATTGCATCAATTCGTGAAGCTTGAGATAAGCACAACATTCTTCCTTGTGATCATTATTACCAAGATCGCAAGAATATATTATGCTTCTCTTAAGTCCTTCATTTCATACTGCTTTATCAACCATACCCATACGCCCGACAATACTCTTTCATTGTTTCCAATGAGCAAGATACCATCTACATACTTACAAGAAATACCACCATGTTTCCGCCATACTTTTCAACACACAAGATCCATCCGAGCATTGATTAAATCCATATAACTGGATTTCCTAATCAAAATGGATGTTCCATTATCTTGAAGCTTGCTTTAGTCCATCTATGGACACTTTTAAGCTTACATTCAAAATGCTCTTAGCCCTTTGCAATAAATCACTCTGGTTGCTTCAGATAGATGTTTTCCTCAAGACTTCCAATAAGGAAAGCTGTCTTGACATCTATTTGCTTTACCTCATAATTAATATGAGCAGCAATAAATAAAAGAATCTGGATCGACATAAAGTGATCGATCCTCTTTTAATTTTGTAGAACCACACACTAATGGCTTTACACCATATAGTGTTTTTATAAGCTTCCAGAGTTGATTTAGAATCCATAGATTTTATTTCAAAATTCATTGCAACTTACTAAGATTCCACATTTCGATCTTGTAGTGCTTTGTCATGTCCATGGGCAGATTTCATGTTTACTAGGGACCAAGTCTCACGACTCTCCCAAAACATAAATCTATTCAGTTGTCAAACAATCCTCCCACTACGATAAGGCACTACATGCAATTGTGTATCAGACATGACATGCGTTGCAGTTTACTTGTGGTATATCCTCTTGTATAATTGGTATTAACCTTGTGTTACCCTTCTCACATCTTTTTAAACATTTTATACATGCCTTTGTGATTTATCACATAGTCTTTCTCTAAAAATCTAGTGTTCGTGTTAACAATCACTTTCTGATCTTTTTGGACAATAAAATAGACCACGCTTCATTTTTTTTAGGATATCCCACAAACATCAATTCGACATGTTGTTTCTAGGGCTTACCCATAAAATGAATTTTGTAATTTCAAATAATTCATCATCTATCTAACCATTACCATAAGAGATTTATTCCATCTCTCCACTACACCATTCAGCTGTGGTTTGCCTGGTGTATCCATACTTGAGATTCAATCTCACCTTCTGATTAACAGCTCCTAACTATCCTAAGAGGTACTCGCCACTACGATCAGATCGCAATGACTTGATATATTTTTCATGATGTCTCACTGCATCAGCCATGCACTTCTTGAATTAATAATAGCACTCAGGCTTGCAGTGCATCAAATAAATATATCTAGTTTCTAGAATAATCGTCAAATATTCATAACCACCTCTCGACAGGATAATCTTAGGATCGCTTAAATCAGAATGAACCAATTTCAACATATCTTTACATGGCTCTATACCTCTTTGCCTTGAAAAGGCAATTAATCATATTCACTTCCAAGTAAGACTCGCTTTTGAATCATACTTAAATAAAATGATCTAGTCTTAGATGCCAAAAGTATGTTTAGTTCATCTCTGAAGGTCCCTTGCTCTTACTAAGATTAGAATTTGTATTATTAATTACTATTTGTTGCATTAGTGGGATAAACATGGTTTAAGAGTGTACAAATTGTCACTAATGTACCACGATAGATTATAACTCCATCCTTCATTATAATGACCATGTCATTTAAATGAAATAGAGTATCCATCCATAAATGCATAGAAACCGAAATGATATTCTTTCTATGAAAATGTACGTGAAGACAATTTCTCAAAATCAAACGTTTATTCTTATCATATGATAAATAAGCAACTCCCACTGCAACAAACACTACTTTTGTAGCTTACCCATGTACTTTATAATCTCATCATCACTTAGTTGCAGGCTAGTGATTTTGGTATTTACACACAATGTGTCAATAAACGCCATCACTAATCACGCTTCAACAACTAGTGAATAAGATACTATCCTTGTTCACATCTTGATGAAAATTGGTTTTCTTTCGCCACACATTTTGTCAGAAGTTTCCCACCATATACAACTTATTGTAATTCAGGTGAAACTTGCTCAAAACATTTAGGCAAACCATGAAAATTAAATTGAGCTAGGTTCCCCTTCAATTTCTATTCCAAGTATTTTCAATTTATTCATCAAGTTAACCAAAACCCCTTGCCTTTCTAACTTACTCAAGTATCCGAAGAGTCTCGCGAGACCATCATATTTCTATGAACCTCTCACCTCTTCACTAAAGACTTAAATAGGCATCAGAAGGCAACTTTAGTGAGAACACAATTTAATTTTCCTAAGCAGTAAGAATAAAATCAAGATTCTTTTCTAATCATTTATTTTGGACAAGTAAATATGATTTCTTTCAGTTAACAATAAGCAAAATAAACTATTCAAAGATTCATAGAATCAAGTAAATAATACGACGATCAAATACTTCGAATTTAAATTTTATATCGATTCCCTCAATAAATAATATAAAATAAATTCACCGACATCTCAAGCACCGTGAATTTGCATGCCACGTTAGTGTGGACGTATACAAACCCTAACATTCGCAAGAGAAGATTTTACTCATTAATTTCATACGTCACAATTAACCTTATGACTCAATGATTAATAGTCGGTTGTCCTTTAGCCATGCAATTTAATAGCAGTGACTCCGTTGGGGAGGATACATATTAATTGCATCTAAGTGTGTACCATTATTTGATATTAAGTACGTTAACCAAGTTTGTGTGTCTTACAGTTAGAGAAGTCCACACGCCCTCAAATAATTTCCTACAATCATCAATTATTAATTTGTACCAGTGATCCGCAAATAAAACTCATTCGTTGGGGAGGAAGGCACTATAGCCGACTCATAAGCTTACTTGCATCACATTATAAATAATAATTATTTAATGAAATTTATTCCAGTAATCCACAAATAAAACTCATCCGTTGGGGAGGAAGGCACTAAAACCGACTCATAAGCTTACTTACATCACTTAATAAATCAATAATGGAGGCCGCGGGATCATGACCAATCCCTCTCCCACTTAATTATTTAAAAAGAGGTTTTTGCATGCATACAATATAACAGATATAATTATGCAAATAAATATGCTATTATTACGACAAATAAAGCAGTAAATCAAATAGCACATGCAATCCAAATATATAATAATAATTGACAAATAAAAACGATTATTAGCAAATATATATATGGAAATAAAAAAAAATGCCAAACATTGTTGAGTTAGTCAACACTTTCAAGCAAATAAGGAAGTATCTTGCCCAACAAGATGTCTTGGGCCCTACTCCAGCAAACATACACACGGATCTACAGTCTCCTTGCCACTCCTCACGTGCAATCTGTTGGATTGTATACTAAAAGTCTAGCTTTTTGTATGAACAATGTTATAACAATTAATTTGAAATGGGAATCATATGATCAAATGATTGCATCTTATAATTTATTTATATATTCGATGCAATAGTCCACTTACTTTATACTATAGATAATATGTTGTGCGACAACACGCGGAAGATCATATTATCGGTTTTCTTATAAAGTATAAACAGATGCTCACAACCGAGATAGACGGGGACTCTCTATCGGGATGGTTGTAGTGTGGTTTGGTATTAGCTTGTCTTGGCTATAGAATCACATTAGTGCACTTGTGTGTATTGAGCAGGACCGCTTGAGATCGTTCGACTTATACTGACTTATAGGAGAACTTGATCTCAGTTATTATGGAAGTTCGTGCTCTTAATCCCTATACAATAACCTCGACACGTAGGGCAGTATGTATTTCTTTGATTCATCAATGGGTGAGATTTACATGTAATTAAATCAACAAACTCGATGAGTTGGGAAATAGTGTTGTCTCTATGGTGTGTTGTTGATTGTAGAAGGAATCCGTGTCCATCATAGGTTGATGATGTCCCCTTGAGGAGCTCATAAGGATTATCGTGTAAACCATGCAGGTGGAATTTATTCCGACATGATAATGAGGTTGAGTAGTACTACTCTTGGATGAGATATTAATTAATTGAGTTGTCAGTAACTTAAATTAATTAAAATGGACATTGTATATCTTAAACATGTGGAGACTAACGGGCTCATAACAAGAAGGAGTCCAAAACGTAATTTTGGGATTGGAAAGGCAGTGCAGTAATAATATTTTAGTGGAATATATTATTATTATTGGACTTAAGTATAAGCTTTGGGCTAAGCTTGGATACTTAAGCCCAATGGAGGCCCAACCCAATTTCTCCTCCTGGTCCCTGCTGTAGCTCATGTATATAAGTCACCTCAACTTATCTGGAACCCTAATCTAGTCTAATCTAACTGATTATTCACGTGTGATGAGGGTTGAGAGCAGATTGAGGAGGTCTTGTAGATCGTCGCCCACACGACGTCGAGATCGGACTTGGGACATACAGCAGAAGATCAGAAGGTAGTTTGCTGCTGCTGTCCGCGACCTTGCAAAATTTGTATAAAATCGTAAATTGCTCAGAATTTGATGATCAATATACTGACGGAAAGCCGTCGAAGAGAAGATTGTCTGAACGCAAAGATCACTCAATTCCGACATCAGATGAGGAAGTTATGGCCATTCTCGTGGGACTGCATAGGCTACCTGCGAGAATCAATCTTCATCAACATACCTTGGTGAACGGTAATCGTTTCTATGATTTATTGCTTCCGCTGTGATAGAAATGCATGAATCCCTAACAGGTCATGTTAACCAAACGATCCAAGCACCAAAAATTGGTATCAGAGCTTCGGTTTCGTGGTGAAGCGTGACACGTTAGGCTAGGGTTTATGTGATTAATTTTTCGAAATTAGGATCGCATGTTTAGAGTTTTGGTTTTACTGTACAAACCATGAATATCCCTATGTGAAATATACCCTATATCATATCTGTTCGTTGATGGTTGTGTGTGAGAGGATTCGACGAAAACTGTTCGTCAATTTCACATGGAAGGAAGAAATTGAGAGAAAATCCAGCACAGTGATATTGCAGAGGCAATAACCGGAGTTTCAACCGTCGGATCAGGATGATTTCTGGTCAGCACGTTCAGATTTTGTGGATTTACATTCTGAACGGTGAAGATCATATTTGGAGCTTTGTGTTGTCAGGAATACGCCGAAAACAGAAGTAGTCTTTTGGGGGATTCTGTTCTGCGCAGTCGAGGGAAAAGAGCTATTTATCACAATCTAACCGTTGGATCGACCTGTAATTTAGACAGCATGTTCAAAACTCACAGGCGTAGATTCTGGATGGTGGAGATTGGATTATGAGGTTCCTACAGTAGCGAACCCTGAACGACAGTTGGTGTAGTTTGATGTGCGCGTTGGGCTGAACTTGATTCCGTGCAAGTAGGCCCTTGGACGAGCGACAGTTCGAGCGGATTTGCATCAGGTTCGATTGGTCTACATCAGATTCAATCGATGCTATACCAGGTTCGAGCGGATTTGCATCAGGTTCGATTGGTCTGCAACAGGTTCGATTGATGCTACACCAGGTTCGAGCGGATTTGCATCAGGTTCGGTTGGTCTGCATCAGGTTCGATCAATGATGCATCATGTTCGAGCAGATTCACATCAGGTTCGATTGGTCTGCATCGGGTTCGATCGACTCTGCACTAGGTTCGAGCGGGTTTGCATCAAGTTCGACTGGTCTGCATCAGGTTCTGCGTGAGTCTTCACAATATGATCGGGCAGGGTGCCAGAGTGGTGCAGCAGGCTGCAGGGAGGTCGATCCCCATCGCAGTTGTCCGCATTCGTGATTGGTGGCGAACAATCGAATTCGCTGTTATATAACTGTTATAATTGATTTATTAATTGATTATTGTTATATATGTATGCATGATTCTCTATGATTTATTGCCTTAAATAGAAGCATGCTAGATTGCGTATTATATTTGGTATATTATATGCATGTATGTTGGAGTGTTGATCAAGTCAACTTATTTTTGGCAATTTATTTCCTTATATATAACTGCTATAATTGTTTTATTGGTCAATTATTGTTATATATTTGGAAGTATGAGCATGCTAGGTTGCATATTTTATTCTGAAATATTATATGCATGTAAAAACCCTCGGTCTTAAATAACTAAGTGGGAGAGGGGATTGGTAAAAATTCCCGCTGCCTCCATTATTGGTTTGTAAGTGATGTGAGTAAACTTGCGCGTTGGCAATAGAGCCTTCCTCCCTAACGGATGAGTTTATTCACGGATCACTGGTACAAACTTCTTTAAATAATTATTGTTTGTAATGTGATGCATATGGACTTGCGCGTTGGCTATAGTGCCTTCCTCCCTAACAGATGAGCTTATATGCGGTTCACTAGTACAAACTTATATAATTGATGGTTGTAGAAAGTTATCTGAGCGCGTGTGTACTTCTCCAACAGTAAGGCACATAAGCTTGGGCAGCGGACTTGGAATCAAATAATGGTGCACACTTAGATGTAAATAATTAGTATCCTCCCCAACGGAGTCACTGCTATTATTTGCATGGCTAAAGAGGAACCGACTATTAATTATTTTGTCATGAAGTTAGGTTGACAAATGAAATTAATGGGTAAAACCTTCTCTTGTAAATGTTCGGGTTTGTAAACGTCCACACTAACATGGCTTGCAGACTCACGGTGCTTGAGATGTCGGTGAATTTATTTTTATATTGTTTTGAGGAAATCAATATAAAAGGATAAAATTCGAAGTTTTGATCGGTAAATTAATTTATGATTCTCTGATTTTCAAATGGTTTTATCTCACATATTATTAACTAAAAGAAATTATATTTACTTGTCCAAATTAGATGATTAGAAAAGAATCTTGGTTTTGAATTTTACTGCTTAAGAAAATACATGTGTGTTCTCACAAGGGACGTCTCATGATGCCTATTAAAGTCTCTAGTGAAGAGATGAGAGGTTCATAGAAATATGATGGTCTCATGTAACTCTTCGGATACTTGAGTAAGTTAAAAGGCAGAAGTGTTGGATTGTATACTAAAAGTCTAGCTTTTTGTATGAACAATGTTATAACAATTAATTTGAAATGAGAATCATATGATCAAATGATTGCATCTTATAATTTATTTATATGTTCGATGCAATAGTCCACTTACTTTATACTGTAGATAATATGTTGTGCGACAACACGCGGAAGATCATATTATCGGTTTCCTTATAATGTATAAACAGATGCTCACAATCGAGATAGACGGGGACTCTCTATCGGGATGGTTGTAGTGTGGTTTGGTATTAGCTTGTCTTGGCTATAGAATCACATTAGTGCACTTGTGTGTATTGAGCAGGACCGCTTGAGATCGTTCGACTTATACTGACTTATAGGAGAACTTGATCTCAGTTATTATGGAAGTTCATGCTCTTAATCCCTATACAATAACCTCGACACGTAGGGCAGTATGTATTTCTTTGATTCATCAATGGGTGAGATTTTCATGTAATTAAATCAACAAACTCGATGAGTTGGGAAATAGTGTTGTCTCTATGGTGTGCTGTTGATTGTAGAAGGAATCCGTGTCCATCATAGGTTGATGATGTCCCCTTGAGGAGCTCATAAGGATTATCATGTAAACCCTGCAGGTGGAATTTATTCCGACATGATAATGAGGTTGAGTGGTACTACTCTTGGATGAAATATTAATTAATTGAGTTGTCAGTAACTTAAATTAATTAATGGACATTGTATATCTTAAACATGGGGAGACTAACGGGCTCATAATAAGAAGGAGCCCAAAACGTAATTTTGGGATTGGTACGGTAGTGCAATAATAATATTTTAGTGGAATATATTATTATTATTGGACTTAAGTATAAGCTTTGGGCTAAGCTTGGATACTTAAGCCCAATGGAGGCCCAACCCAATTTCTCCTCCTGGTCCCTGCTGTAGCCAATGTATATAAGTCACCTCAGCTTATCTGAAATCCTAATCTAATTGATTATTCACGTGTGATGAGGGTTTAGAGCAGATTGAGGAGGTCTCGTAGATCGTCGCCCACACGACGTTGAGATCTGACTTGGGACATACAGCAGAAGATCAGAAGATAGTTTACTGCTGCTGTCCTTGACCTTGCGAAATTTGTATAAATTCGTACAGTGCTCAGAATTTGATGATCAATATACTGACGGAAAGCCGTCGAAGAGAGAATCGTTGAATGCAAAGATCATTCAATTCCAACATCAGATGAGGAAGTTATGGCCATTCTCGTGGGACTGCGCAGGCTGCCTGCGAGAATCAATATTCATCAACATACCTTGGTGAACGGTAATCGTTTCTATGATTTATTGCTTCCGCTGTGATAGAAACGTATGAATCCCTAATGGGTCACGTTAACCAAATGATCCAAGCGCCATCAATTGGTATCAGAGCTTCGGTTTCGTGGTGAAGCGTGACACGTTAGACTAGGGTTTATGTGGTTAATTTTTCAAAATTAGGATCGCATGTTTAGGGTTTTGGTTTTACTGCGCAAACCATGAATATCCCTATGTTAAATATACCCTATATCATATTTGTTCGTTGATGGTTGTGTGTGAGAGGATTCGACGAAAACTGTTCGTCAATTTCACATGGAAGGAAGAAATTGAGGAAAAATCCAGCGCAGTGATATTGCAGAGGCAATAACCGGAGTTTCAACCGTCGGATCAGGCTGATTTTTGGAAGCACGTTCGGATTTTGTGGATGTACATTCTGAACGGTGAAGATCGGATTTGAAGCTTTGTGTAGTCAGGAATACGCCGAAAACAGAAGCAATTTTTTGGGCGATTCTGTTCTGCGCAGTCAAGGGAAAAGAGTTGTTTCTCACAATCTAACCGTTGGATCGACCTGTAATTTGGACAACATGTTCAAAACTCAGAGGCATAGATTCTGGACGGTGGAGATTGGATTCCCAAGTTCCTAAAGTTGCGAACCCTGAACAACAGTTTGTGTAGTTTGATGTTGCGCGTTGGGCTGAACTTGGTTCCGTGCAAGTAGGCCCTTGGACGAGCGGATTTGCATCAGGTTCGATTGGTCTGCATTAGGTTCGATCGATGCTGCACCAGGTTCGAGCAGATTTTTATCAGGTTCGATTGGTCTGCATCAGGTTCGATCGATGCTACACCAGGTTCGAGCGGATTTGCATCAGGTTCGATTGGTCTACATCAGGTTCGATCGATGCTGCACCAGGTTTGAACGGATTTGCATCAGGTTCGATTGGTCTGCATCAGGTTCGATCGATGCTGCACCAGGTTCAAACAGATTTACATCAGGTTCGATTGGTCTGCATCAGGTTCGATCGATGCTGCACCAGGTTCGAGCAGATTTGCATCAGGTTCGATTGGTCTGCATCAGGTTCGATCAATGCTGCACCAGGTTCGAGCGGATTCACATCAGGTTCGATTGGTCTGCATCAGGTTTGATCGACTCTGCACCAGGTTCGAGCGGGTTTGCATCAAGTTCGACTGGTCTGCATCAGGTTCCGCGTGAGTCTTCACAATATGATCGGGCAGGATGCCAGAGTGGTGGAGCAGGCTGCGGGAAGGTCGATCCCCATCGTAGTTGTCCGCATTCGTGATTGGTGGCGAACAATCGAATTTGCTGTTATATAACTGTTATAATTGATTTATTAATTGATTATTGTTATATATGTATGCATGATTCTCTATGATTTATTGCCTTAAATAGAAGCATGCTAGATTGCGTATTATATTTGGTATATTATATGCATGTATGTTGGAGTGTTGATCAAGTCAACTTATTTTTGGCAATTTATTTCCTTATATATAACTGCTATAATTGTTTTATTGGTCAATTATTGTTATATATTTGGAAGTATGAGCATGCTAGGTTGCATATTTTATTCTGAAATATTATATGCATGTAAAAACCCTCGGTCTTAAATAACTAAGTGGGAGAGGGGATTGATAATTAATTCCCGCGGCCTCCATTATTGGTTTGTAAGTGATGTGGGTAAACTTGCGCGTTGGCAATAGAGCCTTCCTCCCTAACGGATGAGTTTATTCACGGATCACTGGTACAAACTTCTTTAAATAATTATTGTTTGTAATGTGATGCATATGGACTTGCGCGTTGGCTATAGTGCCTTCCTCCCTAACGGATGAGCTTATATGCGGTTCACTAGTACAAACTTATATAATTGATGGTTGTAGGAAGTTATCTGAGCACGTGTGTACTTCTCCAAGAGTAAGTCACATAAGCTTGGGCAGCGGACTTGGAATCAAATAATGGTGCACACTTAGATGTAAATAATTAGTATCCTCCCCAACGGAGTCACTGCTATTATTTGCATGGCTAAAGAGGAACCGACTATTAATTATTTTGTCATAAAGTTAGGTTGACAAATGAAATTAATGGGTAAAACCTTCTCTTGTAAATGTTCGGGTTTGTAAACGTCCACACTAACGTGGCTTGCAGACTCACGGTGCTTGAGATGTCGGTGAATTTTATTTTTATATTGTTTTGAGGGAATCAATATAAAAGGATAAAATTCGAAGTTTTGATCGGTAAATTAATTTATGATTCTCTGACTTTCAAATGGTTTTATCTCACATATTATTAACTAAAAGATATTATATTTACTTGTCCAAATTAGATGATTAGAAAAGAATCTTGGTTTTGAATTTTACTGCTTAAGAAAATACATGTGTGTTCTCACAAGGGACGTCTCATGATGCCTATTAAAGTCTCTAGTGAAGAGATGAGAGGTTCATAGAAATATGATGGTCTCATGTAACTCTTCGGATACTTGAGTAAGTTAAAAGGCAGAAGATCATGATTTAATTTGATGAATGAATTGGGAAAGCATGGAGTATAAATTGAAGGGAAACCTAGATCAATTTAATTCTTCGTGAATTGCCTAGATGTTTTTGAGTAAGTTCCACCTGAATTACAATAGGATGTATATGGTGGAAAACTTCTGGCAAAACATGTGGCAAAGGAAAGCCATTTTCATCATAATGTGAACAAGTTTTATATCTTATTCACTAGTTGTTTAAAACATGATTAGTGATGGCATTTACTGACACGAAGTGTGTAGATACTGGAATCACTAAATGTTTATTACTAAGTGAGGATAAGATTGTTATGACATGGGTAAAACTACAAGAGTAGTGGCTATTGCAGTGGGAGTTGTCTATTTATCTAATGATATGAGTAGACGTTTGATTATGAGAAATTGTTTTACGTACGTTTTCATAGAAAGAATTTGATTTCGGTTTCTATGCATTAATAGATGGATACTCCATTTCATTTAAATGACATGGTCATTATAATGAAGGATAGAATTGTAATCTGTTATTGTACGTTGGTGAACAATTTGTATACTCTTAAATCATGTATATTCCACAGATGCAACAAATAGTAATTAATAATGAATCTTCTAATCTTAGTAAGAGAAAGATACCTTCGGATATGAACTAAACATATATTTGGCATCTAAGACTAGATCATTTTACTTGAGTAGGATTCAAAAGTTGATAGCCGATAGACCCTTAGGTTTATCTGAAGTGAAAACTATCTGACTTTCGAGTCTTGCTTGGGAGTAAAAATGACTAATTGCTTTTTCAAGGCAAAGGGGTGCAGAACCAAAGATATATATGTTGGAATTAGTTCATTATGATTTATGTGGTCCTAAGATTGTCCGGATGAGAGGTGGATATGAATATTCGTCAATCGATGATTATTCTAGATACCGATATATTTATTTGATGCACTGCATGTCTAAGTTCTTTGATTAATTCAAGAATTGCAAGGCTGGTACAGTGAAGCGTCATGGAAAATATATCAAGTAATGACGATTTAATCGTCATTACGAGTACCTCTTAGGATAGTTAGGAGCTATTAATCAAAGATTGAGATTAAATCTCATGTGGTCTACATCGGGCATGCCCCAGCTGAATGGTGTGGTGGATAGAAGGAATAAGACTCTTATGGTAATGATTAGATAGATGATGAATTATTTGGAATTACTTAATTCATTTTATGGATAAGCCCTAGAAACAGTAATTCATTTGAATGTTTGTCTGTTTGCTATAAAAATGAAGGTGATTTATTTAGTCTAAAAGATCGAAGGGTGATTGTTAACACAAACACTAGATTTTTGGAAAGAGACTATGTATTAAATCATAAACCCATGTATAAATTGTTCTAAAGGAAATGAGAGGGAAAAACACAAAGTATAAGTACCAAGTGTACAAGAGGATATACCACAAGGTAAACTGCAATGCGTGTCACGTCTGATACACAATTGCATGTAGTGCCTTGTCGTAGTGGGAGGGTTCTTCGACAACTTGTAAGATACATGTTTTGGGAAAGTCGTGAGACTTGGTCCCTCGCAAACATAAAATGGACCCACGGATACGACGAAGCACTACAAGTTAGAAATGCCAAATCCTAGCAAAGTGCAATGAATATTAAAATAGAATCGATGGATTTTAAATTAGGTCTGGATGCTTGTTGAACCGCTAAATGGCGTAAAAGCCATTGAAAGGGGGCATGCAAGAATAAAAGAGGATCATAGAATAAGGTGAAAACCTTGGAAGCAAGCTTGTTGTGAAAAGGTATACTCAGAAAGAAAGAGTTCGATTATGAGAAAACCTGTTCGCCGGTAGTTATGCCTAAGTTGATCCAGACTCTTTTATTTGTTGCTACTCATATGAAATATGAGGGATAGCAAATAGATGTCGAGACAGCTTTCCTAATTGGAAGTCTTAAGGGAAACATCTATGTGAAGCAACCAGAGTGATTCATTGCAAAAAGCTAAGAGCATTGTGATAGTAAGCTTAAAAGTGTCCATTCATGGACTAAAGCAAGCTTCAAGATCATGAAACATCCGTTTTGATGAGGTAATCCAGTGACATGGATCTAATCAATGATCGGATGGGTCTTGTGTATTGAAAAGAGTGATGAAAATGTGGTGGTATTTCTTGTACTATACGTAGATAGTATCTTGCTCATTGGAGACAATGAAAGAGTATTGTCGGGCGTATGGGTATGGTTGATAAAGCGGTATGAGATGAAGGACTTAAGAAGAGCAAAAATATCATTTTGATCATGGTAATACAGATCACAAGAAAGGATGTTATGCTTATCTCAAGTTTCATATAATGATACGATCCTTACTCATTTAGCATGTGAATTTATCTAAGTGAATGTGTCTTGTGACACAAAAGTAGATAAAGAAGATGAAAGCGGTTCCTTATGCTTCGGCAAATGAGGAAGCTTAATCTAAGGAATGTTATGCACGAGGTTGGATATCTACTTTGCCGATGGCATGAACAGTGGGTATCAAGGTAACCCAAAATAAGAATGTTGAATTGTGGTAAGACATATACTTATGTACCTGAAAAGGACTAGAAATTAAATGCAGGCTTACCGGACAGATTCGTTGCTTCTTATGAGTTACGTAGATTCGGATTTTTCAAATCAGATGGGGATGACAGTAAATTCACCTCAAGGTTATGTGTTTAATTTTAGGAAGTTGCGTCATAATGTGGAGGAGTGTTATATAGAAATATATTTCAGACTCCGGACTCCATCATGGAAAGATGATAAATTGGAGCCTATGAGGCAGCCAAAGTATCTGTATGACTCTAGAAACTTCATGATGGACTTTGGTGTGATTCTAAGTTTGCCCAAAATTATCACAATTTAAATTAATGATATTGGTGCAGTTACAAACTTAAAGGAATCACGAGTCCATAAGGCAATTAAACACATGGAGCGCGAGTACCACCTATTATGAGAAATCATATAATGAGGGGAAGGTTGTTGTCACCTAGATTGTATCGGATGATAACCTATTAAATCCATTTACAAGGACCTTAAGGCGAGAGCTTTTGATGGTCGTGTAGTGGGAGTGGAAATCAGATGTATGGCAGAAGACATGACAGCATAGTCTTTTAGTATAAGTGGGAGATTGTTGGATTGTATACTAAAAGTCTAGCTTTTTGTATGAACAATGTTATAACAATTAATTTGAAATGAGAATCATATGATCAAATAATTGCATCTTATAATTTATTTATATATTCGATGTAATAGTCCACTTACTTTATACTATAGATAATATGTTGTGCGACAACACGCGGAAGATCATATTATCGATTTTCTTATAAAGTATAAACAGATGCACACAATCGAGATAGACGGGGACTCTCTATCGGGATGGTTGTAGTGTGGTTTGGTATTAGCTTGTCTTGGCTATAGAATCACATTAGTGCACTTGTGTGTATTGAGCAGGACCGCTTGAGATCGTTCAACTTATACTGACTTATAGGAGAACTTGATCTCAGTTATTATGGAAGTTCGTGCTCTTAATCCCTATACAATAACCTCGACACGTAGGGCAGTATGTATTTCTTTGATTCATCAATGGGTGAGATTTACATGTAATTAAATCAACAAACTCGATGAGTTGGGAAATAGTGTTGTCTCTATGGTGTGCTGTTGATTGTAGAAGGAATCCGTGTCCATCATAGGTTGATGATGTCCCCTTGAGGAGCTCATAAGGATTATCGTGTAAACCCTGCAGGTGGAATTTATTCCGACATGATAATGAGGTTGAGTAGTACTACTCTTGGATGAGATATTAATTAATTGAGTTGTCAGTAACTTAAATTAATTAATGGACATTGTATATCTTAAACATGTGGAGACTAACGGGCTCATAATAAGAAGGAGTTCAAAACGTAATTTTGGGATTGGAAAGGCAGTGCAGTAATAATATTTTAGTGGAATATATTATTATTATTGGACTTAAGTATAAGCTTTGGGCTAAGCTTGGATACTTAAGCCCAATGGAGGCCCAACCCAATTTCTCCTCCTGGTCCCTGCTGTAGCTCATGTATATAAGTCACCTCAGCTTATCTGGAACCCTAATCTAGTCTAATCTAACTGATTATTCACGTGTGATGAGGGTTGAGAGCAGATTGAGGAGGTCTTGTAGATCGTCGCCCACACGACGTCGAGATCGGACTTGGGACATACAGCAGAAGATCAGAAGGTAGTTTGCTGCTGCTGTCCGCGACCTTGCAAAATTTGTATAAAATCGTAAATTACTTAGAATTTGATGATCAATATACTGACGGAAAGCCGTCGAAGAGAAGATTGTCTGAACGCAAAGATCACTCAATTCCGACATCAGATGAGGAAGTTATGGCCATTCTCGTGGGACTGCATAGGCTACCTGCGAGAATCAATCTTCATCAACATACCTTGGTGAACGGTAATCGTTTCTATGATTTATTGCTTCCGCTGTGATAGAAATGCATGAATCCCTAACGGGTCATGTTAACCAAACGATCCAAGCACCAAAAATTGGTATCAGAGCTTCGGTTTCGTGGTGAAGCGTGACACGTTAGGCTAGGGTTTATGTGATTAATTTTTTGAAATTAGGATCGCATGTTTAGAGTTTTGGTTTTACTGCACAAACCATGAATATCCCTATGTGAAATATACCCTATATCATATCTGTTCGTTGATGGTTGTGTGTGAGAGGATTCGACGAAAACTGTTCGTCAATTTCACATGGAAGGAAGAAATTGAGAGAAAATCCAGCACAGTGATATTGCAGAGGCAATAACCGGAGTTTCAACCATCGGATCAGGATGATTTCTGGTCAGCACGTTCAGATTTTGTGGATGTACATTCTGAACGGTGAAGATCATATTTGGAGTTTTGTGTTGTCAGGAATACGCCAAAAACAGAAGTAGTTTTTTGGGGGATTCTGTTCTGCGCAGTCGAGGGAAAAGAGCTATTATCATAATCTAACCGTTGGATCGACCTGTAATTTAGACAGCATGTTCAAAACTCACAGGCTAGATTCTGGACGGTGGAGATTGGATTATGAGGTTCCTACATTAGCGAACCCTGAACGACAGTTGGTGTAGTTTGATGTGCGCGTTGGGCTGAACTTGATTCCGTGCAAGTAGGCCCTTGGACGAGCGACAGTTCGAGCGGATTTACATCAGGTTCGATTGGTCTACATCAGATTCAATCGATGCTATACCAGGTTCGAGCGGATTTGCATCAGGTTCGATTGGTCTACATCAGGTTCGATCGATGCTGTACCAGATTCGAGCAGATTTGTATCAGGTTCGATTGGTCTGCAACAGGTTCGATTGATGCTACACCAGGTTCGAGCGGATTTGCATCAGGTTCGGTTGGTCTGCATCAGGTTCGATCAATGATGCACCAGGTTCGAGCAGATTCACATCAGGTTCGATTGGTCTGCATCGGGTTCGATCGACTCTGCACTAGGTTCGAGCGGGTTTGCATCAAGTTCGACTGGTCTGCATCAGGTTCTGCGTGAGTCTTCACAATATGATCGGGCAGGGTGCCAGAGTGGTGCAGCAGGCTGCAGGGAGGTCGATCCCCATCGCAGTTGTCCGCATTCGTGATTGGTGGCGAACAATCGAATTCGCTGTTATATAACTGTTATAATTGATTTATTAATTGATTATTGTTATATATGTATGCATGATTCTCTATGATTTATTGCCTTAAATAGAAGCATGCTAGATTGCGTATTATATTTGGTATATTATATGCATGTATGTTGGAGTGTTGATCAAGTCAACTTATTTTTGGCAATTTATTTCCTTATATATAACTGCTATAATTGTTTTATTGGTCAATTATTGTTATATATTTGGAAGTATGAGCATGCTAGGTTGCATATTTTATTCTGAAATATTATATGCATGTAAAAACCCTCGGTCTTAAATAAATAAGTGGGAGAGGGGATTGGTAAAAATTCCCGCTGCCTCCATTATTGGTTTGTAAGTGATGTGAGTAAACTTGCGCGTTGGCAATAGAGCCTTCCTCCCTAACGGATGAGTTTATTCACGGATCACTGGTACAAACTTCTTTAAATAATTATTGTTTGTAATGTGATGCATATGGACTTGCGCGTTGGCTATAGTGCCTTCCTCCCTAACAGATGAGCTTATATACGGTTCACTAGTACAAACTTATATAATTGATGGTTGTAGAAAGTTATCTGAGCGCGTGTGTACTTCTCCAACAGTAAGGCACATAAGCTTGGGCAGCGGACTTGGAATCAAATAATGGTGCACACTTAGATGTAAATAATTAGTATCCTCCCCAACGGAGTCACTGCTATTATTTGCATGGCTAAAGAGGAACCGACTATTAATTATTTTGTCATGAAGTTAGGTTGACAAATGAAATTAATGGGTAAAACCTTCTCTTGTAAATGTTCGGGTTTGTAAACGTCCACACTAACATGGCTTGCAGACTCACGGTGCTTGAGATGTCGGTGAATTTATTTTTATATTGTTTTGAGGAAATCAATATAAAAGGATAAAATTCGAAGTTTTGATCGGTAAATTAATTTATGATTCTCTGATTTTCAAATGGTTTTATCTCACATATTATTAACTAAAAGAAATTATATTTACTTGTCCAAATTAGATGATTAGAAAAGAATCTTGGTTTTGAATTTTACTGCTTAAGAAAATACATGTGTGTTCTCACAAGGGACGTCTCATGATGCCTATTAAAGTCTCTAGTGAAGAGATGAGAGGTTCATAGAAATATGATGGTCTCATGTAACTCTTCGGATACTTGAGTAAGTTAAAAGGCAGAAGTGTTGGATTGTATACTAAAAGTCTAGCTTTTTGTATGAACAATGTTATAACAATTAATTTGAAATGAGAATCATATGATCAAATGATTGCATCTTATAATTTATTTATATGTTCGATGCAATAGTCCACTTACTTTATACTGTAGATAATATGTTGTGCGACAACACGCGGAAGATCATATTATCGGTTTCCTTATAATGTATAAACAGATGCTCACAATCGAGATAGACGGGGACTCTCTATCGGGATGGTTGTAGTGTGGTTTGGTATTAGCTTGTCTTGGCTATAGAATCACATTAGTGCACTTGTGTGTATTGAGCAGGACCGCTTGAGATCGTTCGACTTATACTGACTTATAGGAGAACTTGATCTCAGTTATTATGGAAGTTCATGCTCTTAATCCCTATACAATAACCTCGACACGTAGGGCAGTATGTATTTCTTTGATTCATCAATGGGTGAGATTTACATGTAATTAAATCAACAAACTCGATGAGTTGGGAAATAGTGTTGTCTCTATGGTGTGCTGTTGATTGTAGAAGGAATCCGTGTCCATCATAGGTTGATGATGTCCCCTTGAGGAGCTCATAAGGATTATCATGTAAACCCTGCAGGTGGAATTTATTCCGACATGATAATGAGGTTGAGTGGTACTACTCTTGGATGAAATATTAATTAATTGAGTTGTCAGTAACTTAAATTAATTAATGGACATTGTATATCTTAAACATGGGGAGACTAACGGGCTCATAATAAGAAGGAGCCCAAAACGTAATTTTGGGATTGGTACGGTAGTGCAATAATAATATTTTAGTGGAATATATTATTATTATTGGACTTAAGTATAAGCTTTGGGCTAAGCTTGGATACTTAAGCCCAATGGAGGCCCAACCCAATTTCTCCTCCTGGTCCCTGCTGTAGCCAATGTTTATAAGTCACCTCAGCTTATCTGAAATCCTAATCTAATTGATTATTCACGTGTGATGAGGGTTGAGAGAAGATTGAGGAGGTCTCGTAGATCGTCGCCCACACGACGTCGAGATCTGACTTGGGACATACAGCAGAAGATCAGAAGATTGTTTACTGCTGCTGTCCGCGACCTTGAGAAATTTGTATAAATTCGTACAATGCTCAGAATTTGATGATCAATATACTGACGGAAAGCCGCCGAAGAGAGAATCGTCTGAATGCAAAGATCACTCAATTCCGACATTAGATGAGGAAGTTATGGCCATTCTCGTGGGACTGCGCAGGCTGCCTGCGAGAATCAATATTCATCAACATACCTTGGTGAACGGTAATCGTTTCTATGATTTATTGCTTCCGCTGTGATAGAAACATATGAATCCCTAATGGGTCACGTTAACCAAATGATCCAAGCACCATCAATTGGTATCAGAGCTTCGGTTTCGTGGTGAAGCGTGACACGTTAGACTAGGGATTATGTGGTTAATTTTTCAAAATTAGGATCGCATGTTTAGGGTTTTGGTTTTACTGCGCAAACCATGAATATCCCTATGTGAAATATACCCTATATCATATCTGTTCGTTGATGGTTGTGTGTGAGAGGATTCGACAAAAACTTTTCGTCAATTTCACATGGAAGGAAGAAATTGAGGGAAAATCCAGCGCAGTGATATTGCAGAGGCAATAACCGGAGTTTCAATCGTCAGATCAGGCTGATTTTTGGAAGCACGTTCGGATTTTGTGGATGTACATTCTGAACGGTGAAGATCGGATTTGAAGCTTTGCGTAGTCAGGAATACGCCGAAAACAGAAGCAATTTTTTGGGCGATTCTGTTCTGCGCAGTCAAGGGAAAAGAGCTGTTTCTCACAATCTAACCGTTGGATCGACCTGTAATTTGGACAACATGTTCAAAACTCAGAGACATAGATTCTGGACGGTGGAGATTGGATTCCCAAGTTCCTAAAGTTACGAACCCTGAACAACAGTTGGTGTAGTTTGATGTTGCGCGTTGGGCTGAACTTGGTTCCGTGCAAGTAGGCCCTTGGACGAGCGGATTTGCATTAGGTTCGATTGGTCTGCATTAGGTTCGATCGATGCTGCACCAGGTTCGAGCAGATTTTTATCAGGTTCGATTGGTCTGCATCAGGTTCGATCGATGCTACACCAGGTTCGAGCGGATTTGCATCAGGTTCGATTGGTCTGCATCAGGTTCGATCGATGCTGCACCAGGTTTGAACGGATTTGCATCAGGTTCGATTGGTCTGCATCAGGTTCGATCGATGCTGCACCAGGTTCGAACAGATTTACATCAGGTTCGATTGGTCTGCATCAGGTTCGATCGATGCTGCACCAGGTTCGAGCAGATTTACATCAGGTTCGATTGGTCTGCATCAGGTTCGATCAATGCTGCACCAGGTTCGAGCGGATTCACATCAGGTTCGATTGGTCTGCATCAGGTTTGATCGACTCTGCACCAGGTTCGAGCGGGTTTGCATCAAGTTCGACTGGTCTGCATCAGGTTCCGCGTGAGTCTTCACAATATGATCGGGCAGGATGCCAGAGTGGTGGAGCAGGCTGCGGGAAGGTCGATCCCCATCGTAGTTGTCTGCATTCGTGATTGGTGGCGAACAATCGAATTTGCTGTTATATAACTGTTATAATTGATTTATTAATTGATTATTGTTATATATGTATGCATGATTCTCTATGATTTATTGCCTTAAATAGAAGCATGCTAGATTGCGTATTATATTTGGTATATTATATGCATGTATGTTGGAGTGTTGATCAAGTCAACTTATTTTTGGCAATTTATTTCCTTATATATAACTGCTATAATTGTTTTATTGGTCAATTATTGTTATATATTTGGAAGTATGAGCATGCTAGGTTGCATATTTTATTCTGAAATATTATATGCATGTAAAAACCCTCGGTCTTAAATAACTAAGTGGGAGAGGGGATTGATAATTAATTCCCGCGGCCTCCATTATTGGTTTGTAAGTGATGTGGGTAAACTTGCGCGTTGGCAATAGAGCCTTCCTCCCTAACGGATGAGTTTATTCACGGATCACTGGTACAAACTTCTTTAAATAATTATTGTTTGTAATGTGATGCATATGGACTTGCGCGTTGGCTATAGTGCCTTCCTCCCTAACGGATGAGCTTATATGCGGTTCACTAGTACAAACTTATATAATTGATGGTTGTAGGAAGTTATCTGAGCACGTGTGTACTTCTCCAAGAGTAAGTCACATAAGCTTGGGCAGCGGACTTGGAATCAAATAATGGTGCACACTTAGATGTAAATAATTAGTATCCTCCCCAACGGAGTCACTGCTATTATTTGCATGGCTAAAGAGGAACCGACTATTAATTATTTTGTCATAAAGTTAGGTTGACAAATGAAATTAATGGGTAAAACCTTCTCTTGTAAATGTTCGGGTTTGTAAACGTCCACACTAACGTGGCTTGCAGACTCACGGTGCTTGAGATGTCGGTGAATTTTATTTTTATATTGTTTTGAGGGAATCAATATAAAAGGATAAAATTCGAAGTTTTGATCGGTAAATTAATTTATGATTCTCTGACTTTCAAATGGTTTTATCTCACATATTATTAACTAAAAGAAATTATATTTACTTGTCCAAATTAGATGATTAGAAAAGAATCTTGGTTTTGAATTTTACTGCTTAAGAAAATACATGTGTGTTCTCACAAGGGACATCTCATGATGCCTATTAAAGTCTCTAGTGAAGAGATGAGAGGTTCATAGAAATATGATGGTCTCATGTAACTCTTCGGATACTTGAGTAAGTTAAAAGGCAGAAGATCATGATTTAATTTGATGAATGAATTGGGAAAGCATGGAGTATAAATTGAAGGGAAACCTAGATCAATTTAATTCTTCGTGAATTGCCTAGATGTTTTTGAGTAAGTTCCACCTGAATTACAATAGGATGTATATGGTGGAAAACTTCTGGCAAAACATGTGGCAAAGGAAAGCCATTTTCATCATAATGTGAACAAGTTTTATATCTTATTCACTAGTTGTTTATAACATGATTAGTGATGGCATTTACTGACACGAAGTGTGTAGATACTGGAATCACTAAATGTTTATTACTAAGTGAGGATAAGATTGTTATGACATGGGTAAAACTACAAGAGTAGTGGCTATTGCAGTGGGAGTTGTCTATTTATCTAATGATATGAGTAGAAGTTTGATTATGAGAAATTGTTTTACGTACGTTTTCATAGAAAGAATTTGATTTCGGTTTCTATGCATTAATAGATGGATACTCCATTTCATTTAAATGACATGGTCATTATAATGAAGGATAGAATTGTAATCTGTTATTGTACGTTGGTGAACAATTTGTATACTCTTAAATCATGTATATTCCACAGATGCAACAAATAGTAATTAATAATGAATCTTCTAATCTTAGTAAGAGAAAGATACCTTCGGATATGAACTAAACATATATTTGGCATCTAAGACTAGATCATTTTACTTGAGTAGGATTCAAAAGTTGATAGCCGATAGACCCTTAAGTTTATCTGAAGTGAAAACTATCTGACTTTCGAGTCTTGCTTGGGAGTAAAAATGACTAATTGCTTTTTCAAGGCAAAGGGGTGCAGAACCAAAGATATATATGTTGGAATTAGTTCATTATGATTTATGTGGTCCTAAGATTGTCCGGATGAGAGGTGGATATGAATATTCGTCAATCGATGATTATTCTAGATACCGATATATTTATTTGATGCAATGCATGTCTAAGTTCTTTGATTAATTCAAGAATTGCAAGGCTGGTATAGTGAAGCGTCATGGAAAATATATCAAGTAATGACGATTTAATCGTCATTACGAGTACCTCTTAGGATAGTTAGGAGCTATTAATCAAAGATTAAGATTAAATCTCATGTGGTCTACACCGGGCATGCCCCAGCTGAATGGTGTGGTGGATAGAAGGAATAAGACTCTTATGGTAATGATTAGATAGATGATGAATTATTTGGAATTACTTAATTCATTTTATGGATAAGCCCTAGAAACAGTAATTCATTTGAATGTTTGTCTGTTTGCTATAAAAATGAAGGTGATTTATTTAGTCTAAAAGATCGAAGGGTGATTGTTAACACAAACACTAGATTTTTGGAAAGAGACTATGTATTAAATCATAAACCCATGTATAAATTGTTCTAAAGGAAGTGAGAGGGAAAAACACAAAGTATAAGTACCAAGTGTACAAGAGGATATACCACAAGGTAAACTGCAACGCGTGTCACGTCTGATACACAATTGCATGTAGTGCCTTGTCGTAGTGGGAGGGTTCTTCGACAACTTGTAAGATACATATTTTGGGAAAGTCGTGAGACTTGGTCCCTCGCAAACATAAAATGGACCCACGGATACGACGAAGCACTACAAGTTAGAAATGCCAAATCCTAGCAAAGTGCAATGAATATTAAAATAGAATCGATGGATTTTAAATTAGGTCTGGATGCTTGTTGAACCGCTAAATGGCGTAAAAGCCATTGAAAGGGGGCATGCAAGAATAAAAGAGGATCATAGAATAAGGTGAAAACCTTGGAAGCAAGCTTGTTGTGAAAAGGTATACTCAGAAAGAAAGAGTTCGATTATGAGAAAACCTGTTCGCCGGTAGTTATGCCTAAGTTGATCCAGACTCTTTTATTTGTTGCTACTCATATGAAATATGAGGGATAGCAAATAGATGTCGAGACAGCTTTCCTAATTGGAAGTCTTAAGGGAAACATCTATGTGAAGCAACCAGAGTGATTCATTGCAAAAAGCTAAGAGCATTGTGATAGTAAGCTTAAAAGTGTCCATTCATGGACTAAAGCAAGCTTCAAGATCATGAAACATCCGTTTTGATGTGGTAATCCAGTGACATGGATCTAATCAATGATCGGATGGGTCTTGTGTATTGAAAAGAGTGATGAAAATGTGGTGGTATTTCTTGTACTATACGTAGATAGTATCTTGCTCATTGGAGACAATGAAAGAGTATTGTCGGGCGTATGGGTATGGTTGATAAAGCGGTATGAGATGAAGGACTTAAGAAGAGCAAAAATATCCTTTTGATCATGGTAATACAGATCACAAGAAAGGATGTTATGCTTATCTCAAGTTTCATATAATGATACGATCCTTACTCATTTAGCATGTGAATTTATCTAAGTGAATGTGTCTTGTGACACAAAAGTAGATAAAGAAGATGAAAGCGGTTCCTTATGCTTCGGCAAATGAGGAAGCTTAATCTAAGGAATGCTATGCACGAGGTTGGATATCTACTTTGCCGATGGCATGAACAGTGGGTATCAAGGTAACCCAAAATAAGAATGTTGAATTGTGGTAAGACATATACTTATGTACCTGAGAAGGACTAGGAATTAAATGCAGGCTTACCGGACAGATTCGTTGCTTCTTATGAGTTACGTAGATTCGGATTTTTCAAATCAGATGGGGATGACAGTAAATTCACCTCAAGGTTATGTGTTTAATTTTAGGAAGTTGCGTCATAATGTGGAGGAGTGTTATATAGAAATATATTTCAGACTCCGGACTCCATCATGGAAAGATGATAAATTGGAGCCTATGAGGCAGCCAAAGTATCTGTATGACTCTAGAAACTTCATGATGGACTTTGGTGTGATTCTAAGTTTGCCCAAAATTATCACAATTTAAATTAATGATATTGGTGCAGTTACAAACTTAAAGGAATCACGAGTCCATAAGGCAATTAAACACATGGAGCGCGAGTACCACCTATTATGAGAAATCATATAATGAGGGGAAGGTTGTTGTCACCTAGATTGTATCGGATGATAACCTATTAAATCCATTTACAAGGACCTTAAGGCGAGAGCTTTTGATGGTCGTGTAGTGGGAGTGAAAATCAGATGTATGGCAGAAGACATGACAGCATAGTCTTTTAGTATAAGTGGGAGATTGTTGGATTGTATACTAAAAGTCTAGCTTTTTGTATGAACAATGTTATAACAATTAATTTGAAATGAGAATCATATGATCAAATAATTGCATCTTATAATTTATTTATATATTCGATGCAATAGTCCACTTACTTTATACTATAGATAATATGTTGTGCGACAACACGCGGAAGATCATATTATCGATTTTCTTATAAAGTATAAACAGATGCTCACAATCGAGATAGACGGGGACTCTCTATCGGGATGGTTGTAGTGTGGTTTGGTATTAGCTTGTCTTGGCTATAGAATCACATTAGTGCACTTGTGTGTATTGAGCAGGACCGCTTGAGATCGTTCGACTTATACTGACTTATAGGAGAACTGGATCTCAGTTATTATGGAAGTTCGTGCTCTTAATCCCTATACAATGACCTCGACACGTAGGGCAGTATGTATTTCTTTGATTCATCAATGGGTGAGATTTACATGTAATTAAATCAACAAACTCGATAAGTTGAGAAATAGTGTTATCTCTATGGTGTGCTGTTGATTGTAGAAGGAATCTGTGTCCGTCATAGGTTGATGATGTCCCCTTGAGGAGCTCATAAGGATTATCGTGTAAACCCTGCAGGTGGAATTTATTCCGACATGATAATGAGGTTGAGTGGTACTACTCTTGGATGAGATATTAATTAATTGAGTTGTCAGTAACTTAAATTAATTAATGGACATTGTATATCATAAACATGGGGAGACTAACGGGCTCATAATAAGAAGGAGCCCAAAACGTAATTTTGGGATTGGAAAGGCAGTGCAGTAATAATATTTTAGTGGAATATATTATTATTATTGGACTTAAGTATAAGCTTTGGGCTAAGCTTGGATACTTAAGCCCAATGGAGGCCCAACCCAATTTCTCCTCCTGGTCCCTGCTGTAGCCCATGTATATAAGTCACCTCAGCTTATCTGGAACCCTAATCTTATCTAATCTAACTGATTATTCACGTGTGATGAGGGTTGAGAGCAGATTGAAGAGGTCTCGTAGATCGTCGCCCACACGACGTCGAGATCGGACTTGGGACATACAGCAGAAGATCAGAAGGTAGTTTGCTGCTGCTGTCCGCGATCTTGCGAAATTTGTATAAAATCGTAAAGTACTCAGAATTTGATGATTAATATACTGACGAAAATCTGTCGAAGAGAGGATCGTCTGAACGCAAAGATCACTCAATTCCGACATCAGACGAGGAAGTTATGGCAATTCTCGTGGGACTGCACAGGCTACCTGCGAGAATCAATCTTCATCAACATACCTTGGTGAACGGTAATCGTTTCTATGATTTATTGCTTCCGCTGTGATAGAAATGAATGGTATCCTAACAAGTCACGTTAACCAAATGATCCAAGCGCCAACACAATCGCCTACCCAAAAAAATGCTGAAGTCACGTTGCACAGCCACCAATCATCCTAGCTGATTGGAGAAACACCGCCGATCGTGCCAGTCGCCGGCACCACTCGTAGCGGAGCATCTCGGCATTCATTCTGACCTGCAACTACACATGAAGCGCCATCAATTCCTTCCACCTGTGTTCACTAGCATCCACAGGTTCTCGTTGGCACGACCCGTGCCGGCCACGCCAAGCAATCATGCTGACAGCTACTCAACGACTCCTCTGCCAGCCATGCCTATCAATCGCCAGTTCCAACCAGCCCATCCTCCATGACGTGCCTAGCAGGCTCCTCGCGTGCAGCTGCCTTTCATGTAGCAGTCACGGATGAGCCGTGCCACTCCAAGACAACAGTCGCACCGGTGAGTCAAGTCGTCGTCACCTCCGACACACCTTGTTTCTACAGCCGGCACCACACACAACCCCCAGTCAGCTTGGTATCTATCTCGTGATCTCACTCTATGCCGGCAAGTAACGATAGCTGGTCGGACTTAAAAAGAGTCTGTTCCCCAGCTTCGCCGAGATGCTATGGAAGCTTCACCTAAGACCCAACGGAAACTACGCGTGGCTCGATTGGAAAACAGGTAAGACCTGATCGGAATTGGATAGGACCTGACTGGAGATCACCGCACACATGACCAGAATCCATGTTGGGCTCATTCGGAACCACCGTAAATCTGCCTAGAACTGTCAGAAATTCATCCAGTGTCGAGCTTGTGCAGCACACCAAGAGGTTTCGACCAAAAAACTCACCAACCTGCTCGGATTTACCATGGGACTCGATCAGAATCATACAAAAACCTACTTGGAATCCTGGCCTGCTGCCAACTGCCGTCATCATGTGGTACCAGCATCAACGCATTGGGGAAACATCGACAGCCCCATCACGCTACCTAGCGTAAAATCTATCGGACACATTAGCAATAGTCGTGGGCTTATAGCAGTTATGTCGTCATTTCAGACAATACTCTTTGCCTCTGCTGTCACCACCAGCAGACCATGCCAACCCTTTCGTCAACCTTGCTTCGCCGTCGGTCACCACCCATGCAATCGCGGGCATCCACGCTATTACCGATTGCTCCATCAGCCAGCAGCGTCCACCCCAATGGAACTCGCCGACAGCCAGCCAACATTGCTACGCCAGCGATGTGCTCCAGCAGTACAGCCGTCGTTCCATCATCAACCACCAGGCACCTTTTGCCACCATGCTGCTATCGCCAGCCAGCCCCTTTCACCAATGAATAGTTGAACAGCCATCGTTCGTCAACTCACACCAGCCGTGCACGTTCATCATTGCTTTCAGCCCATGGTCTTTTTGGCACGCCAATGATGGATCAAAGAAAATAGCGCTGTGTGCAAGATGTGTGTGCTATGTGCAATTAGGGTTTTTACCAAAGTTCAAATATACACTAAGTTCAAACATCCAACCCTAAGTTCAAGCACCACATTATCCACTCAAACCTTAGCCTAACATGTCACGTTTAGCCATAGAACCTATGCTCTGATACCAATTATTGCCGTTTGGATCTTTAGGTTAACGTGAACCGTTAGGTTTCCATGCAATTCTATCGCAGTGGAAGCATAAACATAAAATTGATTACCTTTCACCAGGGTATATTAAAGAAGAAGGATTCTCGCTGGCAGCCTGCGCAGCCTCAGCGTTTTGGCCATAACTCCCTCATCTGATCTCCGATTGGAATGATCTACACAGAAAAACAATCTTCTCTTCTGTGGCTTTCCACCAGTACATCACAAGTCCAGTTCGGACTTCTACACGATTTTATAAAAAATGTGAAAGTTGACGGATAGAAGTAGAAAATGACCTTCCGGTCTTCTGTTGTACTCCTAAGCCACGTCTTGGTGTTAGTGTGGGCAACGATCGACAAGAAGAACTCAGTCTACAATCCTAATCTTCCTTTCACGTGTTTTATGTGTGTGATTCTGATTCTGAATTAATGAGATTGGCTATTATATAGGCTACAACAGGGACAGGAGGAGAAATTAAGGTTTGGGCCTCCATTGGGCTTTAGCATCCAAGTTTAGCCCAAAACTTATACTTAAGTCCAATAATAATAAATCATTCCACTAAAAAAATATTATTGCACTGCCACCCTAATTCCAAATTACATTTATGGGCTCCTTCTAATTATGAGCCCATTAGTCTCCCCGTGTTTAAGATTCAATGCCCATTAATTAATTAAGTTACTGACTACTCCATTAATTAATATATTTACTGAGAGTAGTACCATTCAACCTTATTATCATGCCGGAATAAATCCACTTATAGGGTTTACATGATAATCATTATGAGCTCCTCAAGGGGACATCATCAACCAATTCCGTTAGAACACAGATTCCTTCTACAATCAACAGCACACTATAGAGACAGCAACATCTCCTAACTCACCAAGCATATTGATTTAATAATTAAATCTCACCCATTGATGAATCAAGGAAATAAATATTGGCTTGCATGTCGAGGTTATTGTATAGGGAGTAAGAGTACGAACTTCCATAATAACAGAGATCAAGTTCTATTATATAGTCAGTATAAACCGAACGATCTCAAAACTGGTCCTATTCAATACACTAAGTGCACTAGTGCTAGTCAAGACAGACTAATGCCAAATCACACTACAACCACACCAATAGATAGTCCCCGTCTATCACAGTTGTGAACATCTATTTATACTTTATAAAGAGCCGATAATATGATCTTCCATGGACGCCGCACACCACATTATCTACAGTATAAAGTAAATGGATTTCTGCAACAATATTATTGCAAACGTTTGATCACATGATTCTCATTTCAAATATTATCATAAACATTGTTCATACCAAAAGCCAGACTTTTAATATACAATCCAACATTGTTCATTTCTTACATCATGCTTCATATTTCCTTCATCTCAATATTCATTTCCAACACATCATGATGATCATTTCCTTCATCATGATGCAAATTTCCTTCATCACGATGCTCATTTTCTTTATCATGATGCACGTTTCCTTCATCATGATGCTCATTTCATACATCATGGTGCTCATTTCCTACATCATGATGCATATTTTTGTCATCATGATGCTCATTTTCTTTATCTTGATGCTCATTTCCTTCATCATGACGCTCATTTTTTTTATCATGATGCAAATTTCCTTAATCATAATGTTCATTTTCATCATCAAGATGCTCATTTCCTACATCATGATGCGTGCTCATTTACTTCATCATGATGCATATTTCCTTCATCATGGTGCTCGTTTCTTTCATCATGATGCTCATTTCCTTCATCATGATGCATATTTCCTTCATCATGATGCTCATTTCTATCATACAGATGCTCATTTCCTTCATCATGATGCTCGTTTCCTTCATCATGATGCATATTTCCTTCTTCTTGATGTATATATCATGATGCTCTCTCCTAAATCATGATGCATATTCATTAATCACAATTCTCATTTCCTTCATCATGATGCATATTTTATTCATCATGATACTCATTTCCTTCATCATGATGCTCATTTCTATTAATGTGATGCATAAATCCTTCATCATGATGCTCATTTCCTTCATCATGATGCATAAATTCTAATTATGATGCATATTTCTTTCATCATGATGCATGTTTCCTTCATCATGATGCTCATTTCCATCATCACGATGTATTTTTCCTTCTTCATGATGCTCATTTCCTACATCATGATGCTCATTTCCATCATCATTATACTTATTTCCTTAATCATGATGCTCATTTCCTTCATAATGATGCATATTTTCTAAATCATGATACTAATTTCCTTCATCATGATGCTCATTTCCTTCATCATGATGCTTATTTCTTTAATCATGATTCTCATTTCCTTCATCATGATGCATATTTTATTCATCATGATGCTCATTTCCATCATCATGATTCATAAATCCTTCATCATGATGCTCATTTACTTCATCATGTTGCGTGTATCCATTATCATGAAGCTCATTTACTTCATCATGATGCATATTTTCCTTCATCATTATGATCATTTCCCGCATTATTGTGGTCATTTCCTTCATAATGATGCTCGTTTAGTTCATCATGGTACATGTTTCCTTCATATGATGCTCATTTCCCTTATCATGATGCATATTTCCTTAAACATGATGTTCATTTCCATCATCATGATGATCCTTACCTTCATCATAATGCTCATTTAATCTTGATAATCCTTACCTCATCATAATGCTCATTTAATCTTGATGATCATTACCTTCATCATGATGCTCATTTCCTTCCTGATGATGCTCATTTCCTACATAATGATGCTTATTTCTTTCATCATGATTCTCATTTCCTTCATCATGATACATATTTTATTCATCATGATGCTCATTTCCATCATCATGATTCATAAATCCTTCATCATGATGCTCATTTACTTCATCATGTTGCGTATATCCATTATTATGATACTCATTTCCTTCATCATGATGCATATTTCCTTCATCATTATGATCATTTCCTACATCATTATGGACATTTCCTTCATAATGATGCTCGTTTAGTTCATCATGGTGCATGTTTCCTTCATCATGATGCATGTTTCCCTTATCATGATGCATATTTCCTTCATCATGATGCTCGTTTCCATCATCTTGATGATCGTTACCTTAATCATGATGCTACTTTCCTTCATCATGTTGCAAATTTCCTTCATCATGATGTTCATTTCCATCATCATGATGCTCATTTTCTTCATCATGATGCTTATTTCCTTCATCATGATCCATATTTCCTTCATCATGATCCTCATTTCCTTCATCATGATGCTCATTTCCATAATCATGATGCACATTTCCTTCTTCATGATGCACATTTCCTTCATCATGATGTTCATTTCCATCATCATTATGCATATTTCCTTCATCATGATGTTCTCTCCTAAATTATGATGCATATTTCCTTCATCACGATGCTCATTTCCTTCATCTTGATGTATATTTTCTTCATCATGATGCTTATTTACTTCATCATGATGCTCATTTCCATTGTCATAATGCATAAATCCTTCATCATGATGCTCATTTCCTTCATCATGATGCATAAATCCTTTATTATGATGCATATTTTCTTCATCATGATGCATTTTTTCTTTATCATGATGCTCATTTCCATCATCATGTTGTTCATATCTTATATCATTATGCATGTTTCCTTCATCATGATGCTCATTTCCTACATCATGATGCTCATTTTTCCTATATCGCGATGCATATTTTCTTCATCATGATGCTCATTTCCTTCATCATGATGCATATTTTCTTCATCATAATGCTCACTTCTTTCATCATGATGCTCATTTCCATCATCATAATGCATAAATCCTTCATCATGATTCTAATTTCCTTAATCATGATGCATCTGACTCTACCTTGTGGAATATGGATGCATCATTAAGCCATGAAAATCTACTCTATAGACACAAGTAGACAAGCATGTAACACGTGTAAATTACCTAGGAGCAAGAACATAATTTCACTCCCCTTTTTAGGTACTATCAGTATCAATTATTTCTTGTGCACTAAGTATTCTAACCCGATATGATCTCCCTTTATAGGTACTATGAAATTATTCCCATTTATCCTACTTACTAACCTGAATTCTATTCAATTAATAAATATTTATATAAGATAGTTCTAATGAATCTTTGGGTCCCCTCACTTAGAATCATAACATAAAATCATGTTCAACAGTGAACGCATTAATCAATAACCAAGATATATATTCGGACTCTATATAACAGTTAATGATGTACAAAATGACTCTGAATATGGATTAAAAATGTATAATCTTATATAAAATAAACTACAGGTGGTGTTATACGGAGTATACACACAGAAGTTCAATTAATTTGTAAAACCTTCATAAACCCTAGAACTACCAAAGCGATTCTAGCTCATAAAGTTTTGAAGAACATTCATGGTGATTGGATAGATCTTACCATAGTCTTGAAATTACAAGAAAGATTAAGATGTGAAATAAACCCTAGATGTGGGCGCCGTCGCTTCTCGCTCCCTCTTAAATCTTCACTTGGTTCTCACTTGATTCCTGCACGAATCTCTCTCTACAGCTTTGATGGATGGAGTTAGGGTTTGGATGTGGTGTAGGATGGATGTGGAACTAACTCTCTTCTTGATGTGATCTGCATCTCTTTTTATACTTATAAACTCTCCTTATAGACCTTTGCTGGGCTTTTTCTTGGAAAATATGCACAAACACGCACTGGAGATACGGAATAACAAAAAATATAACTCCTTGTCCCTGCTCGACCAAAATGGTCTTGGTCGAGCGGCCTCGACCTTGGTCGAGAGGTGGTCGAGCGGGCTCTCTAAACCCTAAACCCTAAACCTTCATAAACCCTAAAACCATATATCACACTAATATACCTACCCACTATACTTGCATTAAATTTTTATTACTCTTTCCTCATCTATAAATTAAATATTGTATCCCTTAATCTATATGCTAAAGAGTTTCGCTACCCTTATGGTGGGATGGAGGGAGTATATATTAGTTGGATGGTAAAAAGTTGATCACATCGCGAAGGCAGAGAACTTTTGAGTAGACAAGTTCCTTAAACAAATAATTCCGTCTATGGCCTTTTTACGCATCCTTTACCTCTTTTTTGTTTTTTTTCTTGATTTGATAAAATTTTAGCGCATAAGATATATCTTCTCCTCCTCCTCCTCCTCCTCCTCCTCCTCCTCCTCCTTCTTCTTCTTCTTCTTCTTCTTCTTCTTCTTCTTCTTCTTCTTCATGCCTCTCATTGGTATATCACATGATTTTAGTCGATCTCCATTGCTTCACCATATTTTTTACTTTAAATCATGTCTTATTTTCTCATGAGCCACCTGTTTAGGCTCTTTTTGGCAAGTCGTTTGTTTGGCTACTTTATTTTTGTTTTCCCTTCTTCCTTTTTCCTTGTGCCCCTCTTATCTTCATTTGCCTTTTTATAATATTCTCTAGTTATCTATTATTAGGATAACCACCAGTTTTTCCATTTCAAAAAGTTGACAAACCCAATAAGTTGGTTGGAAAGAGAGTTTTTTGCATCATCAACTCTTCCATCCCGACAAAACTATCACTAAGGCTGCAAAATGGGACATAACCGGATGAATACCATTTTCTTACATCATATTTAGCAATAAAAAATGCTTCAACAATTATATGGTTTTGGCATAAACTATATCCAAAAAGATAATGTAAGCATCTAATACATGAGTTAATAAATTGAGCTTCCATATCCTTGAAAAGCTTACAGCCATCAGCATATCTATCATCACGAAATAATCCATGTATCATGGGTTATAAGAATCAAAGTATGCTTAATAGTTAATAGGCCAACAAAAATTTAGAAAGGCTAACATACATGGATCTCTTAAGTACCCCAACAAAAAGTTACACAAATCATAACCTAAAGGACTAACATACTTTAATAAGGTGCATTTGTAAAGAACCCTAGCTTACCTTGAAGTCGCACCAAATAATTTTTCGAGTTCCTTACTTTAGCATCATCATTTGAAAGGAAAAACAGGAAAAAAATTAATTCATTTTGCACAAATAGAATGTCCAAGACAAGTGGAGAGTTTCAGGTTTTCCTTTACTAATTTGACACCAAAAACAAAAAGTAAGAGTAGAATAATTAATTAGAGGAGAATGCATTCAACAGACTTCCATTACAGTCTGTTTGTTCAAACATATCAAATGAGGTAGTTAGTTGTAGTGTTTAAAAGCTATAACATCAAGTGCAAATAATAATGAATGTTGTTACTATATATGGATCAAGTTTCATGTAGTGCTTTACGATATGGATTTAAATATCTTCATCAATTTACCCATAAATTAATAATTTAATTCCACATTTCCATTGTGGTAAATTGTTAGACCTGTGAGGCAACATAAGAACCAAAACAGAATACAAGCTTCTCAATATATACTCTTGTTTCAACATTCTCAGCCCTGGAATCTTTAATCTTAGCTTTGGTAATCTTGGTGCAACTAATTCCTTGAAGAGAAGAGACTCTCATGAAATTAGTGGCATGAGTTTTCTTAATAAACCACAAGTATGTAACTGATAGGATTCGTGAGGAGAAACCAAGCAACAAATTTAACTCATTAAAGAAAGCTGACTTATTTATTTAAGCACATGAGATGGTCGTTGTGATTTATTATTATTATATAAAGTTCACATGACATCTTTTGTTCTAACTTTAACTTGTTTAGGACATGAATATTCAATTTCAATTCTATCCACCCTTCAACAAATAAGAAAAAGAGGTAATAATTAGGTCTCTAAAATAGAAATGGAGCAGAGTGTAAATAGTCATCGTTGTATTTATAAAATGCTATTGCTAGAATTGTACATTTCAGTAGCAATATAAACTACTCTACTGTATTATCATGGAGATAAAAGTCTTTTATCATTGACAAATCATATATATCAATCATTAAATAAAAAATTTAGAACCTAGTTGTAGTAATTTGAAAAGGGATCCATCACAGTCATCATAATGTGGTTGTGTGTTATCATATTACTAAGTGGACAAGAGAAATTGATGAATTACTATTATTGTGATCTCTTTCACAAATCAAAAGGTTCACCCAATCCACACCTTTGACTGTTATAAATATGTCTTAATATCCACAGTCTATTAGTCTAAGTCCATAGTCTATCCCAAAACCAACTTTTTCGCTTTCTACTGCAGCATGTCAGAAGTTTCTAGACTTGAAAAATAAAAGTTCAAAGCTCTCAAAGGCGTTAAGGTAAACAAATAAAGCAGAGACCACAAATATACAATAATAGATTCTAATTTTTAGACTCTATTTAGATAATAGGATTGTCCTTTATCAATGAAAGTAGGATTCTACTAACATGAGTACTCTTGAAACATATAAAATGAATGAATGTCTAAATAAAATTCAATAGTAGTATGACCAAGTTATATATATAAACGGGGTATCCACTGATATTGATTCATTACCGGTACTCATCTCAAATTCTAATTAAATTTTCTAATATTATACGTACCTATACCAAACTCATTTATAATTACCCGTACACATCCCATTAGGATTCGGGTAGATCGAATACTCGAAAATACCTTTCCCATTGCCATCCCTAGATGGAGTGAGTATAATATAAATTCTATTTTTTAAATAAATATTTAATAAATATAATTAAATAAAACTTACAACTATTAATAAATAAATAAAATATCTCATTATTATAGAGTAAATTAATTATATTAAATATATATAGAAGGGTACTCGTGGGTAACAAAGGATTACTCGTACCTATCCCAAAACCTAATGAGATTTTATTTAACTACTTGTACCCATCCTAAATCTATTTAAATTTACTCGAATCCGTCTTATTGGGTTCAGGTAGATCAGGTACCCATAAATACCCGACTCATTGTTATCTCTAGATATGATGAAAATTGAGTATTTATTTATTCTTTATTTTAATTTTAGTCATTAATATTATTTTAAATTGTTGAAAAGAAATTTAAACTGATAATTTAGCTATTTGGGTTCACATAATAAAAAATTATTTGATTATGAGAATTTTATTATGATAATTGTACCCGTCTCATACCCATTTATCAATACTCGGGAGCAACTCAAATCCATTAAAGTTAAATTACTTTATGTATTTTTTATATATTTTTATTATTTAAATTAATATTTTTGTTGAAATTTTGTATATATATATTTTATTAATAGTTATTTAATTTATAATTGTATATTTTTATATTATATAATTGCATTTATATTATTATATAATTATATAACTATATTATAGGTTTGCATGAAGTACACATAATTGCAGATGTAATCTTAGAAAATAGGTGGATATGATTAAAATTAAGGATTGAGAAAAGTGAAGTGGAAATGAGCGGGAAAATTGGTCAAAATTTTGATCAAATTTTGACCCATTCACTTTACTAATATAGAAAGATAGATATATTGAAATATATTCCTTCCGTCCCCGTTGTAATTCACACTTTTCCTTTTAATACGTCCTGCAAAATATTTCATACTTTACTTTTACGAAAAATAATAAAAATATATTACAATAATACCTACTTTATACACATTTCATAAAATAATACTCACTTTTTCACACATTCCAACAATTTTACATACTTTTTTCATTAAATTAACTAAAATATATTTTCTCATTCTTACTTTATGTATTAAAAAAATAAAATTATCTTAAACACCGCGCACAACAGTAAATGCAATTGAGGGACGGAAGGAGTAGAAAGATGGATAGATATATAGATATTATTGCCTATTGTCCCTCTCGCAAAACTCATGAAACAACATAAAATAAATTATATCAAATGAAATTACAAAAATATATTTTTTGTAAATTTTATTTATATAAAACATATTTGTATATATTAATAATTACTACTCCTATTTTATCTATAAAAATTAAATATTGTTAATTGTTGCAACATTTATAAATTGAATTTAATTAAAAAATTATTACATTCAATGATACAATTTTTATTTAATTATGATTTATTCGCCTATAAATTTATTCGTAGCTTCATTTTAAATTGCATATTTGAAAATTAATTAAAAATTAACTATAAAACGTTTGTTTCAATTTAATTTAATTCATACACTTTCATGAAAAAATAACAAAGAGAATTTTAATAAACTACATAAATTTTTAAGCTATTCATTATATTTTAGTTTAATTAAATTTAAAATACATCCATATACTTCATGAAACTTTTTTAATAAATAAAATAAATACTAATATATTATGAAGAAATTAAAATAATAATTATGTTGACGTGTAGAGTCATCCGTGAAGTATTTCACACTTTCTCTTTCTATTATATTTTAAACTTTTATTTCATTAAAAGTGGCAAATGATACACTATATAATATCCACTATTTACATGCATTTCAAAATAATATCCATTTTTTACACATTACTTTACACACAATTTTCATTATATTAACTAAAATATATCTTTTATTTTTTAAATTTATGCATTAAAAATAAAATTTTCTTAAATTCCGCTCACAAAAATACTCTGAAATACATTCCAAAATGGAAGGAGTATATAATTACAACCATAATACTTCATGAAACTTTTTTAATAAATAAAATAATTATTTATATATTACGAGAAATTAAAATAATAATTATGGGGTTGTTTATAGATAAATAGTATTTTCAAAAATCTCACCATTTTACTTAATGGAAAAATATAAAAATAAGAAGAAGAAGAAGAAAGATTGTGAAAAAATGCTTTATCAAATTGTTTACAAAAAAAAAATTTGTCTTAATTCAAAATTTTAAAAGTAATGACAAAATTAATACTTATAATTTATTACTAAATTATTATTTATTAAGTGTTATTTTCTTTTATAGAAGTGCAAAAGGTCAGATTGTAATTAAAGTTTGAAACTGACATGGAGAATAATTTTTTTTTAAGTATTTAAAGTGAACTGCTTAATTAAAAAACTCACAACGACATTCCAACTTTAACTTTACACATTTATAAAAAAAAATACACTTTACTTATATATAACCATATAATGATAGATTTTAATTTCAAAATTATCATCTCTTATTTATTATAAAATAATATTAATTATCATAATTCAAAATTTTCAAATTACCTTATACCATGGGAAAAATAACTTTATTTAAATACTATATGTGCAAAATACAATTGAAAAAATTAAAATAAAAAATAATTTACCAACTAGTTATTTTTTATAAATTTAGTTACAAATATATTAACACTGACTATGTATTCCATTTTGTTATATGATATCTATAAAAATATGTTATACAATAATCCATTTGCTAAAACTGAAAAAGATGATTGTATTTAATTACTTTTCAATTAAACTCATATTTATTTTTTTATATAAAAGAAATCCCTGACATATGATAAAATTAAAATCTATAAATCATTCACATTTTTCATTTAAATTTCAATTCAAAACATTAAAAGTACACTTTAATTACAAAATTATTATCCGTACATGTAATATATTTTATATTTTATTTATCATTTTAAAAAAACTAAATTTATAATTTTATATTTTTATATTATATAATTGCTATTATATTATATAATTATATAGCTATATTATAGGAAGGATTAGAGAGATAGATATATATTATTGCCTATTGTCACATCTCGCAAAACTCATGAAACAACATAAAATAAATTATATCAAATGAAATTACAAAAATATATTTTATGTAAATTTTATTTATATAAAACATATTTGTATATATATTAATAATTACTACTCCTATCATTTATTCAAAAAACTAAACTATAAAAATTAAACTTTATTAATTGTTGCAACATTTATAAATTGAATTTAATGAACAAATTATTCTAATCAATTATACAATTTTTTAAAATATAATTTATTCGTCTATATATTTATTCGTCATTTCATTTTAAATTTTGCATATTTAAAAATTAATTAAAAATAAACTATAAAAACATTTGCTACAATTTAATTAAATTCATACACTTTCATGAAAAAAATACCAAATGGAATTTTAAAAAATTACATAAATTTTTAAGCTATTCATTATTTTTTTAATTAAATTTATAATACATCTATATACTTCATGAAACTTTTTTTAATAAATAAAATAAATACTTATATATTACAAGAAATTAAAATAATAATTATGTTGATGTGTAGAGTGATTTTTAAACTTTTATTTTATTAAAAGAAATTAAAATAATAATTACTAGATTCATGAAGTATTTCAAATTTTCTCTTTCTAAACTTTTTTTTTATTAAAAGTTGTAAATGATACACTATTAATAATATCAACTATTTACACGCATCTAAAAAATAATATCCATTTTTTACACATCACTTTACACACAATTTTTATTAATATTAACTGAAATATTTCTTCTCTTTCTTAATTTATGCATAAAAAATAAAATTTTCTTAAACTCTGTACATAAAAATACTCTGAAATACATTCCAATACGGAAGGAGTATGTAATTAAAATCATAATACTACATGAATTTTTTTTTAATAAATAAAATAATTACTTATATATTACAAGAAATTAAAATAATAATTATGGGGATGTTTATAGATAAATAGTATTTTCAAAATAATCTCACCATTTTACTTCAAGGAAAAATATAATAATAAGTAGAAGAAGAAAAGAAAGATTGAGAAAAAATACTTTATCAAATTGTTAACAAAAATAACTTTATTTAGTTCAAATTTTTTAAAAGTAATGACAAAATTAATATTTATAATTTATTACTAAATTATATTTATTAAGTGTTATTCTCTTTTATAGAAGTGTAAAAAGATAGATTGTAATGAAAGTTTGAAATTGAAATGGAGAATATTTTTTTTAAGTTTTAAAATGAACTACTTAATTAAAAGACTCCCTAACTTTACACATTCATTAAAAAAATATATACACTTTACTTATATATCCATATAATAATAGATTTTAATTTCAAAATTATCATCTTATATTTATTATCAAATAATACTAAATTATCATGATTCAAAATTTTCAAACTACTTTATACAATGGAAAAATAACTTTATTTAAATACTATATGTGCAAAACACAATTAAAAAAATAAAAATAAAAATAATTTACTAACTAGTTATTTTTTATAAGTTTAGTTAAAAATATATTAACAGAGGCTATATATTCTATTTGTTATATGATACTCCATCTATTAAAATTTGTTATACAATAATAAATTTTTTAAAACTGAAAAAATGATTGTATTTAATTATTCAATTAAACTAATATTTATTTTATTTATATAAAAGAAGTCCAGAATAAAAATAGTGTCATTTTGTTGTTACATATGGAAACTTGGAGAAAACATGGTAGTGCATTCGAAATTTCAATTGACTCCTCCATAAAATGAAGTAAATTGTATGAAAAACTGACATATAGCAAAACTAAAATTTATAAATCATTCACATTTTTCATTTAAATTTTAATTCGAAACATTAAAAGTACACTTTAATTATAAAATTATTATCCATACATGTAATATATATTTTATATTTTATTTATTATTTAAAAAAAGGGTCACTTACTAGGAGTTACACAAAAAATGCATAATTGTTATAAACTACATGACTCAAAGCACTATTACTCATAACTACACAATTATGATTGTGATACCATAAATACCCCTATGTATTTGCAAAATTGTTCTGCACAATTTGATTCTGCACAATTTGGTTCTGCACAATTTGATTCTGCACAATTGTTCTGCACAATTTGATTCTGCACAATTGTTCTGCACAATTTTATTTTTGTACATTTTGTTTGCACATTTTAAATTTCCGCAGCAGGCGGCGGCGGTCAACGACTGTCCGACCACGGTCAATGCCGATCAACGGTCAGTCAATGCCGGTCAACTCCTATCAACGATCGGTCAATGCCGGTCAATGATCGGTCAATACCGGTCAACGGCCGATCAACGCCGGTGGGTGGGTGAGGGGTAGGATTGTTGGTTTAAAAGTGTATGGAGTATAAAGTTATATTTGGTATTTTACTTTAATATTTTGTATGTGAGAGTAATTATTTAAATTTCATGTATCTAATAGTAAATATGCTTAAAAGTGTGTATCTGAGAGTAATAAACCCTTAAAAAAACTAAATTAATAATTGCATATTTTTATATTATATAATTGCTATTATATAGCTATATTATAGGAAGGAATAGATAGATAGATATTATTTGCTTATTGACACCTCTCGCAAAACTCATGAAACAACATAAAATAAATTATATCAAATGAAATTACAAAAATATATTTTTGTAAATTTTATATAAATCATATTTGTATATATTAATAACTACAACTCATATCATCATTTATTAAAAAAACTAAAATATAAAAATTAAATTTTGTTAATTGTTGCAACATTTATAAATTGAATTTAATGAATAAATTATTATAATCAATTATACAATTTTTTATTTAAATATAATTTATTCGTCTATATATTTATCCGTAGTTTCATTTTAAATTTTGCATATTAATATTTAATTACTACTCCTATCATTTATTAAAAAAAATAAATTATAAAAATTAAATTTCATTAATTGCTGCAATATTTATAAATTGAATTTAATGAACAAATTATTATAATCAATTATACAATTTTTTATTTAAATATAATTTATTCGTCTATTATTCAAAGTTTTATTATAAAATTTTGCATATTTGAAAATTAATTAAAAATAAACTATAAAAATATTTATTTCAATTTAATTAAATTCATACACTTTCATGAAAAAAATACCAAAGGGAATTTTAAAAAATTACATAAAATTTTAAGCTAATATTTTTGTTTAATTAAATTTATAATACATCCATTACTTCATGAAACTTCTTTCAATAAATAAAATAAATACTTATATATTACAAGAAATTAAAATAATAATTATGTTGATGTGTAGGGTCATCCCTTAAAGTATTTCACACTTTCTCTTTCTATTTTAATTTAAACTTTTATTTTATTAAAAGCGGTAAATGATACACCATAATAATATCCACTATTTACACGCATCCCAATATAATACTCATGTTTTACACATAACTTTACACATAATTTTTATTAATATTAACTAAAATATTTCTTCTCTTTCTTAAATTATACATAAAAAATTTATTAAACTCCACACATAAAAATACTCTGAAATACATTCCAATACGCAAGGAGTATATAATTAAAATCATAATACTTCATGAAACTTTTTTTAATAAATAAAATAATTACTTATATATTACGAGAAATTAAAATAATAATTATGGGGATGTTTATAGATAAATAGTATTTTTAAAACAATCTCACCATTTTACTTCAAGGAAAAATAAAATAATAATAAGAAGAAGAAAAGAAAGATTGAGAAAAAATGCTTTATCAAATTGTTAACAAAAATAATTTTATTTCAGTTCAAAATTTTAAAAGTAATGACAAAATTAATATTTATAATTTATTACTAAATTATATTTATTAAGTATTATTCTATTTTATAGAAGTGTAAAAAAAACAAATTGCAATGAAAATTTGAAATTGAAATGGAGAATATTATTTTAAAAGTATTTAAAGTGAACTGCTTAATTAAAAAACTCTCTATGACATTCCAACTTTAACTTTACACATTCATTAAAAAAATATACATTTTACTTATATATCCATATAATTATAGATTTTAATTTCAAAATTATCATCTCATATTTATTATCAAATAATACTAAACTAGCGTTTGAACTCGTGCGTTGCACTGGACAAAAGTATTATGATGTTATTTAAACCCGAAAGAGAAGTCTAAATCATATATTTTTGATAAATCATTCTATCTCTACCCGAAGGAGAAGCCTAGTAATAACTCCCATGCAGCAGCAAGAATATCAAAAAATAGTGTCGTGTGTTGCATGGTCAGGGATTTTGTCAAATAAATAGCTCTTAAATAAAAATATACCTTGTTTTTTTTAATATACCCCCTCCATAATACATGTTATGTAGACTCTTGGGGTACAGTATACCAAAAACTATTGAGGTAAAATCTTAATTTCACTCTTTAAACAAACACTATTCCCTACCGATAAATGGTAAATCTCTGGGTACAGTATGCCCTAAACTGCTGGATAATAGTATACCATAAACCATAGGGGTAAAGTCATAATGTTACAATTGGAAAAAATACTAAACCCTGCTGATAAATATTAAACCCTTGGGCGACATTATGCCCTAAACCACTGGGAAAAAAGTATATCATAAATTACAGGGGTGAAGTCGTCATTTCACTGCTGATAAATATTAAATCATCGGGGTACAGTATGCCACTAAAGTTATACTACTAATTATTTACATATAATATTCAATTTTATGTAATATCATATTAGGTAGTTGTATATTTATTAATTACTCCCTCCGTCCATCCTCAATGTATCCATTTGCTTTTTGCACGTAGATTAAGGAGTATTATTATTTTATGTGTAGTAGGTAGTTGTATTAGTGGAGGATGTGGGTCCCATATTTTATTTGTATTAGTGGAGAGTGTGGGTCCCATAGTCCAAAAAGGAAAATGGATAGATTAATGATGGACAGCCCAAAATGGTAAAACGGATAGCTTGACAGTGGACGGATGGAGTAGTATATAGGTACCCGTACTTATTTAAAGGTACCATACCATATTTATTTAATTATCAACCGATCATACCCGAATCTGAGCCATTTAAAAATCTATTACTATATTTGTAACTACTCCAAAATTATTTATCAATATGCTTAGGGTAAAACGGGGTACCAGGAAATATAATTTTTAGAGATAATCAATATCGATGTTAGGAGTACCCATAATTCGTATCCATTTAAATATTCACCATCCGTGATCGGACATGTCCAATTTAAAAAATTCATAATAATATCATCCCAAACTTATTATTGTATTGCATCATGTATGCTTGGTTAATGTTTACCTAAGGGTGAAACGAATCGATGTTAGGACTGATGAAAGAATTACTCACAGGTAATATATTTATTTCTCGGTTTCATTCCTATAAGAAAATTTATTTACATAGATTATATTCATAAATTGAAAAAATAAAAAAATTAATAGATCGTTCACTTAAAATTGTTATTATATTTTTAAAAAATGAAAACCTTTTCTCATATATTTTTATGAATCTTCGAAAACTATGTTTAAACCTAAGCATAATTTGATTATAGGCATTTCAATTAATTATATTATAATAGAGCTTCCTATAATCTTTTATATATATTTCTCATAAATTAGTTGTAATTAAATCAATGATTAATTTCTCAAACCAACTATTTGTTATACCAAGTAATCAAATCAAATATTAAAGAATATACTATTATAATATATATTAGTTTAAGAGATATAATATTTTATTGTAATCTTTGAAAGGATTTTAAATTCATAATTCAAAAATTATTTTTAAAAAAGAAATTTATATGATAAATAAAAATAACAAAATTTTATTATATTAAATATTAAAATCTAAAATTTTATTAAAAATAATTTTTTTGGGAGGGAATTCTGCCATCCCAACCTACCCCCTACCGACCCCACTCCAATCCCCCAAACCCTCTGATGCGCGTTTTCTTTGCACGCAAAATTAATTCCCAAGTATGAAGGATGTTATTGTAGTTTAGATAAGTGACCAATAATTAGCCATTTATAGTCGGGATGACTAATTAAAGAATTTATCGAACCACATGGAGGAAGGTACTAGGGTTTAAGCGATCTCGTGCTTGTCTTAGTTTTATAGAAATGATCATAAAGGGGTAGGATTAATCAAGAAATGACAATAAAATAATAAATGATAAGATAAACGATGGGATAGATGAATGGAAGATAAATGAATGAGTCAAGTAGATAGAGAATGAGACTAACAATACTTAAAGCATGAAAAATATAGATATCATGCAACGAATTCATATGTGTCATGGGTATAAGACTAAGGGCCAACACAAAGTTCACATAAATTCCTTCTCGGAATGAATAGGATATGGAATAATCCCAACTTAGCTCAAACGATTAGTTCTCGCTCAAACAATTTCAACTAGATGAGAGTCCCTTCACACTATTAATCAACCTCTCGATCAAACCAATCGGATGTCCTATCAAAGGGTTCTAAATCATAAAGGACTTCTCAATCACTTTACAATTTATAATGCACATGATGTGTACGATAAAATGATTCAATTAATTATCCTAAATATGCAATTGACTTCTCAATCTAATCACATTTTAAAACAACAAACTACACACATCATGATAAACATCAAGATCTAAAGCATCAATGATAGAAAATCAAATAACCCAATCAACGTAATCATTCAATTGCAAATACCCAAAATTATCCAACACAATTCATATTGCTAATCTCACAAGGGATATTAGCCTACCATATTCAAAAGGAAATCAACATAGACATTAAAATCCTTACAAAACATGATAAATAATAAGGTTTCAATACAAAGTGTATATGAAAACTCCCTTGGATGTCACCAATGGTGATCTTCTTCTTCCCTTTGCAATCCTCCTCTCTTCCTTGCTTCTCTAACTACTTGGATGGAGGATTTGATGGTGGAATGAAGGTAGATGGTATGGATGAAGAATGGATGAAGATGAAGGTGTAAAATAGAGGAAATGGTTTGTGATCTAAGTGTAAGGGTGAAAAAATCCTTGTGTGGAATCTCCCATCTCCCTTCAAATGTTGAACTTGAGGCTATTTATACCATCTCCAAGTTGGGCCACGAATTTAACATTAGTTGGGTTGTTTACACACACTTACACACATTGGCAGGTGAAAATCTGGATTTTTGGCCCAAAAGTATGCAACTCGAGTTGGCCTTCCTTAATTGAGTTAGTTACTCGAGTCGAGTATCATGTATTGTAACTCGAACTATCCCAGCTCGACTCGTGTCGCCAACTCAAGCTCTCGCCTGTTCGGTCGTGTTGCGAGGCTCTGAAACTGATTTGACTTTGGGAACCTTACTCGACTAGAGTTCCAAGTCGAGTTACGACTTGGCAATCGAGTAAGCTCACTGGACAACTTCGGCACCCCAACTCGACTCGTGTTGGCTACTCAAGTAGCAACTTATAAGTCGAGTTGGCTCACTGGATGATTTCTGCACCTGCCCTGCTCCACGCAACCCCCAGCTCGACTTCCTTCACCCCAACATGACTCGTGTTGCAACTCGTGTTACAATATGTAAGTCGTGTTGGCTCACTATATAAATTTTGGACTTCTTTCGGACCCGTGTTCTCATTTCTTGCTCGTTTCAGCTCCCATTTCCATTTTTCTTTCGTTTTCACCTGTTTTATATACGTTTAAACTCATTCACACACATTTTCACGAGAACACATAACACAACCAAATTACGTATAAAATATGAATAAAATACTATGAAAATGGACATAAAAGACACCAAAATTTAGGTGAAAATATCACTCATCACACCCCCAAACTTAAAGTGTTGTGCGTCTGTTGAGAGTGAAAATAAGCGTGTTTTATTGTCCAATTTAACACCTTGTTAATGAGAATTGTTGTCATATATTAGTACAAGTTTCTTATATTCAATATATTTGAGAAAAATGTGGACTTGAGGTGTTTTATTGTGTTTTAGGTAGAAAAAGGTGTAAAGGCTCGGAATTGGAAGACACGATTTTAGAGGCAAGATTCAAGTGTCGCTCGACTAAGAGAGCTTGTTCGACCAACATCACTTTGGTCGAACAGAGGAGGCCAAGTCGAGCAGATTGTATAGACCCGTCCGAAGAGGTAGCTCGACTTGGAGGTGTTGTTCGACCAACGTCAGCTTGGTCGAGCAAATGAGTAGAAGTCGAACAAAGTGAACAAAACTTACAGTGAGTTTGTTCGACTTGAAGGTCTTTCTCGACCAACATCAATGTGGTCGAGCAAGAGAGGGCTAGTCGAGCAGAATGTCAAAATTATCCAGAGAGCTTGCTCGACCAGTTGCTCGAGTTGGAGGCCTTATTCGACTAATCATGCTTGGTCGAACAGTGTTTCGCAGCTACTATTTATGGTAATTTTAGATGTCTTTTACCAAATTTGACGTGTGCTTCAAGTAAAATCCCATCCAAGGCCTATAAGGAGAGCTTACAAGTATAAAAGGGGTGTAGATCACATCATTATTCATCAAAGAATTAGAGATTGGATTAGAGAGAAGCCACAACAATACTACACCCCACAAGGGGGGATCACCCCCAACCATCATCCACATCCTTTCCTCCATCCATCCATCACATTGAAGATTCGTTCGTGGAATCAAGAGGAGAACAAAGAGGAGAATTCAATACGGAGAAGGACGTGACGACTCTCACATCTAGGATTTTATTCATTTTCTAATTTATCTTATAATTTTCTGGACATCCAGGTAAGATCTATCCAACACCCATGATTGTTCTTCGTAACATCATGGGCTAGAGCCTTTTTGGTAGAACTAGGGTTGTGAAGATTTTTACGAATTAATTGAACTTTCGTGTGTAAACTCCGTACAACACTACTTGTGAATTTATTTTATATATGATTGTGCCTTTTTAATCCATATTCATGGTTGTTTTGTGCATCATTAACTGTTATGTAGAGTCTGAATACATATCTTGGTTATTGATTGAGTGCGTTCATCGCTGAACAGGATTTCATGTTATGATTCTAAGTGAGGGGACTCCGAAGCTTCATTAGAACTATCATATATGAATACTTATTAATTAAATTGAATTCAGGTTAATAAGTAGGATAAAGAGAATAATTTTATAGTACCTATAAATGGAGATCATATCGGGTTAGAGTACCAATTAGGCAGGAAAATAATTGATACTAATAGTACCTAGAAAGGGGGGTGGAATTATATCTCTTGCTCCGAGGTTATTCACACGTGTTACGCACATGTTTACTTGTGTCTATAGAGTAGATATGCATGGTTTAGTGATGCGTCCATATTCCATAAGGTAGAGTCGGACATCAACACACAGAAGGGAAATTAATGTGTAAAACTGGATTATCCTAGGGCTACCTATTCTCCTACTTGATCCACTTTCGTATTTTTCGAGTGATACTTTATTTTATTTATTATTTTAATTCATTGTTTAGTAGTTAATAATAAATTCACAACTTTATTGCCAACTCGTCTTAATTAATTTATAAATAATTAAATTGATAATATGTCGTGACTCTTCGACGTTAAACATGAGCATCTTTTGGGGGCTTTCCCTTCAGTTTTATTGCTTTATTTCTTTCGTGTGAGTAAGAAATTTTTATATTTAAGGTGCTTACTAATCGGCAATTACATCTCTTTGCAAACTTAGTTTTGACTTATGTTTTTACTAAGTTTGGGGGGTGTGATGTTCTTACCTCATTGAAGCACTAAGAGTATAATCTTTTCTTTGTAATGTTTGCTAGGGGAGTTGATTTTTTGTGGTATGTTAAAACTTTAATCGGTTTTGATGAGTTACTTTTTTCAATTTGCCTAGTGTTCAGTGGTGTTTCTAGTGTGCGAAGTTGATTAGATAGTCAATTGATTATTTCTTATAGTTCTCCTATTTTATTATTGATGAATCCTATGATGATGAGTTTGTTTGAGCTTTGATAGAAAAAGGTAGAAGAGTGGCAAGATGACCGAGTTGAAGTACTCGAGGAGCTCCTGAATGCATTGAAGGAAAATCAGGTGCCCTCGTTTCCTTATTCTAATTTTTATATGTGCTTTTAATTAGTATGGGTGGAAGGATTGAGTTTATATTTTTGGTGATCCATGTGAGCTTATATGTTTAAATTATGCTTTAAATTCATATGCTCTTGAAATTGATGAAGGAAGTGTATTTGAGTTATATTGTGATATGAAGTTCATGTGTACTTGTGGGATATTGCTTACCATGAAAAATGCTCAGTTACTTGTTAAAACCCATATGAGATTTTGAGCCTCGTTGATCATGTTACATAATCACATGATATTTCTTTCTGGTGAGTATTATTCTTGTGCGTGTATTCTAGAACTTGCCTCTTGTCTTACTTGAAACTACATGTGTGTTAGATGATGGGAAATGATCTAAGGCCATCCTTGAATTTATGAGTCACTTTGCCAAATAATTTCCTACCAAATAATTATATATCCGTAGTTAGCCCTTTTGAGGCTGAAAGCCTTATTTCTTTGGCAACCTACGAAGATAGCTACTTTGATATCCTATTTGAGCCTTAAATTCCTATATTTAGTGGAGAATTAAATGTTGTCAAAGTGTGTGAATTGATTTTCATGGAGTTTGGAAGGAATAAAATATTTGGAGCTGTACAAGTGATTATGAGCTAAAAAAATATGAGATGAAAAATAAGTTGCTTATGGATAGTTCCCGAAACTGGTACCCCGAGATGTTAGAGATAGTGCCCGAAACTGGTACCTCGAGAAAAAAAATAAATGAAGGAAAAAGTATGTTGAGCTTGAAGGAAATGAGAGAAAAGAAAATTAGAAGAGCATGAAGCTGGATAGCCTTGAAGTGTAAAAATCTGCAGTACAAAAGATCTCCGGTTTTAATTCTCTACTAATTAAGTCACTTATCCATATATTTCCTACACATACCAAAGAGCCAACATTACATCCAAAAGAAAAGTCCTTTTTAAAACCATTGTCGAATCATACTTTTAGTGGTGGAGAGTTTGAGATATTTGGCAAGCTTATGGTTACTCATGCACTTGAATTGATTCTGAGCGTAAACACCTTAACCTATAAGTGTACATCTTTTACACTTGAGTACAAGTGATATATACTTCCCGTGAGAACATGTGGATGGAGCATTTGAATAGGTGGTGATTTTCTTATCTTGTATGCTATGAATTGATTATTACATGTAATGAAAGTGCATGACTTAAGTTAAGGAAAATTATATGTTGAATGGGGTATTGGTCATAGTCCTTGTTTCCCCGCTAATTTTCTTACTCTCTCTCTTTTTATTTTTATTTTGTTGCCTCGGGACGAGCAACGGGTAAGTTTAGGGGTTTGTTGAGAGTGAAAATAAGCGTGTTTTAGTGTCAATTTAACACCTTGTTAATGAGAATTGTTGTCATATATTAGCACACGTATCTTATATTCAATATATTTGAGAAAAAGGTGCACTTGAGGTGTTTTATTGTGTTTTAGGTGGAAAACAGGTGTAAAAGGCTCGGAATTGGAAGACACGATTTTAGAGGCAAGATTCAAGTGTCATTCGACCAAGAGAGCTTGTTCGACCAATATCACTTTAGTCAAACAGAGGAGGCCAAGTCAAGTAGATTATACAGACCTGTCTGGAGAGGTAGCTCGACTTGGAGGTGTTGCTCGACCAACATCGGCTTGGTCGAACAAATGAGCAGAGGTCGAACAAAGTGAACAAAACTTACAGTGAGTTTGTTCGACTTGAAGGTCTTGCTCGACCAACATCAATGTGGTGAAGAAAGAGAGGGTTGGTCGAGCAGAATGTCAAAATTATCCAGAGAGCTTGCTCGACCAGTTGCTCGAGTTGGAAGCCTTGTTTGACCAGTCAGGCTTGGTCGAACGGTGTTTCGCTGCTACTATTTATGGTAATTCCGGATGTCTTTTACAAAAATTTGACGTGTGCTTCAAGTAAAAGCTCATCCATAGCCTATAAGGAGAGCTTACAAGTATAAAAGGGGGGTGTAGATCACATCATTATTCATCATAGAATTAGAGATTGGATTAGAGAGAAGCCACAACAATACTACACCCCACAAGGGGGATCACCCCCCCAACCATCATCCATATCTTTTTCTCCATTCATCCATCACTTTGAAGATTCATTCATGGAATCAAGAGGAGAATTCAAGACGGAGAAGGACGTGACGACTCTCACATCTAGGGTTTTATTCATTTTCTAATTTATCTTGTAATTTTTCGGACATCCGGGTAAGATCTATCCAACACCCATGATTGTTCTTCGTAACATTATGGGCTAGAGCATTGGTAGAACCAGGGTTGTGAAGGTTTTTACCAATTAATTGAACTTCCGTGTGTAAACTCCGTATAACACTACTTGTGGATTTATTTTATATATGATTGTGTCTTTTTAATCCATATTCACGGTCGTTTTGTGCATCATTAATTGTTATGTAGAGTCTGAATATATATCTTTATTATTGATTGAGTGCGTTTACCGCTGAACAGGATTCTGTGTTATGATTCTAAGTGAGGGGACTCCGAAGCTTCATTAGAACTATCATATATGAATACTTATTAATTGAATTGAATTCGGGTTAATAAGTAGGATAAAGAGGATAATTTTGTAGTACCTATAAAGGGAGATCATATCGAGTTAGAGTACCAATTGGCCAGGGAAATAGTTGATACTGATAGTACCTAGAAAGGGGGGTAGAATTATATCTCTTGCTCCGAGGTTATTCACACGTGTTACGCACATGTTTACTTGTGTCTATAGAGTAGATATGCATGGTTTAGTGATGCGTCCATATTCCACAAGGCAGAGTCGGACATCAACACACGGAAGGGAAATTAATGTGTAAAACTGGATTATCCTAGGGCTACCTATTCTCCTACTTGATCCACTTTCGTATTTTTCGAGTGATACTTTATTTTATTTATTATTTTAATTCATTGTTTAGTAGTTAATAATAAATTCACAACTTTATTGCCAACTCGTCTTAATTAATTTGTAAATAATTAAATTGATAATATGTCGTCCTTTGGGTTCGATATTCACTTGGTCGCTTGCTTAAGCTGCAATTGATATCCTTAATATTTGGGGATTAATTTTGCGTGCAAAGAAAAATCGCATCAGCGTCCCCAAACAACGAAAATAATAAACCAAGGGGTGAGATTTTCACCTAGAAAAAGATTAAACGAACACAAGTAATAACACATCAATAGCAATAAGAACCATAATGTATGCTAAGTCATCCTACAACATTAAACTCATGACATGAGGAATTAACAAGTTCAATCACAATAGAACAAAGTGTAATATAGTCTCCTTTTTGTCCAAGCCTCATAATGGGATATCAATTTCACTCAACACTCTTTAAGGTAAGGTAAATCAACACTCTTTAATCAATTAGCTCGACTCGCTATAAGCTTGCTCGTGGACTACATTCACAAACCACCAAAGCTTCAATCAATGATCAAAAAGGTCTTTTATTAAGGATGTAATGATAGGCTCTTTGATAGGGGAGGAAGACTATGGTAATAGTGACTAAACAAGTGTAAGTAATCGAAGAGATGACCAATTTCTCCAACTTCTCCACTTTTCTTTCTTCCTTTCTTATCTTTGCTAATTACAAGCACTAATCATCAACTTTTCTTAGATTGAGCTTCTTTCAATGCATGCTTCCTTCTTCGAACTTTTAAATTCTTGAGCATTTTGTTGTTGCTTTGCTCATTTTCTTATTATGAGGTTGCATGCCCATTCTTGTTTGTGCTCTTTTCATCATTTCTTACTTGTTTACTATTTCCTTTCTTCTTTTGCTTTCTTTTCAAACCTTTCTAGCTACCATCTCCTCAATGACTCACACAAAAAGTATGAATATATAAGGCTCGTGTGGGTAATCAGGGCTTATAATGTGCTTATATCACAATAAATAGGCTTTAGGGCTCAAAATGGTTGACTAGGGATGATGTTCATGGTAGGGAAATAAATGGCAATGACTATAAATAACAAGGATGGTCTTAGATCATGTCACTAATCTCCACAAATCGGGCTCATTGCTATAGTCCTTGAGTAAGTTCTAGCTTATCTAACACAATCAATCAACTTATGAAGAAAAATACCATGTATGCACGTTTGAGGCTCAAATTCTCACAAGGTTATGCATTGGACCTTAAGAAACTTATTACACTGCATTCATCTCAAAATTGAACAAGTTAAGTAAAACATGTTATAATTCGAAAGTGTAGAGATTCTTATTATAACTTGTCATCACTTATCACAACAACGTGTCATCACTTACATTCAAAAATGACTCACAACATCCCAAAAATAAACCACCAAACAACCCTAGACAAAAATTAGAAACACACAAAACATATAAGAAAAGACTCACAAACAAGAAACAATACAAAAACACATAACATGCAAAAAATAAAAATCACATCCATCATAAAACAATGAAACACACATTCTACATCATCCATAATCAAGTAAGCTCACAATCATCCCCATCTTGATTGAAAAGGAAATCCTAATTTACGAAAAGTAAACATCCCAAAAACATAACACATGAAGCAACATGCTAATCACATTAATCCTAATCAAATCAAATTATGCTAAGCACATAAACTCATCCGTTAGGGAGGAAGGTCTATGCCAACACGCAAGTTAATATGTCATATTACAAACAATAATTATTTAATGAAGTATGTACCAGTGATCCGTGAATAAACTCATCCGTTAGGGAGGAAGGCCTATTGTCAACACGCAAGTTTACTCACATCACTTACAAACCAATAATGGAGGCCGCAGGAATTAATTATCAATCCCCTCTCCCACTTAGTAATTTTAACACTGAGGGTTTTTACATCATAAAATATTCAGATATAATACGCAACTAAGCATGCTATTATTACGGCAAATAAGACAGTAAATTAAATAGCACATAATTTCAAATATATAATAAAAATTGGCAAATAAAACAATTATATCAATTATATATAAGGAATAAAAAAATTGCCATAATTAGAATTGACTAGTCAACTCTCAAAGCAATTAAACAAAAAAGGCTTGCACAACAAGCAGGAAGAGAAAACTTGGGCCCAAAGTCAACTTATTCACGGTTCCATAACAAACAGAAATTGGCAGTGCACCGCCCAATCCAGCCTTGCAACCGGCACTCCATCGATCATCCACCTGATGGCCCACCAGAAAACTATTGTCCGCCGGAGAATTGTCGCCCAGCGTGAATCTGCCGCCAATCCTCCTTTAGCCAATCCACGACTTAATCGCCAAAGCACCTGTCGTGCCCTCTTCCGTCGGCAATACCGCCGATGGCTGTGAGGGCTCTCGCCGATAGTCGCCAGTCTATGAACAGTAGTGCCAGCAAAGGGGAATCCCATGGAAAACTTACAGGCACGTTCGAAACTCAAGAGTGACTCGCCCGGAAACCAGATAGACGCGATCGGATAACACCCTTGACCCGATCGGAATCTTTGACAGACTCGATCGGGAAAACATCCAGGTCTAACCAAAAACAACGACGAACTCCATCAGAAAAGCACGCAGACCCCTTTTAGAAATCCTCCCGCTCGAAACTTCACCCTGACCAGCTCGGAACTAGAGCAGACCCGATCGAAAAATCATGAGACTCGTTTGAAAATGCCTGGACTCGATCGAAAGCATGTCTGCCTCACCTGGAACCGCCACGGGAACTCCAGTATGCACATTCCTATTTAAAGCCAAGCCTTGCCATCCATCGCCGGCATCGTGCTGGCCAAGCAAACTTCACGCCAGAACTGCCGTGAATAGATCCGATGTGAAGTGCTACGTGTGTGCCGCCATATACAATCCACTTCCAACCGTCGCCCATGCCACTAGCTGAAGCTCCGGTCATGAACCGGCAGCGACGCATACCCATTGCGGTCCCACCCAGCAAATTCGTCAGCCCATCCATCGTGCAGCGATCACCAGCCAAACGACAAAGTCATCCAACATGTACCGTCGTGATTCTTCCATCATCGACTATCCAGAGTTGTTCCATTATTTTGAAGACAGCCGTGCCATTCACCATCACACAGCCATGTATCGTCGGCAAACTTTCACAGTTTGTACATCTCCGGCAACAACAGTTTATACTCCCATCGCCATGCGCCGGCTTCATCCGAGCAGCCCGCTCATGCCACTGTTCCTCCGACAGCAAGCCAAAGACGCACCTGCTACGGGCACCCACCAAACAGCCACCAGCGTTCCATAGGTGACCAAGCTTATCATCGTTGGTCAGCCCTTTCACGCCATGTGTTTTCATCGACTCCACCATTAATCCGCCAACAGAAAATAACCGTGTACGGGATGGAGTTTTCATGTATTACTCGTAGGGTTTTCACAGGATATCCATCGATTACTCAATTAAACCAAAATCCTAATTATTCATGTGATTCTATTCCAAATAAAAACACATAATTCACATAAACCCTAACCCAACGTGTCACGTTTAGCCTTAGAACCTACGCTCTGATATTAATTGTTGGCGTTCGATCGTTTGGTTAATGTGACCCGTTAGGGTTCCATACATTTCTAACAGTCAGCGGAAGCGAGAAACAAGAAATGTATTACCTTTCACCGGGGTATGTTGGAGAAGATGGATTCTCGCCGGCAGCCTGCGCAGTCTCACCATTTTGGGCATAACTCTATCATCCGATATCGGATTTGAGTGATCTAGGCGCCAAAACGATCCTTTCTTCCATGGCTTTCCGTCAGTATGTTACATATCTTGTTTTGAAGTCTGTACAATTTTATAAAAATCATAAAAAGTGGCGGACAGCAGCAGCAAACAACCTTCCAGTCTTCTGCATTATTCCCAAGTCCAATCTCGACGTCGTGTGGGCGATGATCCTCGAGATCTTCTCAATCTGTTATTCCTCACCCTCCTCACAGTGTTAGGCGTGATTAATCTCTCATAGATTAGGTTTTTCGGATAGCTGAGATGACTTATATATGGGCTACAGCAGGGACCAGGAGGAGAAATTAGAGTTGGGCCTCCATTGGGCTTAAGTATCCAAGCTTAGCCCAAAGCTTATACTTAAGTCCAATAATAATAATATATACCACTAAAATATTATTACTGCATTACTGTTCTAATCCCATAATTACATTATGGGCTCCTTCTTATTATGAGCTCGTTAGTCTCCCCATGTTTAAGATATACAATGCCCATTAATTAATTAAGTTACTGACAACTCCATTAATTAATATCTCATCCAAGAGTAGTACCACTCAACCTCATTATCATGCCAGAATAAATCCATCTGCAGGGTTTACATGATAATCCATATGAGCTCCTCAAGGGGATATCATCAACCTATAACGGACACGGATTCCTTCTACAATCAACAGCACACCATAGAGACAACACTACTTCCCAACTCACCGAGTTTGTTGATTTAATTACATGTAAATCTCACCTATTGATGAATCAAAGAAATACATACTGTCTTACATGTCGAGGTTATTGTATAGGAATTAAGAGCACAAACATCCATAATAACTGAGATCAAGTTCTCCTATAAGTCAGTATAAGTCGAACGATCTCAAGCGGTCTCGCTCAATACACATAAAATGCACTAACGTGATTCTATAGCCAAGACAAGCTAATACCAAACCATACTACAACCATCCCGATAGAGAGTCCCCGTCTATCTCTGTTGTGAGCATATGTTTATACTTTATAAGGAAATCGATAATATGATCATCCGCGTGTTGTCGCACAACTTATTATCTACAGTATAAAGTAAGTGGACTGTTGCATCGTGCATATAAATAAATTATAAGACGCAATTATTTGATCATATGATTCTCATTTCAAATAAATTGTTATAACATTGTTCATACTAAAGCTAGACTTTTAGTATACAATCCAACAGATGGTATGGATGAAGAATGGATGAAGATGAAGGTCTAAAATGGAGGAAATGGTGTGTGATCTAGGTGTAGGGGTGAAACCCTTGTCTGTAATCTCCCATCTCTCTTTAAATGTTGAACTTGATGCTATTTATACCCTCTCCAAGTTGGGCCAAGAATTTAACATTAGTTGGGCTTTTTACACACACTTACACACATTGGCAGGTGAAAATCCAATTTTCTGGCCCAAAAACATGCAACTCGAGTTGGCCTTCCTTACTCGAGTTAGTTACTCGAGTCTAGTAGCATGCATTGTAACTCGAACTGCCCCAGCTCGACTCGTGTCGCCAACTCAAGGTCTCGCCTGTTCAGTCGTGTTGCAAGGCTCTGAAACTGATCTGACTTTGGGAACATTACTCGACTTGAGTTGAAAGTCGAGTTACGACTTGGAAACTCGAGTAAGCTCACTGGACAACTTCGGCATCCCAACTCGACTCGTGTTGGCTACTCGAGTAGCAACTTATAAGTCGAGTTGGTTCACTGGATGATTTCTACACTTGCCCTGCTCCGCACGACCCCCAGCTCGACTTCCTTCAACCCAGCACGACTCGTGTTGCAACTCGTGTTGCAACATGTAAGTCGTGTTGGCTCACTGTATAAATTTTGGACTTCTTCCGGACCCCAACTAGACTCGAGTTGGGTCCGGTGATCTCATTTCTTGCTCGTTTCAGCTCCCACTACAATATAAGTGCTATTATGTAACACCCAAAAATTATTATTTAACAACTAAAAAATGTTACTATAGATCATAAGTAACATTTTTTTTTGTGTGATGTTGCCCCTGTAACATAAAGTCTAACGTTACACTTTTTTATCTTATTATAACACCTCATAACAATTGTAACACTTAATTGTAACATTTTTTAAAATGTTACATATACAATTATTTAACATTTAACTTTCCTAATGTAACATGATTTTGTTAACACTTTTGAATTTAATGTAACATTATTTACACTATTTTAGTAATACTTTTAAATATATCGTGACATTAATTACATTATTTTGCTAACACTTTTGAATATAATGTAACATTAATTACATATGAATTGTATCACCTCAAATAATATATATAGCACTTTTGTAAAACATTATGTAACACTTATTTTAACATTTTTTAATTTTTATACAATATTAATTAATTATTAATATTATTATTATATTTAATTAATATATTTATATTGATCATTTAATAATAAATAATAATAATAATAATTTAATAACAATTATTATTGCAATTATCATTATTATTCTTAAAATGATAAAATATATTCAAATGTTAACCTTTCAGTATGCAATACATCGAAAGCACAGTGCATTGTTAAAAACTAGCTTCATAGTGAAACTAAAACTAACTTCTATCTAAAACAATTGGTTAGATCATCCATCTAGCAGGTTGCGTAATTACAATAAAAAGAAACATAAAATTATCTGTAGCTTCAAATCTTGCTTGAGAAAACAAGCCACCAACAAACTGCATACGTTGATTCAGCAGTAGACTATCAAGCATATTGAACCCTACAAAAATGCAACACTTTGATACACATTAGCAATGAAAACCTACAACTAATTTGCAACACATTCATACAACCACTCATCAAATCATACCATTAAAATGACACCAAACTCACATGCCAAATTTTGTTACAAAACCTCAAACCATGTATACATATTATTTGCTCAGTAAGAACCTACGAAGCTATACAATAGTAATTTATTCACATGATATAAACAAAGAAAGTGGGCATAACTTTTGTTTAGCAATAATTAATAAAAGAAAAAGACAACTAACCTATTGTTTAGCAGTCTCCTTTACTTAAGCCTTTAGCGGTCAGCTCCATCAGCCCCACATGTAACTAAATTATTTCGTAGCTTTGAGAGTTCAATGATTCAAGCTAAACCAATATATTGAGTCGATCATTTAGTACAAACTCCACCTCATAACCAATATATATGTATACTTCTCTTCATAAAAAATACTTAAATTAAAACTCTGTTCTATTTCCAATAAAGCATTCACCACAAGTTTCTTAGATAAAGTATATATAGGGAACAACTAGGGATCAATTTCCCATCTATGATTTTGTTTATTATACAAACTTCTAGAACCTTAGAAATTAAGGCAACAATTGGATTAGTTCAAGTAACCAAAAGTCAAACCAAACACATACTTCATCATGACTTAAACATTTGTCTTTGACATCCCATAAGCATATGTTTAAAGTAGGGACATCAATTAGCCTATAATAACCACCAATTGGTACTCGTGCACAATACAAGCTAGTATCAAACCTCAAAAAATAGTAGGGTATCTAGAAGTGTTTCACTATAACTGCATCCACTATTTTGATATTTAAAATCAATAAATATCAAGTTGAATCAAAACAGCACGTTCTCAGCAACCCATTATTTTTCAATCACATAGTTGTAAAGGTGACAATCAAGAGAAACTTGAACCATTTCATGATGTACCACATACAAAAAACAGTGAACAACATACTACTAAAGGGGAAAACACACAGCTATGGTGAAAATGAAAAACTACTAAAGCTATTTTCTTACAGCTAGTTTAGCTCTTCTACTTGTAAGAGTTACAAGGCGAACACCAGCCCTTCCACCCAATATTATTGAAGCAACTGTTGTTGGATCTGCTTTTGGATGCTCTTCGTAAAAAGATGAAGACTCAAGTGCCTGCAAATTATTATTTCAATCAATGTTCATTAGAGAAAAAAAATGCAAAGTTATCATTGAACTAACATAACAATTCCGCTTAACCACCCAGCACCATGGAAAACATGGTTGTAACTTGTAAAGCAATCAAGCAGATTAGCAAAATTACCATCGACAAAATAGAGGTAACCATGAGCAGTAAAAAATATCAGCTGAAGAACCCAACAGCACGATGTGTACAGAAACAAGGTAAAAATAGCAAAAATTGGCAGAATACTCATCACTGATGCTGAATAACCGAGCACAGGGAAAAAAGCAGACCAAACAGCATAATAAAAAGCAACCAGCAGAATAAACAAAATAAGCAGCAACCGACAAAATAAATAAAATAAGCAGCAACTAGCAAATTACCAAGCTGTTAAGATCAAACAGCAACCAGTAAATTAATAAGCAAATTAAGCAGCAACCTGCAAGTTACCAACTACCAAACAGGAGAATAAAAGGAAGCAACTAGCAAAATAAGCATTGCAACTAAGTCCCACAAGAGTAAGTTAAGATCAACAAATGAAAGAGCTAGCAAATTACCACCAATAAAGTAAACAACCCATGCCAAAAATCAATTCAATCACCTTCGACTACAATATAATTGTTATAATGTAACACCCAAAATTGTTTCTTTCAGTGTAAGTGTGTAACTTACATTCTCTATCAGCTTTAGACAAATCAATTTCATAAGGAAAATAACGCAAACTTACCATTTTTTAATGTAACTTTCATCCAATTCCTTTGTATTGCACCCTGCACCCAAATGAAGCAAGAATAATTAAAATGACAACACACAATGTGGAATTCTTTCATGAGCTCTTCCTTGGTGTGCCTTTAAATATGAGAATGATACCCATTGTGTTAGAAGAAGTTACCCACTATGTCGTGCCATTACAACACTACACAATTTGAAGTAAATAATCATCTTAATTGATTAATTAAAAAATACCAAAATAGACATTAATCTACCTACAACTATTTATGTGCACGCAGATTAGTTATTTGAACTACCTTGGCATACTTATGAACAAAGCTATTGCTGAAAGAACAACAAGCAGAGGATACAGAGGTGCAAGAGTTATTTCTTAGAAAGAACATAAAACAACTCACAAAATATAGCAAATAATAAGTAAAAATTAATAAGTTTAACATTTTTCCTTGAAAGCTTGTTGGTTGATTCGTTGTAGCTTTTGAATCACTTCTTGCAAACTTTTACCCCTCATAGTTTTCGCCTTATATAATCTTAGACTAGTTGCTAAAATCTGAACTTGGCATAAATAAATGTATCATATTCAGGAAAATGGTAAGTGTATAACCATGCATGTCTTAAAAGAGAGATGGAAATGAGAGCAGTTTGAATTCATTACCAGTATGAGGGATGACTTTAATATGGAACTTTGGATACTCTCCCCTTGTTTTACTAATAAGTTGTCAACTAAAATTGTTTAACTGCATATCCAAATAAGGTATAAATCCCCCTCAAATGTTTCGAGTCACCCAGGTTTGGATGTTGAAGTAGGTGCATGTTTCAATATTTATTGAAGTTAATCATGGATTGTATTTTCCCAAATACTAGAAGAGCATAGAGCTTTGTTGTTAATAGTAAAGATGTATTTTCAATACCGAAGATAGAGAAGGAAAAAAAATAAGAGTGAAAATGTCAACAAGTCCAATCAAAATAAAGAACACTAGCCTTTACAAGCTTGACAATTTTCTTCTAGAGCTTGAGAACATAAGTTTAAAGCCAAGAGAAATTGAAAATAAATCTTTTGCTCAAACATACAAATGATATTTAGATTTAGATTTTTATTTGCAGCATTAAGCAATTGCATTACCTTTCGTGTACTCTTCATACCATAAATCTTAAGAATAGCAGATGTAACTGTGTTCCAACACAACAGGCAGACAACAGTGTTATATATTATTCTAATGAGTGCAGTTATATGTTCTAAAGGTTTTCAAACATCACGGGATCTATTGCCTACATGGAAGGTTAGTAAATTGTACTTTTGGAAAAGTAGGTGAACTCTTGTTTACTTATGAATACATAATCTTCCTAAACTTCATTGATCCTCTAATACAGGTTGATAATTTTGCCACAGCACCATTTAAAGCTTTGTCAGAAACAAATTGTCAAAAATTATATATTTGTAAGTTATGTAGTACTCAACAGGGCTGCCAAGTAGCAATTTAAAAAAATTCAATGTATTTGGCATAACCTTAGTTGCAAGGCTTCAATAATCAAGCAGACCAATATTTTCAGATCACTTGCACAATTATAAGGACTGGATTTTCTTATACTTAATTAAGTTTATAAGTACCACAAGGAATCACACCACGCAAAACACTAACTAGGATATATCTAACTATTCACCTTAAACTATGGTAGCATCAAACCATACCTGTATTCCATATAAATCATCCCACTGACACCAGACATTGCACCCATTGATGTGAAGCGATACAAGCAATTGAATAAATTTTTGACACCTAAAACAACAAAGCAAGTAAATGAAGTAAGAAATTAACCTTTCGAAAAATGTCAAGCTGCTCATCATGACGATAGTAACTCAACTCAAGTCCCATATCAGGACGAGGCAGACTTGTGATTACCTGAAACCCATTATAACAATCAAAGACGGAAAGAAAAGAAGTTCATAGTAGTCTTAGCAGCCATTGTCGCTGAGAAATCAACAAAAAAAAAATCAAAAGTCCAGTAAGATAATAACGCCGGCGACAAAAAGTAATATAACAAAACAGAATTTGCTGCCATTTGGTTGAATAATACATCTCCTGCATCATTTAGGTGGAAAACACCTTAATAAAATAAGGAAGAACAAGAAATGACAGTTTACGCATTCGGAGAGCAAGAAACCTGAGTATCTGGAGAGTAGAAGATCGCGTCGTACTTCTCCTTGCATCCCGCATTGTCCGATTATCCGATTTCAAAGTGCTAATGCTAATGGAGACGGTTGGCCTGTGACAGAATCGGTGTGTGGTCTAGGGTAACGCAAAATTATTGGAGAATCCAAGTGCAGAGAGAGTAAGGTAAAACTTGAAAAGGAAACCCATTGCTTACTCTCTTGTAACCTATTGTGGGGGGGGGGAAGTTACCGCCACTTTTTCCAGAATTTTTTAATAAACCCTTTATTATTAATTATTTTAAATTGTATTTGTCAAATCTAAAACCTTTTGCTTTCGGTAATTTATTAATTATTGTCCTCTTGAAAATATTGTTTCACTACAAAATATTTATTCTTTTTTAGAAATAAAAAGAATCGCGCGTTCCATAACAAAAGTTAAAAAACTATAAACATTTACACATGGAATCCCGCGTTCATATATAGTTATTATTCTTATAATTAATAATAATTTATTATTATTATTATTATTATTAATGTCATATTAAATTACACTCTGCCATGTATCTATTAGTATTATTATTTGCATCGTGAATGTTATATTTAATAATTTATTATTATTATTATTATTATTATTATTATTATTATTATTATTATTAATGTCATATTAAATTACACTCTGCCATATATCTATTAGTATTATTATTTGCATCGTGAATGTTATATTGAATTACACTAGCATGCATATATTTTAAATTCAAATTTTATGTACAATATAGTTTATATATTTTTAATTGAAATCTCTACATTTGATAATTGGAAATTCATTGAAGAATATTTTAATTATATCATTAATTAAATCTTAATATATATTTAATCAAATTTTATTTAAACATTATTGAATTATAAATTCGTATGTTAATCAAACAATTTAGATACTATGATGATATTTTTCATATAAATTTTAGGATTATTAATACTATAATTTTCGTTTTTTTTGTTAGCTAATGTTGTAGGAAATAAATCTTTTGATCCTAAAACTTGAAACCCGATTAATCGAGATTTAAACTGTAAAGTGGAAGCAAATCTAGATTCATTGAGTTTCAAGGCGGAATACAAATTCGTTGATCTAGTGGTATTATGAACTTACGCAACTAAATCTCATTGTTCCTTTATCAGATTGTCATAATTTTTTCCAATAGAGATAAGAGAATTTTGTTTGCGATTTAGTATATTGGGATCCATAACCGAAAAAACTCTTATATGCCACTTAATTAGATCATTCATAATCAAGTATTCATATAATCCTTCCATCTCACCGAAATGTCCCAATTTTTACTATACTGGGTGTTCCATTCTAAGGTCATCATTTTCCCTTTTCGTAAAGGAGCCCCACATATGACTCATCATTTACTACTAATACAACTAACTACCTACTATACATAAAATAATAATACTCCTTAGTTTATGCGTAAAAAGGAAATTGAAACCTTTGTCCGAGATGGAGAGAGTAGTATTGAGTATTTACTCGTCCATTTCATTATTATTATTATTATTATTATTATTATTATTATTATTATTATTATTATATTACATTGACTTTTCACTTTAATTAGATCAATCATTTAAATTCATAAAGAATAAATTGAATAAGTAATATGGTTACATAAGTAATATATTTCACTCATATAAAAAAATTCAAAATTTCCTAAAAGGTGTTACATGTAACTCCCCTTCTAAAGAAAAATTTTCAATTTAAAACCTGAAAAAATGATAAATTATCAATTTGGGGCCTGAAAATTTTTTCTATCAATTAGATTTCTGAATTATATAAAATTATCCATTAAGGACTTGAATTTATCATATATTATCTCATTTTTTATCAATTCAACCTAACCAATAGAAAAAATAATTTAGGTCCCAAATTGATAGTTTAATTATTTTTTAGGATAAAATCCTCTAATATATATATATAATAATTAATCTTTAAAATATTAATGGTATATTTACAAAATATCAAATAAGCTTTTATTTAATTAATTTTTTCAATTTGATAATAATTTAAATATTATAATATAGTACTAAATATTAAAATGAGATTCACCATATATCTTTTAATACAATTTTAAAAATTAGATTACACTCCCTTTGTGACCCTTTCCACTATGTCAAATACGTGCGTGGATCGGGTTAACACGTGAACTCTGTTTTATAAATTATTCTTCGAATACAAGAAAAATTATTATTTTGAGAGAAAAACTAAAACTCTTCTAAATGAAAAATATTACTCTTCAAATTATTTCATCTTAATTTATCAATTATTCTTTAGTATATGAAAAATTACTTATTGGAGTGATAACTATTATTCTTTTGAATAAAATATATTACTATTCAAAAAAAATATGTTTTTATGTACTAAAAAGTAATTTTACGAAAAACAGGACTTATGTGTGAATTCGATTAACATCAGACTCACTCTTATAATTTGTATTTTTTATCTATGTAAATTATTATTATTATTATTATTAATTTACATAAAATGCATACATTATTAAAATTTGGCAAACCCACTCTTATAATGTGATTTTAATCTATGTAAATTATTATTATTATTAATTTACATAAAATGCATACATTATTAAATTTTGGCAAAATTCTTCTGTTCATCCAAGTGTACAAATTTTATGAGTGTACAAATTTAAATTCATAAATTAGTGTACCTACATTCAAAATATATACATTATTTAATATTAACTAATATAATGGTTAGCGAATTTGTAGTTAATTTTAAATAAAAAATTTAATTTAAAAAGTAATATATTTATTAAAAAGTATACTTATATACTATTAAATAAAAATATTAATACACGCCACGAGATATCAACTCATACGCAATTTTTTTCTATTATGTACTAAAAAATAATGTTTAATAAAATAAATTATTAAAAATATTTTTTAAAAATAATATAGAAGGAACACTTTATTGTGAGATTGATCGACTCATTATTAAAATATTTTTATTATATTCGTAAAATATATTAATTTATTTATATAATAAGTTAACACGTTTCAACATTTCACAATATACTTTGTCTAAAATAAATTACTCCGTATTAAATAACTATATACTATATATCTATAAACATTGAAAAATTTTAGTAAAATAATTCATGACAAGAATCAAATTGTTTGAGAGCTCCACAAATATATTCCTTCCAGTCCTTAACCAAAATAATAGCGCCAATAATTCCTTTACTGTTTTCAACCAAAAATAAGCAAAAAAGATGTGAGCCTTGAAAATGTGCTTTTGGTCTATGAATGTGGAGATGCAGGGGGGATCGCCTATTGATAGATAGCAGGTTTTAAACTTAAAATTCGATGAAATTAATTCCTGCTATTTTTTATTTGAAGCAATAGGAAAATATTAATCCTTAAATACAAAAAAATGTCTGCAATTTAACCTAGCAGCAAATGTGCAGGTCTTCTTTGAAATCTTAAAGGAAACCACAGCCCCGTCCTCGGCAAAAGAAATCAACGCTGGTGGTGATTCTGAATTCAGAGTCCGATTGAATTAGCCGAGGGGAAATCCTAATGCCGTCGCCCAAAACTCACCGGAGAGGAGGTCAGAGGGAGGTTATCGGAGAAAGCGTCGTCGTTTCATGGTAGAGAAGCCGGAGTTGTCCCCAAACGGTGACGGAGTTACTTGCCGGCAGAAGAGAAATCTCCAGGCCTAGTATGTCGTAGGTTTCTCCTTGATTTGTAGTAGATGACTATTGCCTGCCTTATCTTTAATTTCTTTTAAAGTGAAGTGAAGTTTCATCTAGAGATTTTACTCGAATTATAACACTACTTATTTCATTCCATAATATTCAACAACTTAAATCCGTTCTTTTGGCATTAATCTTGTTAGTTCAATTTTTAAAAAATATGCATAGATGCTTTAGTGTGCTTCACCTTTGTTGAAAATTGAATTATTGAATATGGTGATTTCCGTGAGTTTACTTTATGTAATAGGTAAGAAATGTTATCGGAGATTGTTGCCCAGTTTTGTAAAGGCCTAACAAGGGTAGATGTAGAGGACATACAAGGCATGGTTTCTCAGAGAGGCTTGACTAAAAAACCACCACCTTTAAGTATTTACTCATAATACACTCTGTTTAATCAAAAATGAAATCAGTTTTTACCAAAAAAAAAAAGAAAATGAAATCAATATCTCTGCGTTTACACAAATTGAAGTATCTCTGCGTTCTCGATAAAGCTGCAAAGGTTAGGTTCCATCCTAGAAACATAATCCGTATCTTCTCCGATTGTATGCATCTGTTCTAGATGTGTTTGATATTGAGGCATCTTAAAATCCAATGTAAATGCAATTCTATAAGTTTTAGATTTAGATTCTTGGGGGATTTATAATTTAATTGTATGAGGGACCCGTATTCAGATGGCATTTTGAGAATCTTATAGGGCGTATATGGATTAGCTGCAACTCTTGATGATGAAGTTGTTTTGCGAATATCCAGTTGAGATGTTATTCTTTCCCTTTTGCACTGTACAACCTTGTTATGCCCCACTATTAGATGTCATCCAACACTTACATTTTTTGTTAAATTGCAAGGCTACGATGCCGTTGGGGTGGTGGGATGACGGTGTAATACTAGGCGGAAGAGACCTGAGGTGGCGGAACCTGGTTGGGTTGCAACAGGGATGGTAAGTTTGGTTTCGTTAGCAATGTGAGGGAAAATGCAGCAGGAGTGAAAAGCAAAAGCAAAAGTAAAAGCAAGGGAGATCTTCCTCTTCGCTTGTTGAAGGTGCTAATTGTTCCTTTGTTTTTGCTTCTAGTCTTACTTGTTTTGTTGGTCATGTGAACGGACTTAATATCAATGTGATTAATTTTATGAATATTGAAATATATACTATTTTATTACATTGCATTTCTTTTTGTCCTTAACTGGAAATGCTTTAGTATCATAAGTTTCATGAGTAAATCAAAGTTAAATTGTGTGCTAAATATATCCCTGATTGTTCTCGTCTGAACTGACATTAGAGAAGTAATACTGAAGGGACTGTGAGTCTATGTCAAATTATTATCAATTTCTGTCGTCATATATATGGATGTAGCATCATCATTTCGTTGCCTGGTTTGATGAAAATGCAATAATTGAATAATACTCGTCAACGTGCATCTGATGCAAAATAGAAATATGCTCAGGATGGATCTTCAACATTTTGTACATTTTAACCAATAACTTATTTTTCAATTGTTATATTCTTATTATACCTTTTTCTCTCTTTTCAATAAAAAAAAACAGGCTAGAGTCGTGAAGAAGAAACACCTGAATAGGCTCAATGACCCAAAACACTGAATGTTGGATAAGCTTGGTGGTGCTTTTGTAAGTAAACTGAATAAATTTGGTTTCCTGTTTTTTAGTATATTATTTTCTAAGTTCTGAACATGCTTATCCACAAACTCTTATGAAGTGTGTAACATGTGCTATTTTATCTAAATTGTTTAGTACTACTTCTCTAATGTCAGTAACTGCTAGCGTATCCGTTTAATTTCTCATTGCATTGAAGCAATCAGGGATAATATTAAAGGATACATGAAGCGTTTTACTCATGCATTTCATAAAACTTAATAAACATGATCAAAGTTAAAGTTTGATTGAAGGACAGTAATTTATCCTTTTGCCGCCTATCTACTAAGCTTTGGAAAAATCCCAAGATCAATCATTCCTTTTCTTTTACTCCTGTTTTACTAAAAGAAATATGGTAACATGCTAGAAGTTAGTTCTAGTTATTGGTTCCTTCTAGTTATATATATTCCTTAGAGGACTAATACATACGGACTAAGCATGTGCGTTCATAACCTTTTAAGCTTAGTACTACCCCACAACGGTTTTTGGCATTCGCATGGTCAATGTTCTTTCAAACTCTTGGTTGTATATACAGTGTATGCTCTGTTAACTATATGTATATCTAAATGAGATAGTTTTAACAATTAGATTTTTTGTAGCCTGCCATATTTAATACTACCTCCGGCCACTTACAAGGTATCCATTTCACTATTTCTGGCGTCCGCTTCAAAGGTATCAATTTCCTCTATTTAGTAAAGAATGTACACAATATTACCCACCACTTCTCTCTAATACTACTACCCACTTTACCTATAATAATAATAATACTCCTTAATCCACGTGCAAAAAGCAAATAAAGACCTTAGAATTGTCCACGTGCAAACAACAAACGGTTACCTTGTAAGTGGCCGGAGGGAGTAACTATTAAGTGTGAATTTGGGATGATAAGTAAGAGTCTAACTCCATCTTTCTAATGTAATTAGCAGCCTTTCTTTTAGACAATACATGTACAGATAGAGGGATGGCCTTGTTCCACACCAGATTATCAGGCAGAAATTATAAAGGATGGTTCTCTCTTCAAGTATAAAAACTAAAGCATGACTGATTTCCCCAGTTCATGGCTCCATTTTAAATTGTTATACAGAAATGTGATGACTATATTTGTTTTGTTGTTATAATTTGTTGTGACTAAGTTGATCATATACTGTTTATTCACTGCATTAATATGAACCATTTACATGATTTATATTTACATAATAAATGATGTGTCATTGCCGTGCCTTTTTTTTTGCCACGGAACGTGTAGTTGTTCTTAGCAAATGACAGAATTTTGATGCTATTGTCGAATTTGAGCTGAAATAAATGAATTTCTAGTCTTTCTTTGATTTTTATGAAGAATACTTTGAGGATTTCTTTCTTTCTTGCCCCTTTTGATCTGTTATAAATAAAATCTTGAATTCTATGAAGTTTAAAAAGTTGTGATGGTCTCTAGCATATTTTGTTATATTATTTAGCAAAAGAAGTGCTGACTATTTCAAATCCTTTAGGTTTTTTATAACTTAGGGTCGTTTGTTTGATGTGATTCGTGTTGTTATAAAAAGAGTAACAGAATAATCAAAATTTTTGATGTTTCATTGGATGGATCGATCAAAATTCTCTCAGATGCTGGACTTGGAATGACTATGTTTAGCTTAGGTGAAAGTAGCTTTCTCCCGATTTAAACATGAATATCATTTAATTAAAAAATTGGTTGGCGTTGGAGATGAGATACAAGGTTTTTCAAGGGTTGTAGAGTGTAATAAATCAAAAGATTGACAGGGTGAGATTTAATCAGTTGATCATAAGATAGGAATTTGAGTGATTTGTATTGATTACACTGCAGGTTTGTTTATGGCCCTCCAACCCAAGTTAATCGCATGTGGGAATACAGTGGCTACCTTCCTCCACCTCCACCTCCACCTCCACCTCCTCTGTTTCGTTGAAGGCACACTATATTACAGAGAGACCCTAGCCAAATCCATTTTATTCTTCCAAGGATAACTCTACCATCTCAGAGTACTCTTGGAGGGGTAACTCTAGATTTTTCAGATGGTCGCATGGCTGGTGTAAGTACTACTACTATGCTAACTGATTATGTATGCAATGCAATGCATGTGAATGGATGATTGTTAACAGGTAGACTTAACGGGACAGTACTACGATGCGGGAGACAATATGAAGTTCAATTTTCCAATGGCGTTCACCACCACAATGCTGTCGTGGGGGCCATCGAATACGGTAGAAGTTGGTCCCACAGCTGGAGGATTAGCTCTTGAAGTGTGCTCGGGCTAGCCCGGGAAAACTGTACGTGGGCGTGGGAGATCCCAATGCAGACCATAGATGCTGGGAAAGGCCTGAGGATATGGACACTCCCCAAAATGTGTACTCTATTTCGGGCAGCAACCCAGGGTTGGACGTGGCTGGGGAGACCGCAGCTAGGCTGGCTGTGGCTTCCATAGTTTTCCGGTGAGTGGACCCCAAGTACTCCAAGCTGCTGCTGGCAACGGCCAAGGATGTGATGCAGTTCGCCATTATGGAGAGGAAGCTAATTGAGGCTGCTGCTAATAGAGGTGATGTGGACACTCTTCATTCCCTCACCAAAGACTACCCCCTCCTCCTCAAATCTCTATCTTTAGGCTCTGGTGACACTCCATTACACATGGCTTGCATTGATGGCCACTTTTATTTTGTCAAACAGGTTTTGAATCTGATGGCCCAATTCGCCATGGAATTGAACCACCAAGGTTTAACCCCGCTGCACATTGCCTCGGCCAGGAGGGATGTAGGGGTCGTCGAGGAGCTACTCAAATTGGGACCCCCATATCTGCTTGCTCCAAGAATATGACGACAGGATTCCCCTTTACTCTGCAGTTTCCTAGGGGAGAATTGAGGTGATCCAAGTGTTGCTCTCAGCTTCATACGATTCCATCCCTCGGCTCACTGGTAGGGGAGAAACCTGTTTTCATGTTGCTGTGAAGAACAAGCAGTGCTGAGCTTTGAAGCTCTTGTGCCAGCATGTTGTTTCAACTGACTCAGAGGAAATCTTGAATCACAAGGATGGTCAAGGAAATACCATCTTGCACCTTTGTGCTTCCACAAAGCAATATCAGGTGATCATCACTAATTAAATCAATATAACTTGTTATCAGATATTTTTGTGATGTCTGTAAAAATTGTGATCAGGTTGTTAGTGTGATGCATTGATATCAGAAGGTGGTGGTGATGGTGAGATCAGAGAAATGCTGAGTCTAGCTGGTGCTACAACAACATTAGTCACTCCAACACACCTAGTACAAGGAGTCTACAGCGACTCTTTGGGTTCCGCCGTCTGCCCCTTTTATTGCTCTTATTGTGTTGTGTTGTGTGTTCCTACTTGGTGGTCTAGATGTGTGTTGAATGTGATGAGTGTAGGACAACAAGTACGCAGGTAAGGGTAATGGCAAGATTAATTCCTTCCTCAAGGGTGAACTCAGTGTATAAAGTGTGCTGCTTTGGACGAATGTGATTCATGCACCAACTCAAATTTTCAATCACTTTATTATAATTTTTGGTCATTTCAAAGTGCTTGATCTACAATGTAGATAATTATAGATAGAACTTAGACTTAGAAAAGTGAGGTGTTGGCTAGATTTTTAGATACCTTGCACTTTTGTGCTTTTAAAATATTGTATTATGTAATTAATTTTATACATTTATTTTTTGGAATCTAGTAAATTTTTTGTTATTATAACAATAATTCTCAATGGAGTAAGAGTTGTAATATATATATATATATATATATATATATATATATATATATATATATATATATATTATTTATTTATTTCTCTTTTAATTCTTTTTAATAATATAAGAACAAAAATAAATATAAAACTATTGTTTATATTTAAAATTTTTAAAAAAAACAATGAAATTTATTTCATTTCTAAATAAGTTAAATAAAATCAATTAATTATCATGTTCCCATATTATCAACCAATTAAGGCCACTTATAAACTGCATATTATATATATATATATATATATATATATATATATATATTACTAATTTAATTACTATTTCATTCCTTTTAATATGTAACTGACTTTCAAAATTAATTTATCTTGTCTATAATTTTGTGCATTTATTTTTTTAAAAAAATATATAATATAAAACTTATTTCAAATAAAAAATAAAAAAAAAAAGTAAATTTCTCTACAAATAAAAATACTGCATGAAGTATAAAGCATATTATTTATTAAATATCATATAACATAATAATTAAAATATGTTTATGTAGATATTTATTTATATGCAACATATATATACATATAATTTATTTAAATAAAACTATATTAAAGTATAATATATATAAATATTACACTTGTGTGAAATGTGTAATAGTGTTATACACAATTGTTACCTATATAAATATGTTACATAATTGTGTTACTTATGTATATAAGTGTTACATGAGAAGTGTAACTTATTTAAAAATGTTAAATACATGTGTTATATATTAGAAAAGTGTTACTCGACTATGTTACCAATATAAAAAGTATTACACGTGTGTTACATAATATAATAACTTTGAAAGTGTTACCGATTTGTGTTAATTAAAATAAAAGTGTTACTCTAAGTTGTTACTTAATGTCACTTATGTTGTAGTGTTTCGTCTCCATTTTTACTCCGTTTTCACCTGTTTTATATACGTTTAAGTTTATTCATACACATTTCCACGAGAACACATAACACAACCAAATTACGTATAAAAAACAGAAAAAATACTACGAAATTGAACATAAAAAGACACTAAAATTTAGGTAAAAATATCACTCATCAACCAATACTACAAGAAAAATGTCAAATTTCAACAGAAAAATTCCAACGAAAAGCAAATTCGTTGGAAATTTTAGAGTTCTAACGAATTTTCCAATAAACTTTAAACCATTGGAAAATTCCAGCGAAAATTCGCATGGAAATTTAAACCGTTGGAAATTTCCAATACTAATTCCAATAGTCTGATAAAATATTCAAAATTTCAAACAAAAATTCCTATAAAATCTAAAATTATTGGAAAGTTCCAACAAAAATACCCATATAAATTCAAATCGTTGAAAAATTCCAATGCTAATTCAAATAGCTTGATAAACCATTGAAAATTTCCAATTAAAATTTCAATTAAACTTAAGCCGTTTTAAAATTCCTATGAAAATTCTATCGAAAAAAGAGACTTCAATAAATTTAAATGTCAATTTATAATATAAAATACATATTAGTTAAGTTGGTAAATGATAAAGTGATATATTCAAGAGGTCAAGGGTTCTAATGCGAATAAATATTTTTTTTATCGTTGGAAAATTCCAACGGAGTTCGTAGATCATTGGAATTTTTTCCAATAATAATTCTAAAAGAAAATTCCGTTGAAAAAATATTTGAATAACTTTTAGATAAAAAAATCCAACAAAAAAATATCGTTGGATTCACCATTGGATATTTGAAACCGTTGAAAATATTTTTGGAAAAATGACATTCCTACGGCTACTTTTCCAACAGAAAAAATTCATTGGAATATCTGTTGGAATCATGAATTCCAATGGTATTTTTGCATTTTCCAACGATTTTTCGCCATTGAAATTCGGCAATTTTCTTGTTGTGCAAGTTAAATATCGAACCCAAAAGATCGGCGTATCATCAATTTAATTATTTATTAAATTAATTAAGACAATACAATAAAGTTGAGTATTGAATTATTTAATTTAACTACTAAACAATTAATTAAAATAACAAATAAAATAAAGTATCACTAGAAGAATACGAAAGTGGCTCAAGAATGGAGAATAGGTAGCTCTAAGGTAATTCAATTTTACTATTTAACTTCCCTCTCAAGTGCAGGCCGACTCTGCCTTGTGGACTATGGACGTATCACTAAACCATACAAATCTACTCTATAGACACAAGTAAATATGCGTGTAACATGTGTGAATAATCTCGGAGCAAGAGACGTAATTTCACCTCCCTTTCTAGGTACTATCAGAATCAATTATTTTCCACTTCTGGAATCTAACCCGATATGATATCCCTTTATAGGTACTATAAAATTACCCTCTTTATCCTACTTACTAACTCGAATTCAATTCAATTAATAAACATTCATATATGATAGTTCTAATGAAGCTTCTGAGTCCCCTCACTTAGAATCATAACATGGAATCATGTTCAGCAGTGAACGCACTCAATCTACAACCAAGATATATATTCAGACTCTATATACCAATTGAAGATGCACAAAATGACCGTGGATATGGATTAAGAAAGCACAATCATATATAAAATCAATCCACAAGTAGTGTTGTACGGAGGACACACAAGAGAGTTTAATCAATTCATAAAACCTTCAAAACCTTAAATCTACTAAAACAGTTCTAGCCCATGATGTTGCGAAGAACAACCATGGGGTTGGATAGATCTTACCCATATGTCTGGAAAATACAAGATAAATTATGAAATGAATAAACCCTAGATGTGGGCGTCGTCGCGTCTTTCTCTGTCTTGAATCCTCCTCTTGGTTCTCTTCTTGATTCCAAAGATAAATTTTCAAAGTGATGGATGGATGGAGGAAAGAATGTGGATGATGGTTGGGGGTGATCCCCTTGTGGAGTGTATGATGATTGTGTTGCTCTTCCTACTTACATGAATAATGATGTAAAATAAATATAGGTGTGAGATGTGAATTAAATAAGGAAATAAAAGATATGGGTGAATCATGGAGGATTATGTGATAAGGAGATTAATTGTGCTCCAGGAAATAGGTAATTTTCTGAAATTTTTGGAAATTATTGAAAATTCTCGCTGGCAGCTGCGCGATTTCACGATTTTGAGCTTAACTTTCTCGTTCAAACACCTATTTTAGTGATTCTTACGCTCACGCGATTCTATTTTCCTTAGCTTTCTGTACATATAAAGATCTCATAAAAATTCTAATATTTGAAGATGAAACAAGTCATGTAAAGTGTAACAGTTATGCTGAGTAGAAACAACTTGCGCGACGTCACCATTTCGATCATAACTTTCTTATTTGGACTTTGATTGAGGTATTTATTATGCCAAAATGACTCACTCTTCTGTGGCTTTCCAATCATATATCACACTTCCATTTTAGAGCTCCACACGAACACATAAAAATTACACAAGTTGGACGTACATTTTTCAACATTCCTACACAAGTTGCACATTTTCTCCAAATTTGCACTTTTGAACATTTTTTTATCTAAAACACAATTGTAAGCACTTGAATTTTATTGCATATTAAAGGAAAATATGTGGCAAATTAATGCAATAATTATCAATTAATTAATTATTTATTAAGGTATTTAAATAAATTAATTCATAAAATAGATTAATAAATAATTGATAATTAATTTAAAGCCCAACAAATTAAGTAGGTTTAAATTAAGTAAAATTTGACTCCCAAGTCAAATAAAGTCTGGAAGGTTCCAGAATCAGGTCAAATTAAACAATGACCATTCAAGCTGTGTTATATTTGGAACGGCGCAAGCCCGCAGAATCGGGTCAAATCTGTCATGGACCAATCAGATTGCAAGTTATTTATGGGCTCATTCCTCACCTATATAAGGAGTTCTCCTCCATTCATTCCAGACACACTACAACATCTGAACACACTAAAATATCCGAAGATGTAGATGCTTCTGAAGAGATTAAGAATACGAGCAGTGCTCCCTTGAGATCTTCAAGCATCTTCAAGTCAAGAACCGCCTCCGATCAGAGATAAAGGTGCCAAGCCCCTTCGATCCGGCATTCTTCCAACCAACCACCTCCGATCAGAGATAAAGGTGCCAAGCCCCTCCGATCCGCCGTTCTTCCAGCCAACCATCTCCGATCATAGATCAAGGTTCTACACCCTCCCCATCCAGCATTGGTTACAAACAACACTCGACCTGAGATCAAGGTGCTAAGCCCCTCAAATTCGACGTTTCTTCCAGTCAGACTCATCCAGCTGTCTTTGTGAAGTCAACGGTGTTCTACCAAATTGAACGAAGTTCTTCATAAGAAGTCTTCAAGTCAACGTTCAATCCGAACAAAGGCTCGACGCCTTCGGATCAATGTCAGGACTACACATCCGAGCTCGGACAAGCTTCATTCGAAGATCCGGCTCAACACACACGCTGTCAACACATTCAGTGCAGTCAACACACACATTCCAGCCAAAGTCAAGTCAACAAGTCAAGTCAAGCCAAATTGGTTCGAGAGAAGAATTAGAGGATTGATTGAGATTGTAACCCGTTTACATATCTTATAAATTAAATCCATCTGAAATTAGCTTTGTACTCCAATTTGTTACATAAATACAATATTTGTTGTTATAAATTTTGGCACGCCCAGTGGGACGGTCTCTACCTCTCATCTCTTCTCTCTACAAGTTCGAAGATACAAAGCATGACTCCTCTCAGGATTGCAATAAGAAGACCTTCTACCTTGAAGCATTCAGAGCTGAAAACTGAAGAGATTCAAAAGATAACTCCACTCAAGATTGTAATACGAAGGCCTGCTGCATCAAAGCCTCCAGAGTTACAAACTAAAAAGGTTGGAGTCGTTTTAAGAAGTATTCCTGAAAGCTCCGTAGAGGCAACCCATATGGTGGGGATTACCCTCAACAAGCCATTGCACGGAGACAAGAGTGGTGAAAATGTTGCTTGCTCAACTCCTTGTTCAATGCCAAGCTCACCATCTGCCTCAACTGCAACTGTAGTGATGATGACGAGTGCTATAACTATTGAGGAATAACTCGCAAGTATGATAAGAGCCATTGAAGGACTCACGAAGCATATGGAAGCTCAAGACGTAAAAAACTCTGTACTTATGAAGAAAATAGAGAATGTGGAGACAAGTCATGCAAATGAGAAATAAGTTGGGGATGAGCACGAGAAAGAAGACTCAGCAAAACACCATCCTCTTGAAAAGAAGCCAGTTGAAGAAGAAATACAAATTTCAACTGACAAAATGCTTCCTGTGAACCAACTGAAGAACATCGTTTTAGAGATGATAAAAGACAAGTTTGAAGGAAGCTCAAAATCTTCTTCAACATATGCCAAGCCATATACAAAGAGGATTGACAACTTGAGGATGCCAACTGACTACCAAACTCCCAAGTTTCAACAATTTGACGGCAAAGGCAATCCGAGACAACATGTGGCGCACTTCGTCGAGACATGCAATGATGCTGGGACCAACGGAGATCACATGATGAGACAATTCATCCGATCTTTAAGAGAAAATGCCTTTGATTGGTACATCGACTTGGAAGCCAACTCCATTGACAGTTGGGGGCAAATGGAAAAAGTATTCCTCAACCGCTTCTATAGCACACGAAGAATTGTTAGCATGATGGAGCTAACAAATACTCGTCAAAGGGATGAAGAATATGTCATCGATTATATCAATAGATGGAGGAGCCTAAGCCTCAATTGCAAAGAAAGGCTATCAAAAACTTCAGCTATAGAAATATGCATTCAAGGGATGCAATGGAATCTTAGCTACATACTCCAAGGAATTCGACCTAAAACTTTTGAAGAGTTGTCTTCAAGAGCTCACGACATGGAGTTAAGCCTGACATCAAATGACATCAAATGGCCCTCTATTCAAGACTCTTACGAGTTTGAATACATGTCCTTCGATGAGCCATTAGAAGAGGAACCACAAATAAAGGCTGCAGTTTCTATAAGGATTAACGAAATGAAGTTGAAGCAAGAGAAAATAGTGCATCCCAAGATTGGGGGCAGTAAACTGTTGATAAATCAAGACAAAGCTCCTTGATATGAGCTAAAACTGTCTGCATCACACTCCTTGATACGAGCTTAAACTATCTAAAATCTTTCAAGTCAAAGCTCCTTGACACGAGCTAAAACTATCTGCATTATGCTCCTTGATACGAGCTTAAACTGTCTAACTCAAATTAAATCTCCTTGACACGAGCTAATACTGTCTGCATTACACTCCTTGATACGAGCTTAAACTGTCTAATTCAAATTAAATCTCCTGGACACGAGCTAAAACTGTCTGCATTACGCTACTTGATACGAGCTTAAACTATCTAAAATCTACAAATCACGCTCCTTGACACGAGCTAAAACTATCTACAAGTCACGCTCCTTGATATGAGTTTAAACTATCTAAAATTCTCAAGTCATGCTCCTTGATACGGGCCTAAACTATCTAACACAAATCAAATTCAAGACTCCTCGATACGAGCAAAAACTATCCACAATATACTTCTTGATATGAGTATAAACTGTTCACACATCAAATCATATCTCCTTGAGAAGAGAAAATTCTCTACATGTTCGATACTCCTTGATATGAGTATAAACTATCTACACATCAAATCAAATCTCCTTGGGAAGAGAATAAACTCTCTACACATAAAGCTCCTCGGCACGAGCGAAAATTGTTCATACAATACTCCTCGACACGAGTAAAAAATGTCCACACAAGGCTCCTTGATACGAGTATAAACTGTCTACAAGTTCAAATTCAAAACTCATTGACACGAGTATAAACTGTCAAAAAATTCAAGTCCAACGCTCCTCGACGCACGTTACTCCTGGCCCGCATGAGTATAAAATGTGTACGGCCCCCCATTCAAATCAAATCATGTCTCTTTGAACTACGTTATGACTTGATCCTCTTCAAAGAGGTACGTAGGCAGCTTAGCACTTCACTAAGTTCAGTCATAATTCAGGCTATTCATATCAAGTTGGTGAAGCAAGCAATAAAATTCAATCATGTTGATCAAGAATGGATTATCGCAATTTATTCACTTCAACACAAAGGCATCCGTGAACAAAATGCCAGGGGGCATTTGTAAGCACTTGAATTTTATTGCATATTAAAGGAAAATATGTGGCAAATTAATGCATAATTATCAATTAATTATTTATTTATTAAGGTATTTAAATAAATTAATTCCTAAAATAGATTAATAAATAATTGATAATTAATTTAAAGCCCAACAAATTAAGTAGGTTTAAATTAAGTAAAACTTGACTCCCAAGTCAAATAAAGTCTGGAAGGTTCCAGAATCAGGTCAAATTAAGCAATGACCATTCAAGCTGTGTTATATTTGGAACGGCCCAAGCCCGTAGAATCGGGTCAAATCTGTCATGGACCAATCAGATTGCAAGTTATTTATGGGCTAATTCCTCACCTATATAAGGAGTCCTCCTCCATTCATTCCAGACACACTACAACATCTGAACACACTAAAATATCCGAAGATGTAGATGCTTCTGAAGAGATTAAGAATACGAGCAGTGCTCCCTTGAGATCTTCAAGCATCTTCAAGTCAAGAACCGCCTCCGATCAGAGATAAAGGTGCCAAGCCCCTCCGATCCGGTATTCTTCCAGTCAACCGCCTCCGATCAGAGATAAAGGTGCCAAGCCCCTCCGATCCGGCGTTCTTCCAGCCAACCGTCTCCGATCATAGATCAAGGTTCTACACCCCCCCGATCCAGCGTTGGTCAGAAACAACACTCGACCTGAGATCAAGGTGTTAAGCCCATCAAATTCGACGTTTCTTCCAGTCAGACTCATCCAGCTGTCTTTGTGAAGTCAACGGTGTTCTACCAAATTGAACGACGTTCTTCATAAGAAGTCTTCAAGTCAACGTTCAATCCGAACAAAGGCTCGACGCCTTCGGATCAATGTCAAGACTACACATCCAAGCTCGGACAAGCTTCATTCGAAGATCCGGCTCAACACACACGCTGTCAACACATTCAGTGCAGTCAACACACACATTCCAGTCAAAGTCAAGTCAACAAGTCAAGTCAAGCCAAATTGGTTCGAGAGAAGAATCAGAGGATTGATTGAGATTGTAACCCGTTTACATATCTTATAAATTAAATCCATCTGAAATTAGCTTTGTACTCCAATTTGTTACATAAATACAATATTTGTTGTTACAACAATAATACACCTCAAACACACCTTTCTCTCAAATATATCAAACATAAGACACTTGTGCTAATATATGACAATAATTCTCATTAAAAATGTGTTAAATTGGATACTAGAATTCGCTTATTTTCACTTTCATCACCCTCCCCCCACAAACATTTTTTTATTAAATTTTAGATTTTTAATATTTTAATAATAAAAATATATTATCACCCCTTCCTGCCCCTACCCACCCCCCTCACCCAACACCACCTCCCACCCCAAAATTATTTTTTATAAAATTTTAGATTTTAATAATTAAATAATAAAATATTACCACCCAATCCTACCACTCTATCCATTCCACCCACCCACCCCCATCCACCATCCCCCCACCCTAATACCAATTTATTTTAGAAAAATATCTATATTTAAAATAAATATGATTAAATAAAAATTATAATTGGTAATATATATTTATAACATATTTATATTTTTTAGTGTATAAATTAATGTATTAATTAATTTATATACATATATATTTTTTGTGTTAAATTAATAAGGATTATCATGTAAACTCTACAGGTGAATTTATTCCGACATAATAATGAGGTTGAGTGGTACTACTCTCGGATGAGATATTAATTAATAGAGTTGTCAGTAACTTAATTAATTAATGGGCATTGTATATCTTAAACACGGGGAGACTAACGGGCTCATAATAAGAAGGAGCCCATAACGTAATTATATGATTAGAACGGTACCGCAGTAATAATATTTTAGTGGTATATATTATTATGGGACTTAAGTATAAGTTTTGGGCTAAGCTTGGATACTTAAGTCCAATGGAAGCCCAACTCTAATTTCTCCTCCTGGTCCCGGCTGTAGACCATATATAAGTCATCTCAGCTGTCCGGAAACCCTAATTGAACACGCATAAAAATTATATTATTGTTAATTAATTATGAATTAAATATAATATGAACTTCATTATTTTTAATATGATCACTATTAATTAATTATATAATTATTTAATAACATATTATATAATAAAGATAAAATATTTTGTATAATTTTAATATTTGTGGATACCTGATTCATACACGTACACAATTCAAATTCTAATGATATTTTTTGAACTACCCGTAAAAATTATAATTATTAATATATATTTATAATGTATTTATATGCTTATGACTAAAAATCGATGTCTATCAGCGCCTACTTTGAACATTAGTGGCTTCAACATCCACTGGCTAGTGAAATCGACATCAATCAGCATGTTTATTGTAGTGCATATTGAATACAAAAATATTACTAATTTTTTATTTCAATTTTAAATTCTAATGATATTTTTTTAACTACTCGTACTCGTTCTTTTAGGGTGTTTATTAATTACGTAAAATACTTTCTTATTTCGTAATACTCATACCAGTGTATAAATAAATATTATTTAAAAATTAATATTTTAAAAATTCATTATAATATTTGTATCCGTCCCAAAGTTTTTAGTGGATGGTGGGTTCTGGCCTCCCCCAGGTTAGTCGGTCTATGGATCGGATACCGGTGCATAAAAAAATACTCGTAAATTACTCATACCCATTTAATACTATTTTTAAAGTATTTTTTAATTGTTTAAAATTAATATTTTAAATGAACTTACGGTGTGTTTGGATTGTTATTTCAAATCAAATGGATTTGAAAATGATTGATTTAAAATAATGTTTGGATGCGTCCATATTCCACAAAGCAGAGTCGGACATCAACAAACGAAAGGGAAATTAATGAGTGAAACTTGATTACCCTAGAGCTACCTATTCTGTTACTTGATCCACTTTTGTATTCTTCGAGTGATCTTTTATTTTATTTGTTATTTTAATTAATTGTTTAGTAGATTAATAATTAAATCCTTAAACTGAATTGCATAATCTTAATTAATTTAGTAAATAATTAAATTGATAATACGTCATCCTTTGGGTTCGATAATTTACTTGGTCGCTTGCTTAAGCTGCAATTAATATCCTTAATACTTGGGGATTAATTTTGCATGCAAAGAAAATACGCATCAAGTTCTTGGCGACATTGCCGTGGACGGCTGTTATTATTAATTTATTATTTCTAGTTGATTAAGACTTTTATTTGTGATTATTTAATTCTATCTAACCTTGAATTTTTTTGAGGTACTTGTGCACTAGGAAAATGAGAGGAAGTAAAGGAACGAATAACACACTGAGCTTAACATGGCCGGAGCAGGGCAGAATCCGGATAATGTTGCCATACATGAAATTTTCATGAACTATGGGATTGGCAACATGGGGTTGATAGGAGCAAGGGGGAAGATGATGATTTTGAGATACATCCCACTTTTATTAACATGGTAGAGAAGAATCCCTTTTCTGGAGGTTGTTTTGAAGATCCATATCAGCATCTCCAAAGATTTCTTGGTTATGCAAACACTCAAAAGGGTGCTGGAGCTAATGATAATGCTAGACGGATCGCCCTATTCAAATTTTCATTAATTGATGGAGCAGAAGCTTGGTATGAAACCCTTGATGCCATAGATTGCACTACATGGGACCAACTGCAGCATAAGTTCTTGGAGAAATATATGTCACCCTCAAGGATCTTAAGAATGAAGCAAGAGATCACCCAATTTATTATGAATCAGGGTGAGAAATTTTATGAGGAATGAGTTAGGTTCAAAGACATGCTCAGGAGGTGTCCACAACATGGAATGTCTATGGCTGAGTACATAAGCATCTTCTACTATGGATTGGATTGTGATTCGCGTGTTTTTATTGATGCATCATCATGTGGAGCGCTGTTATCTAAGACAGCACTTGAAGGAGAAAAGTTATTTGAAACATCTCTATGAATTCACGTGATTGGCCTATGGAAACAGTAAGAGGATCATATGTACTTGACAAGGTAGCGAAGGTTGAACATCAAGTGGTGAAGCCGAATAGGGATGATGAGATCGTCTCTAGTCTAGCTAACATCAACAAGCTACTAGAGTCTCAGCAGAAGCAGATTACAGAGTTGACACAAAGGGGACCTAGTATCTAGCAGCACGGAGTGAATAGTACTGAAGATACCTTCAATCGTTACATGGCTGAGTATGATGCAAGGGTTGATCGTCTTAAGGATACCATAAATATTGATCATGCAGATTTATCTAAGCAGTTGAAGGACCTTACTTCGATTATGGGGTAGATGGCCGCGAATGTGAATCAATTGACACAAATATAGGAGAATAATGCAATTACATTAAGATCCGGGATACGGTACAAAGGTCCGAAGATGCTGGCGAGCGAGAACGAAGGAGGCAGGGGAGTTGCTCGTCCAAATCACATCAGCTCGACCATACCTGATGGTCGAGCTGAGGTCGAGCAAGCTTCAGAAAAATAGATTCATGACACTCTATTTTTGGGTGTGCTGCTCGACCATCACACTTTTGCTCGACCAGACTATCCAAATCGAGTAGAAGTCAAGCGAGGTTTGCTCGACTTGAAACAGGTTGCTCAACCAGATCACCTAAGTCGAGCACAAGTCGAGCAAATTGCACAAACCTTACAGAGATGTTTGCTTGACTTGGACCAGGTTGCTCGACCATAGCACGGAAGTCGAGCAGGAGTCGAGCAACACCTAGGGGAATAGAGGTCGCGATCATCCACGTTGCTCGACTTCGACAGAGTTGCTCGACCAAACTATCCAAGTCGAGCGGAGGTTGAGCAGTCCCGTTTCATGCCCGATTCGATACCAAATGCTATATCTGTTGTTCAGAACACTCTGGAGCCATCCCAAAAGCATAATAATGAGCTTATAGTTGAGAAAAAGTGGGAAAGAGCAAAGAAGTTGAGAGCCGAGAAGCTTAGACTGCAAATAGACAATGAAGATGTGGTTTTCTTTCTTGATCATGCAATGAAGATGCCCATGAAAACTCAATCGTGTAAGAGCTTAGATGTGATTTTTAACTTGTTGAATCTTGATTTTTCTAAGACAGATGATTCTGAATTTTAGTAGAAGATTGACAAGGAGGTGTCTAGACGGCCATGGGAGGAAGGAAATTCCGAGGATCATATTCTTGTTACCAAGAAAGGTAAGGTGTTGAGTGTAGACAAGAAGAGGGAAAGAAAGTATATGAAGGTGAGGATGCGAGAAGACCGTCCTCTGATCCAGTAATTTAAAAGGTTACATCCGTCGTGACTCTCCGGCGTTAATCATGAGCGTCTGTTGGGGGTTTTCCCTTCCATTTTATTGCTTTATTATTTCTTTCATGTGATTAAGAAATTTTTATATTTTAGGTGCTTACTAATCAGCAATTATATTTCTTTGTAAAGTTAGTTTCAACTTACGTTTTTACTAAGTTTGGGGGGTGTGATGTTATTACCTCATTGAAGCACCAAGAGTATAATCTTTTCTTTGTAATGTTTGCTAGGGGAGTTTATTTTTTGTGGTATGTTGAAACTTTAATCTGTTTTGACGTGTCGATTTTTTATAATTTGCCTAATGTTCATGGTGTTTCTAGTGTGTGGAGTCGATTAGATAGTCAATTGAGTCGTTCTTAGAGTTCTCCTATTTTATTTTTGATGAATCATGTGATGATGAGTGTGTTTGAGCTTTGATGATAGAAAAAGGTAAAAGAGTGGTAAGACGAGTTCTACATTGAGGAGCTCGTGTATACGTTGAAGAAAAATCAGGTGCCCTCATTTTCTTACTCTAATTTTTATATGTACTTTTAATTCATGGAGTGGAAGGATTGAGTTTATGTTTTGGTGATTCATGTGAGCTTATATTGTTTAAATTGTGCCTGAAATTCATATGCTCTTGAAATTGATGAAGGAAGTGTACTTGAGTTATATTGTGATATGAAGTTCTATGTGTACTTGTGGGATATTGCTTAACATTGAAAAGTGCTCTATTACTTGTTAAAAAACCCATGTGAGATTTTGAGCCTCGTTGATCATGTTACATAATCACATGATATTTCTTCCTGGCGAGTATCATTCTTGTGCGTGTATTCTAGAACTTGTCTCTTGTATTACTTGAAAATACATGTGTGTTAGATGATGGGAGATGATTTTAGGCCATCCTTGAGATTATGAGTCACTTAGTCAAATAATTCTCTACCTAATGATCTTTATCCGTAGTTAGCCCGTTGAGCCTAAAAACCTCATTCTTTGGCAGCCTACGAGAAATAACCACTTTGAGCATTTGATTTTTTTTAGCCTTGATTGCCCTTTATCTAGTGGAGAATTAATGGCTTTTCAAAGTGTATTGATGGAGTTCTATAACAGAGTAGGAAGGAATGATATTGGTGTTGAAACAGTGATTGGGCTTGAAAATTCATCTAAGGAAAATCATAGAGTAGTGCTTAAATCTAGTATTCCATGGAATCAAACACCCTAGGGTAGTGCTTAAATCTAGTACCCTATGGAGGATGGGCAAGGTAGTGCCCGAAACTGGTACCTCGAGAGAAAAAAGAGAAGGAAAAAAAGAAAAGAAAAAAATGTTGTGCTTGAAAGAAAATATATGAAAGAGTTGAGGAGGATTTGTGCTTAATTGAAGTGAGTAAGAAGAACGAAAGATCATGATAGGCACACTTGATTGATCTGAAGTTTTTAGTCACTTATCCATATATTTCCTACCTTAACCAAAGAGCCAACATTACATCTAAAAGAAAAGTCCTTTTTTATTTCATTACCAAATCATACTCTTAGTGGTGGAGAGTTTGAGACTTTTGGCAAGCTTATGGTTACGCATGCACTTGAATTGAATTTGAGCGTAAACACCTTAACCTATAAGTGTACATCTTTTACACTTGAGTGTGAGTGATATATACTTCCCGTGAGAAAATATTAATGGAGCATTTGAATTGGTGGTGATAGTCTTAACATGTATGCTATGAATTGATTATTATATGTGATGAGAGTTACATGACCTAAGTTGAGGACAATTGTATTTTGAATATGGTATGAGTCATAGTCCTTGTTTCCCCACTAATTTTCATACTCTCTCTCTCCTTATTTTTATTTTATTACCTCGGGACGAGCAACGGGTAAGTTTGGGGGATTTGATGAGAGTGAAAATAAGCGTGTTTGACTGTCCAATTTAACACCTCTTTGATAGAAATTGTTGTTGTATATTAGCACAAGTGTCTTATATTTAAAATATGTGAGAAAAAGGTGCGTATGAGGTTTTTTATTGTGTTTTAGGTGGAAAAAGAATCAAAAGTGCAAAGTTGGAGAAAAGGTGCAATTTGTCCAAGAATGCTGAAAAACGCACGTCCAACTTGTGTAATTTTTCTGTATTTTTGTAGAGATCTGAATTGAATGTGTGATACATGCTTGGAAATCCACAGAATAGAGGGTCGTTTTGGCATAAAGAACACCCCAATCGGATTCCAAAGAAGAAAGTTTTGATCGAAATGGTGACATCGCGCAAGCTGTTTCTACTCAGCACGACTGTTCCACTTTCCATGACTTGTTACATCTTCAAATATTGTACTTTGGTGAGATCTTTATATTAGAGAAATTCAAAGAAAATAGGATCGCGTGAGCACAAGAATCACTAAAATCGAAGATGGGACGAGGAAGTTATGCTTAAAATCGTGAAGTCGCGCAGCTGCCAGCGAGAATTTTCAAAAATTTCCAAAAATTACCTAATTTATCTCCTTATCAAATAATCCTCCATGATTCACCCATATATATTTCATTCCTTATTTAATTATCTTATCACACCTATATATATTTCACATCATTATTCATTAGAAGGGGGAGATTAGATTAAATTGAATTGGAGAGAGGCCACAACAATACTACACCCCACAAGGGGGGTTCACCCCCAAACCATCATCCACATCCTTTCCTTCATCCATCCATTACTTTGAAGATTCGTCTGTAGAATCAAGAGGAGAAGCAAGAGGAGGATTCAAGACAGAGAAGGACGCGACGACTCCCACATCTAGGATTTTATTTGTTTCCTAATTTATCTTGTATTTTCCAGACATCTGAATAAGAACAATCCAACACCCATGATTGTTCTTCGTAGAATCATGAGCTAGAGCCTTTTTGGTAGATCTAGGGTTTATGAAGGTTTTATCTAATTAATTCAACTTTTGTGTGTAAACTCCATAAAACACTACTTGTGAATTTATTTTATATATGATTGTACTTTCTTAATCCATATTCACGGTCGTTTTGTGCATCTTCAATTGGTATATAGAGTCTGAATATATATCTTGGTTGTAGATTGAGTGCGTTCACCGCTAAACAAGATTTTATGTTATGATTCTAAGTGAGAGGACTCTGAAGCTTCATTGGAACTATCATATATGAATATTTATTAATTGAATTGAATTTGGGTTATTAAGTAGGATAAAGAGGATAATTTTATAGTACCTATAAAGGGAGATCGTATCGGGTTAGAGTACCAATTGGCCAGAAAAATAATTTATACTGATAGTACCTAGAAAGGGGAGTGGAATTATATCTCTTGCTCCGAGGTTATTCACACGTGTTACACGCATGTTTACTTGTGCCTATAGAGTAGATATGCATGGTTTAGTGATGCGTCCATATTCCTCAAAGCAGAGTCGGACATCAACACATGGGAGGGAAATTATTGAGTGAAACTGGATTACCCTAGAGCTACCTATTCTGCTACTTGATCCACTTTCGTATTCTTCGAGTGATCTTTTATTTTATTTGTTATTTTAATTAATTGTTTAGTAGATTAATAATTAAATCCTTAAACTGAATTGACTTGTCTTAATTAATTTAGTAAATAATTATTTTGATAATATGTCGTCCTTTAGGTTCGATAATTCACTTGGTCACTTGCTTAAGTTGCACTTGACATCCTTAATACTTGGAGATAAATTTTGCGTGCAAAGAAAACGTGCATCACCATCCCAATTTTTTTTTATAAAATTTAGATTTTAATAATTAAATAATAAAAATATTACCTCCCAATCGTACCACTCTATCCATTCCACCCACCCCAACCCCCATTCACCACCACCCCCCACCCTAATACTAATTTATTTTAGAAAAATATTTATATTTAAAATGAATATGATTAAATAAAAATTATAATTGGTAATATATATTTATAACATATTTATATTTTTTTAGTGTATAAATTAATGTATTAATTAATTTATATACACATATATTTTTTGTGTTAAAATTAATAAGGATTATCATGTAAACGCTGCAGGTGAATTTATTCCGGCATGATAATGAGGTTGAGTGTCTACTTTCGGATGAGATATTTATTAATGGAGTTGTCGAAAACTTAATTAATTAATGGGTATTGTATATCTTAAACACGGGGAGACTAACGGGCTCATAATAAGAAGGAGCACATAACGCAATTATGGGATTAAAACGATAGTACAATAATAATATTTTAATTGTATATATTATTATTATTGGACTTAAGTATAAGCTTGGGGCTAAGTTTGGATATTTAAGTCCAATGGAGGCTCAACTCTAATTTCTCCTCCTGGTCCCTGCTGTAGCCCATATATAAGTCATCTCAACTGTCCGGAAACCTTAATTGAACACGGATGAAAATTATATTATTGTTAATTAATTATGAATTAAATATAATATGAACTTTATTATTTTTAATATGATCAAATAAAAGTGATAACTATTAATTAATTATATAATTATTTCATAACATATTATATAATATATATAAAATATTTTGTATAATTTTAATATTGATGGATACCTGATTCATATTAAATTTAATATTTTAATAAAAAATATATTATTATTAATTAATTATGAATTAAATATAATATGAACTTTATTATTTTTAATATGATCAAATAAAAATTATAACTGTTAATTAATTATATAATTATTTAATAACATATTATATAATATAGATAAAATATTTTGTATAATTTTAATATTTGTGGATACCTGATTCATACATGTACATAATTCAAATTCTAATTATATTTTTTTTGAACTACCCGTAAAAATTATAATTATTAATATATATTTATAATGTATTTATATGCTTATGACTAAAAACCGATGTCTATCAGCGTCTACTTTTAACATTAGTGGCTTCAACATCCACTGACTGGTGAAATCGACATCAATCAGCATGTTTATTGTAGTGCATATTGAATATAAAAATATTATAATTTTTATTTTAATTTTAAATTCTAATGATATTTTTTAACTACTTGTACTCATTTTTTTAGGGTGTTAATTAATTATGTAAGATACTTTCTTATTTCGTAATACTCATACCCGTTTATAAATAAATATTATTTAAAAATTAATATTTTAAAAATCATTATTATTATAATATTTGTATCCGTCCCAAAGTTTTTAGTGGATGGTGGGTTCTGATCTCTCCCGGATTAGACGGTCTATGGATCGGATACCGGTGCATCAAAAAATACTTATAAATTACTCATACCCATTTAATACTATTTTTAAATTATTTTTTAATTGATTAAAATTAATATTTTAAATGAACTTAGGTTGTGTTTAGATTGAATCATTTCAAATCCAATGGATTTGAAAATGAGTTGATTTTAAATTCCTTGGATTTTAAATAAATTCATTTGAATTCCACTGTTTGGATAAATTATAGATCTTTGAAAGGATTTCAAATCCATAATTCAAAAATTATTTTTAAAATAGAATTTTATATGATAAATAAAAATAATAAAATTTTATTATATTAAATATAAAAATTTAAAATTTTATTAAAAATAATTTTTTTGAGAGGAAATTCTGCTACCCCAACCTACCCCCTACTCACCCCACTCCAACCCCCCAAACCCTCCCCCCACAAATTTTTTTTATAAGATTTTAGATTTTTAATATTTTAATAATAAAAAAATATTACCACCCCTCCCTACCCCTACTCACCCCCCTCACCCAACACCACCCCCACCCCAAAATTTTTTTTATAAAATTTTATAAAAAAATTTTTTGGGTGGGGGGTGGTGGTTGGGTGGGTAGGGAGTAGGATTGGGTGATAATATTTTTATTATTCAAATATTAAAAATCTAAAAATTTATTAAAAAAAAATTTTGGGACGGGGGTGGGAGGGGGCCGGGGATGGGGGGTTGGGATACGGGGTAGAAGTGGGTGGTAGAGTTTAAAACATAATATATATATATATATATATATATATATATATATATATATATATATATATATATATATATATATATATATATATATATATATTAATTTATTAATTTTATATATTATTTTTATGTATTAATATATCAATTACACACAACAACAGAAGCATTTCAAATGACACAGTTTAAATGAGGATTTGAAATCCATTCAAAAACAACTAAAAAATTCAAAATCAAATCCATGATTTGAAATCCATTGATTTAAAATCTTGGATTTATATATTCATTGATTTCAAGTGTTATCCAAACATGATGGGAGATTTGAGAGAATGATTTATAAATCCTTCCTCAAATCCTTCAATCCAAACACAATCTTATACTATTATTGATTAAATATAAAATAAATATAATATAATTCTATTACAAAAATATGACCTAAACCCTAATTTTATAAGTTCTTATAATAATAATAATAATAATTGAATAATAATATTACAATAAACCCTAAACCTTAAATCAGTATAATCTATTTAAGTTGATTTTATAAGTTATTATAATAATTAAATAATATTACCCTATACGTTTAACCATATAATTAAAAATTAATTCGAATTGTTTAGGAATAATAATTAACATAATTTGAAAAACATAATTCAAATTGTTTAGGAATAATTAACATAATAATTTGAAATAATTAAAATTAATAGTGGTTATGTATTATATTTAATGAAAAAGTAATATTAAGCACATAAGGAATCATTTTAAATTAAATAAGTTATCATTATTATGACCAAAAAATCAATTGTCAAAATCTAATATCATAAGTGTGATGAATGGATGAGATTGAATAATGTGATGAATGGATGAGATTAAAAAAGGTTTAGTAATCAAAATCAATGGTATAGATTAAAAATTGATTCAATTTTGACTTTTAAAGTGTTATATATATACATATATATATATATAATAATAAAAATAAAAATAATAATAAAGATGATCATGATTCAAAGTTTTCAAATTACTTTATACCATGGGAAAATAACTTTATTTAAATACTATGTGTGCAAAACGCAATTAAAAAAAATAAAAATTCTTTACTAACGAGTTAGTTTTTATAAGTTTAGTTCTATTTGTTATATGATACTACATCTATTAAAAATTGTTATACAATAATCCATTTGTTAAAACTGAAAAGATGATTGTACTTAATTATTCAATTAAACTCATATTTATTTTATCCTACTATCTTAAAAGTACGTTGAGTTTGAGAAACTTTTTATTCCCATATTATCCTTACTAATTTTTTCATTTTACCTCTGCAGCCCTAATTAATTACCATATTTACTTTGCATTTATATTCCTCAAAAATCCAGTTCATGAAGACATGGAGAAATATTAAAAAATCTCGGATTTCTCACATTCTCAAGGTCGATGTATGCTGAACACTCATATCGCTTACAACTTCAGATGTAAGGTTCAAATGTACCTCTTAATAATAATAAACCGAGTGAAGAGGGAAATAAAAATCGAACCTCCGAATTTGAAGAGAAGAAGATCGAGAGTATACGTCGACGTCTGATTACGATGACCATTCTTACTATTTTGAGTCGGATTCTTCATTGCAGGAGGAGAATAGAAGGCGTAGGAGGAAAGAGATGATGAGGAAAGAGGAGAAGCAGGATAGGTGGAACTGGGTTTATTTTTTTCGCTTCATTCTCTTTGCTATATCTATCCTTATTTTCCTTTTCTTTATTTATTGCATAATCTATTTCAGAATAAAGAATAAAAAGGGGGCTAGGAAGAAAGAGAAGGGGAAGAAAGGTGTTGCGACTGATTCATGTGGTAAGTATGGAATTCTTAGAGAGTGATGGTATTTAATTATAGCAAACTTGACAAATATGAAACAGTTTTAGATTATTTGTTCTTCCTTGAATTGTAGAACGTGTTTTCTCAAAATATCTCTGGAACACATTCTCTCTATACTGTGAGTTTGTTCTACTTGGTTTGTATTATTGAGTTGTCTTGTGCTATAGGATGATGACAACTTTACCAAATAGCAGATCGATTCAAAAAATCAAAGAAGAACATGGTGAAGATGAGGGTACATTTCTTTTAACTCATTTTCAGGTTTACTTATAGTTGACTATCCGTATTTTTTTGTCATATGCAATTTCTAAGAGTTAATGTTCTTAACCAATATGTTATTTAGATAGTTCAATGTTACAGGGCTAAGTCATATCTAATTTTATTGATTTATATCCAGAATATCCTAATGAAGTGGATACACTAATTGATGTTCTAGCAAAACAATTTGCTAAGTAATAGAGAATTCAAGTCACATAAATAGGGATTTGGTATCAGAAAATTTACTATCGCTTAAACAATTGATACGAAAAATCCTCATTTGTAGTAAATTTAATTGCTCGGATACCAATTTCATGAGACTAGTATAATCACTATCAAAAAAATTTTAATGATACTATTTTATTTGTAGTAACAATTCTTTTTTTTGATTCAATTTTATTTTAGCATCATATCTTTTCAATAGATACAATTTTATTTTTTAGTATCCCCATCTTTTGGTTATTATTGAAAATATAATATAATTTCTCTATTGGTAGCAATTCATTTTTGATGTAGTTGTTGGTATCCAAAATTTTTAGATGCTAATAATTTTTCTTGTATTGGTATCGAAAGTTAATCGATATTGTTGTTGTAATAATTTTAAATTGCATTCCATATATACTTTTTGGTATCAAAGTATATTCTGATACTAATTTTAGAAGCGGAAGTTTTTATCGAAGCATTTGATACTAAGATTTTAATGAAAAAAAAAATTAGGGCAAGACGATGGAGCTAATCCCGTGAATCGCGATTCTTTCTTCTCTTCAAAAATTTAGGTTCCTTCTATTTTTCCTCCATATGTTTCATTTGCTAGTCTAAGTGAATTTGTTGTTCATCATCTCATAGACAAACTCTCTCCGCCCAGAGCCACCGCCGCCGCTTGTTGACCATCTTGTCTCGCTCTTTCCTGACATGGATCGATAGGTTATTTTCCTTCTAATTGTGTTGTCGTGTATTTGTGAGCTTGAATTTAGGTGGTGAAAATAAATTTTCTCAAACAGTTTGTTTTGTGTTGGTTGATAGGTAAAATTCATTTGATTCTATTGGATATTCAATAATCTCTATTTCGAGTTTGAATTTACTCATTTAGGTGTCTCGAATTTTGAAGGTTGAGATTCTGCATTTATAAAATAATAATTATTGTTGATGCCACATTAATGTCCTTCGTGTTCGAGAAAGTCTATCTGCATGTTTACATAATTGAAGGCTTGTTGTAGTTGTTTTTTTCCCCTTTTCATGTTTTGCTTTTTTAGATTAGAAAACTCAAGTAAAATGATGCTGATACTTCACTGTATGATTTATTCTTTTACTATTTTTGTCCCATTCTCTCTTCTCAACTTTTTTTTAATCTGCGAGGAAAAAAGAAAATTGCTCGTTAATGGAGTATATATTTAATGAACTCAGGGGGAGTTATTGTGATTGTTGTTTGAGATATGGAGAGAGATAGAGATAGGTGTTATAGGTTGGTAATCAACTAAATAAACAAATTGTAAAAACTAATCTGAATAGCAATCAAATAAAGCAGAAAAATTAATGTGATAATTAGAAATGTTTGACATCACCATGTAATAGGCTTCGGATAGATTCCTAGATGTAGTTTCCACTTATAAAACTTTTAATGATCAATTTCTGCTATGTTATTTTAAATCCATGGTGAGTATAGAACTTTTGATGTGTTTTAGTGGCTTCTTATACTTTGTCTATACCCCTGTGTTGTTAGGCATACATAGTTATATCTGTTTTTAACTATATCATACTCTTGATGGGGTAAAAGGTATGGGTCTTGAACTGCAAATGATGATTGTTTTGGGACTTATTGTAATGCACTATAAATCTATAATTTATTTTTCAAGACCACATAGATTAGCTCTTATTAGATTAAGGATATGTTGACTTATTGCTGCAAAAAATTTTCCTTTCTCCTTAAATTTCAGGTTCAGGATTTGCACTATGTCACTCCAGATTACTTTCTTGAAGTGAGTGGTGTTGTTATACACCCTCTCTCTTATCAACAGGTTGGCCTATAACATTATTCTTTATCACTCGTTCAGTAGTTTTTGTGATATCAGATGTAAATGTTGTGATTTGTAACCTTGTTGCTCAAGCTACCAAATATTGATTATGCTTAGTGACTGACATTTAATTTGTTGTTACCATTCAAATTAACTTACTAAATTTTATTAACTAGGAAGAATCGACTATCTTCTATGAATCTCTGTTGAAAGCCTTTCTCCGTATAATATTAACTTGAATTTTCTGTCATATTGAACTTTTTATAGGCTTTTCCATCCGACGCAAAGTGACTTAATTGTTTGGCCTCATATGTTAAACAAGTAACTAAAAGTTTGATTAATTCCTTAATCATCATAATTAATTACAGAAAGTGTGCTGAATATGGTGGGCCGAAGAGAACAAAAGGTACTGCTTATTTCTTGTACATTGCACTAAAATACTTTTTGAAGTCTCCGCAAGAAGGCCAAAAATCATGTAAAATCAAAATTTTACAGTAGGAATTGGGTGTTCTCAGAAAAGGAAGGATTTATTTGTTGGTTTTGGAAAGAAGACAGCCTGCTCCAGCAGAAGATTCTCTGGAATGTACAAAAAAACTGAAAGAAATATAAAAAATATACTACTGATTCATGATTTCGTTGTATGCAGGTAGTAAAGTTAGAACACATATTGGAGCTGCAGAGCCAGTCCTACAAGTATGGAAGAAAAATGCACAATGTAAGGGGTGTTCGATTCAAACATCAATGTCTGATCAAAGCATAAAATATGTTTAGGTTTGGAAAAATATTGTTTTGACATGATGAAGTGAGCAACAGCAAGGCAGATGCAAAGCTGAGAATGAGATTGCATGGAGCTCAAATGAAACTGGATGCATTTAGAGTCAAGAGCGACGAATCAGTGAAAGAGATGGATTACATGAAATGGAGATTTGACGAGGCGTCTTCAAGCTGAAGAAGCAATTAGAAGGATACAGTACTGAAGTGCTCTATCGTTAACTTGTATTTTGCTTTGCACAGTAATCAGAATTATGTAACTAAAAGCTCGACAAATGTCTAATAAAATATAATGACATCATCATCTAATAAAATATGTTAATAACTCTTTAAAATTGTGAAATATCAATCTGATCTACTGTTCTATTTAAGGAGCATGCCGACGTCAGCTGCTCTTGATGTTGTGGCTAAGAACTTGAATCTGAAGTTTTTTGAGGTACTTTGTGATTTGAATATTTTTAATGCTTGAGTACTATTATTAAAGGTCAAAAACTTATCTATATTAAGGTACCAACTGGAAGGAAATTCTTTGGAAACTTGATGGATGCTGGAATGTGTTCTATTTGCGGTGAAGAGAGTTTTGGGACTGGTAGGATTTTGGTTTCTTATTATAATAAGCAACTTTTTCAGGAAGCAATGTCCTTGCTCATATTTCTTTATACTATGTACCAGTGCTACTAATGACTTGAAATGGAGTAGGGACATTAGACAAGTGTATCATCTTTTATGTACAACTTTTCCAAGAAATGGAGTAGGGACATTAAACAAGTGTTGATTTTAGTCTGTACATATAATTTTCGTTTTGTAGGTGTGATAGTCATGAAAGATGATGTCCAATTGCCCCCTTTTTGCAGGAATTTCTGGAAGGAGAGCGAGCTGCAACATACTTCACGATAGAGCTTAGAAATTAACTCTTGCAGGGTGTTGCTTCAGAGATTACTCATTAATATTACGAATTAGCTTCTGACCTCACCACTTTGGTATGTTTGTTCAGAGTTTTTTTGTCTTTAGTAAATTTATAATATTTTGTAGAGCATTATCATCTCATTGGATTACTCTGCATCAACAATACAATATATATTGTTTTTGATAATCCATTTTTTTATGAAGTGCATGAGCTAGACCTATTTATTAATATGTGGTTGCTACAACTATATTTTAACTCTTGAGAAAGATTTATTTCTGAAGAAATTGGCGGCTTATCTGTTCCTTACACATTATGAGCATGGATGAGAAAACTAAAAAAGTGTGATGATTCTCAAAGTTCAAGTTCAAGCATATTTGGCAAGATTTGAATACTTATTGAAAATGATAGTCTAAACAAGAAGTCCATGTCTTCACTAATATAGAATTGCATTCTGTCATGCAGTAAAAACTAAAGTTCTATTTTAAAATAATTGAATGTTGACTTTTAACAAAATAATTGAGGATTTAGTTACCAACCCCAAATCACATTTAGCATTACTCACATAATGGTGACTTTTGCATAAAATAATTGAATGTTGATTGTTGAGTTAATGTTACGGCTCCTTAGTTAATTTGTCAAATTTGGTAGCTACTTATGTTTGACATAGAGGAGTAAAAATGGTCTTTAAACTCATTCTTGTGTAGTTTCAACGTCATATGCCTAGAACAATCTGTAAATTTATTTCTAGAAATTGGAAAGCTTAATATGTCTGCCAGATATTGCAAGGTAGAAACCCTTAAAATATGTACATATTTGCTGGGAGACATTCTTTTTTTACCATTCATGCTCTGATTGTTATGAGCTGAACAATAAATAAATAATTTCACTGTGCTCTCTTTATATAGACATTCTCCTATTATGTTATATAACTTAATGTTTTTGCATAGATATTTGCCACTTAATTGATTCAACACGGGTGTAGGTGTATATCATTTTGATTACATCTTATGGTCCTTTTTCCCACTGTTACTCTTTTTCTTGATATAAATACATCTTTGATGGACACAATAATTGATATATATTGTTGTCAAGTAATAATCTTGGACTGCTAGCTATTAAGATATTCATATTACAACACATAATCTTTATAAATGTGCAAGGAGACATTAAGGTAGGACCTCGCGTGCGGGGGCGCTTAGGGTGGGCGAACCACCTTTTTTTAATCTTTATAAATGTGAATGAATTTCTTGATTTGGTCCTTACCCCTTAGCGATGTCATGTGAAACAGGCTGATGACATATATGGTTTTCATGCCAACACTCACATTACGGTTGTTGTGGGATCTCAAATGTGGTATAAAGTTACAAGGGATCCTCTATATAAGGTAATACTCTCAGTTATTTTGATTTATTTGTGTTGGAATACAAACATAATTCTATCATTAATTAGTTCTAAATCTTAATTTAGGAAATGGGAACTCATAAAGATATTGTGGAGATTAAGGGCTTTTGGTTCGATGTTTTTGTCATCCTTCCAATTCCTTAGGTTAATCAATTAATTAATTGCTAATTAATTATCTGTTCACAGTAATCAAATATCTATTCGCACGTGTTTCTATTAATTATTCAAATTAGATTATTTTAGAATCAAGTATAATTTCAAATTTTGTTGCAAATTAAAAGCTACAATATCTATGATCCATTCCCACTTTGAATTTCTAGTTTACTCTTACTTTATTTCAAGCTTGATTAATTTGAGCAATTAAATATTTAATTAGAAATTTGAAGTGAGAATGTGTGTTAGTTAATTGTTTCAATTAAAGAAGATAAAGCTGATAATGACACTTTTTCTTCTCATCTTCTTGTTCCAGTTCATATCTAAAGTGTACCATAATATATACTTAATGAGAAGAATGCAGAAGGTGACAGGCTATCTCAAACCAAGAGTACCCCAACCAGTTGTCCTGGTTGATTCACTTATTCTTTCTACTTTTGCTACTGCTGCTACTATTTCTGCTCTACCTTTCGAGAGAATGACGCACTTCTTTCTTGAGACGGCCTGCTTCCGCAGAATCTGATCCGCGTGGACATTCCAACAATGGTAGTGTTTTTCCTAAATCCAACTTCATTGTTCACCATTTAAAAGTACTTCGTATTGACTTTCTTTAATCTTTACTTTTTGGCCACGCTATTATATGCTGGAAAGTAGGTCAAGCCCCCATCCAAAAGATCTTCACAAATGGTACAAATGTGTCTAATTTTGCTGCATTAACCTGCTGTAGAGCATTGAAAGGGCAGAATTTAGCAGGAGGTGTTCCTGCAAAACTTTCCCATATTAAAGACTTGTAAGCATCATCTCTTATATCATATCCTCTTCTCAAACTGCATTCTGACTCTGTTTAAAAATATATGATTTTGTCTTTTCTCCTTTTCTTCCCCTATAATGTTAGTCTGTTGGAAAAATTGATCAAGTGTAGTTGAAGTTAATTAGGTTACGTTACAGATTCTAAATTGTACTTGAGTTAGACAGCTTAAGTGCCCACTTTCCTCCTTAAAGTTGTTCTTTGCTTTATGTTGCTGTATGATAGAAATAGACATGAACAACCATATTTCTTCCATGCTCACCTTTGCTTTATTTGACATGTGTTTTGAGTTTTATACATAGCTGCTTGCAAACATTGCTAGCTGTTATAATGTGAACATTATAGAAATGAAGAGATTCCCTAGAGTGCCACATTTCATAATCTGGTTTGTTGTCTTGTACAGGGTAGGAGAAAGATGATGCGAGTTGAATGTATCGGAGGACCATGATATGGAGTAAGGATATTCCATTGAAGATAGTTACAAGTAGATAGAAACGATTCCCTGTAGAGTCTATTCACATTAACAGACGACTTGATACTTTGTATATTGTTGTTCATTCCACTTGAAATTTCACCTTGTATTTGTAGGTGAATAACTAATCTACTAGTCTATATATGAAGATGTTCTTTTTTAATTGAAATTAGTAGTTTTGATGTATTTTTAATGTTTATTGATTGGTTGTTTTTATACGAAATAGGTTAAGTAGGTTTTATAACAAGAATTGGTTTTTTAATTAGGATATATCTTTTGGTATCAAAAGTGTTAAAATATAATTAATTAGTATCATGCACTTTTGATGAAAATTTTATACTATAGTTAGATATGATACTAAAGACGATATGATTGGTATCGAATCATTTTTGATATTGTAGTCTATATCTTTAGTAACAGATAATATTTTTTTGATACTATGTCTTTACCAACACCCGTATAAGTATTGAAACAATATCGGGGGAAATTTTTTATACTAAAGCTTATTATTATCAGTTATATGACTTTTAGTATCAAAAAATTCTGCTACTAAAACCCCTTTTTTTAATAGTGTCTATGTTATATAGTATTGAATCTCTTATGCTGTGCATATCCAAAAATATTGTGATATCATAATCAAATATTTGTATGATTGGGTCTAGCATTGATAATAATTTTTAATTAGTAGTCTGTCTGCTGTGGATTACCTTTATTCTGTTTACACCATCCAAAGTTACGTTCCTCAGTTATAATTTTTGCTGTTCGTTATGACTTCCAAGCTGGTTCATGTGTCCTAAACAAATAGTATTTCTGTAAAAGAGTTACTCTATTGTGATATTATTTTTTTGTTGATGGTATATTGACGATGGAACACTTAATTATAGGTTGTATATGATTCATGCATAGTTGCATATGTGGAGTTCCTGATGCATATTTGACTGCACGAACAAATAAATATCTTACCTGAACTAGTTATGATCTTTGGATTTAAGTTAATTTTGATGTTATATACTACATTGATAATATCTTAAGATTTTATTAGAATGTCAATCCAGATTTTATGAGAGGATATAACCACACTGCTAGATTTTAATTTTTTCTTTGAAATTCTAAATTGATGTTACATGTCCCTTAAATAGTATACCATCAGAGTCATTAGTCGATGGCTACACTCAATCCTTGTATGGTTTACTTGAACAGATTTTTGTACTATGAGGCATCCACTAATCCCTTTCTAAGTTGATAAATTCTCTTGATGATGACACCATGGACTGAGGGGTTTATTACTATATCCAAATAACTAAGCATGCATAACAAGATCTCATGATTGATGTTAGGAAATATCTTAAATTCAAAATAAGATACTCTAGCTTTAGGTAACGAAGAATTAAGAGAGGTGGAGGTGGGCCTCATCGTGGAATCGGATGCTGAGAATAGCTCTTCGGTAGCTCAATAACGCAATCGATCAATCGAAGAACGTGTTGTGTTGTTAATGACTAGCAACGTGAAATGAAGAGAGGATGGAGATGAGCTTTGTCTATGTCGATTGAGAAAAGTGAATTATTTGTACCAGCTATTGTAGATGTTGCTCACAACATAATACTATTGTTCTCTGCCATAAGGTAAATCTAGCACCAGTTCAAGAAATATTCAAAACAATTTATTTATATTTGGAAGTGCAAAGCCTCTTGGCAAATATCTTTTTCCATTTTTTCGTCAAACCTGAAATGTCGTCTTACTATTGTAAAAGAATGAGAGAGTCGACAACGAGCGTGGGTTTTGGAGGAGTTTGAGGTTGCCGTGACGATTCTGGGCAATTAGGCGAGAAGTTTCTTGATTCTTGAGCAGCTATTGCTGCTGGTATAATCCTTATTCCTTGCTTTTCGAAGCATATTTTATGATCTAGAGATGAATTATTATTGTATTATGTGACCTATATGATGCTTCGGTGATCCTAATGGAGTGTGCTCATTCTTTCGTTATATCACTAATCAGATATAATTAGGTACTCAGTCGTGCAACTAAAAATAACTATACTCAACGACCCAATTTTACTTGCGGGAGGATATCCATCTCTATTCATTTTTCCTAGTCTTGCTAAATGTTGGTATTATTTATTTGGAATTCCTTTTATGTAGTATATTCTTTGCCTTGTGGTTCTAAAACATTTTTGTTCTAAAACTCTACTTTTCTCAGGTCAGTTAATGAAGTAATCTGCCATGGGGTTCCTGACGCAAGGTATTTATACACTCAATAAAGAATACAATGTCTTTGGCTATTGTATTTTGAATTTAAGTTTTTCTCTGTCATCATTCAAATTTGATCCTACTAGCACTAAGCCTTGTGTTTGATGTAATTTTATTTTTATTTATTTATTTATTTTTTATTGTTGAACTCTCAAGTAATTTAAAGAATAGTACACTTATGAATCCAATAACACATTGCATTTTTCTACATAATGTCTGTAGTGAATTGTGATGACTCATATGTGACATAATTCAATTTGGAAATATTGTAAATTTTGACGTTACTGTGCACTAATTCCACGCTATCATTCCATTGTGCTGCATTGATTTGTGTTCTAAATTTGAATTAATCTGTTTTTGAATTAGCATTTTTTATCAGTAGATTCTTTTTTTCTTCTTCTCCGCTCTTCATTGAATTTGTGACATGCTCACTTCTGCCGCTCTGCAGTTCAGGAATTTGTATGGGGACCATATAACCGAAAGCAGCTTTAAGAGTAAGATGAACGTGTGGTCGATCTGCCTCAGGAGAAGGGCGAGCACTCCACATTGTGATTTTTGCTACATTAAACCTGATCGGTTCTACCTATATAAAGTTCATTGTTTATTTCTAAAATAATTTTTATTAATTTTTTATTTCATAATTAAGAATAATAACATATAAAATTTTTCCACATTAAACCCGATCGGTTCTAAACTTATAATAATCATTGTTTTTTAAAGTAATTTTTTTAATTTTTAAAAATAATAAATACATATAAATTTTTCCACATTAAACTCGATCGATTCTAATCTTGTAAAGTTCATTGTTTTTTTAAATAATTTTTATTTTTTTTCATATTTAAGAATAATAAATATTTATAAAATTTTTTCACATTAAACTCGATCTGTTCTAACCACGTAAAGTTCATTATTTTTTTAAAGTAAGTTTTATTAATTTTTTTCATAATTAAGAATAATAATCAAATATAATATTTTTCCACATTAAATCCGATCGGTTCTAACCTTGAAATGTTCATTTTTAAAGTAATTTTTATTAATTTTTATTTTATATTTAAGAATAATACATACATATAAAAATTTTCCAATTAAGTCTGATCTGTTATAACCTTGTAAATTATATTTTTTAGGTATTTTTTATTATTTTTTTTCATATATAAGATTAATAAATGTATATATAATTTTTTCGTGATAAACCCGATCGGTTCTAACCTTGTAAAGTTCATTGTTTTTCTTAAAAGTAATTTTTATTAAAAAAATTCATATTTAAAAATAATAAATAATGAAATGTGTATTGAAATGAGAAAATGAGCAACAAAATGAAGGAAAAGTCCACCGAAATTAGAAAATGAGCATTGAAATGAAGTAATTGTACATCGAAATGAAGGAAATGAGCATCGAAAATGAAGAAAATGTGCGTTGAAATGAAAAAATGAGCATCGAAGCAAATGTAATGTTGATAGAAATTAGAAAATGACCATCGAAATGGAGGAAATGAGTATCGAAATGAAGGAAATTAAAAAAAATCTTTATTAAACCTGATCGGTTCTAACCTTGTAAAATTCATTAATTTTTAATTAATTTTAACTAATTTCTTTTGTTATTTAGTAATAATAAATATATATCAAATTTTCAACATTAAACCCGTTCGGGTCTAACCTTCTAAAGTTTATTTTTTAAAAAATATTTTTTATTAATATTTTTTCTCATATTAAAGAATAATAAGTACATATAAAATTTTTCACATTAAACCAGATCGGTTCTAACCTTGTAAAGTTCATTGTTTTTTCTTATAGTAATGTTTATTAATTTTTTTTAATAATTAAGAATAATAATCACATATAAAATTTTTCACATTAAAACCGAACGGTTCTAACCTTGTAATGTTTATTATTTTTTTAAATAATTTTTATTAATTTTTTTTTCATATTTGATGATAATAAATACATATAAAATTTTTCCACATTAAATCCGATCGGTTCTAACCTTGTAAAGTTCAATTTTTTAAAGTTATTATTACTCCCTCCATCCCATAAATAAATTCACACTTTCTATTTTTGTCCGTCCCATAAACAAGTTCACACCCCAAACAAGAAAATACACACAAATCAATAACCTCACAATACACTTTAATTTCAAAATTGTCACCCCTTTACAACTCACAGAACTTACTTTATAATTTATTTATTACCTGAAAATATCAAACAACCCCTAAAAAAAACTTTTTTTAAAACTCCGTATCTACAGTAACTGTGAACTTCTTTATGGGACGGAGGTTTTTATTAATTTTTTCATTTTTAAAAATTATAAATAAATAATGTGTATCGATATGAGAAAATGAGCAACGAAATGAAGAAAAAGTGCACCAAAATTAAAAAATGAGAATCGAAATGAAGGAATTATGCATTTTAAATGAAGGAAATGAGCATCGAAAATGATGGAAATGTGCATTCAAATGAGATAATGAACATAGAAGCAAATGAAATGTTAATCGAAGTGAGAAAATGAGTATCGAAATGTAGGAAATGAGTATATAACACCCAATATTTCATAATCTATATTTTTGTAAACTCGACTTTTAAATAAAATTATATTAATTATTTTAGTGTATTATATCTTTTATAAATATAATATATTTATATAATAATAATAATAATAATATAATATTAATAATAACACATGTGTATGCAAGTGGTTAGTTTTTGGATAAGAATTAAATATTTTTGGATAAGGATGAGTTTTTAAGTGACGTGTGTTGTGTGGCCAACTTGGTCTCCAAATTTTAATAATAATAATATATGTATGATATTTATGCAAGTTGCATTTTGGATAGGGACGCATACGTAGCCATCAAGTTTTTACTTTTATTTTTATATATTTAATATTTGGATAAAATTAGTATTAAACTTGGTCTGCAAGTTGATATATTATATTTAAGTAAATGTCAATTGTAATTAGATAAGACACACACGTAAGCTATTTTGAGAGATTGGATAAAAACAAACTATTCAATTTTTTTATATATATATACTCCTTTCTTTTCTCTACACACATATATTCTTTATTCAATGGAAAGAAGACAACTTCAGTGAGGGAAATATAATGAGTTTTCAATTTTATCGGATGTATTCTACTTTTTCAAAGAAAGTTCAAGGTGGGGTAACTTTCACTCTTTACCGAGTGCTACATTTTATGTCATGATTGCTATGTTAAGATGTGATATGTGTTACTGATATATCATGTTATGTGTCATATGTGCTTTTAGTTCGATGACAAATATTTTCCTACTAACATCGTACTGGGTGACGACTCGGTGCGCATAGACCAACTAACATAAGTTACTAGCTACGTCGGTTCAATACTAAAATGTATTTCAAAGTATGCTAACATCGTACTGGGGTGATGACCCGGTGCGCATAGACCAACAAACACAAGTTATCGGACGACGGTTGAGTCTAAAATATTTCCAATGAGTTATCGAACGACAATGCGCAAAAGTAATTTTATTAAATTTTGCATATGTTACATCTTATGGTATATTTGGCATGAATATTTATTTTTAACTGTGCAATCATTTAAGTTAAACCACTGAGTGTATTTCAGACATTCACCCCTTCCACTCTAAACCCTTTTCAGGTTGAGGCTGTGACTGCTTACCGGGGCGGATGCGTTGCGTGAAAGCCCTTTTTATTAATGCGCTGCGCCAAAATCTTTTTATATAAATTCTAATGATATACTTTTGTATAATTTTCACTGTTTATGATTTTTTATTAACTTTATTTTATGGTTCACGCCCGCATTTAAGGTTAATATTATCAAAAAATTGCGAATAAATCTCCCTTTATATTTATTGAAAACTGGGGCGTGATAGATGGTGTCAGAGCGAGTCTACGTTTCTGTGGACTCGTATTTTTAAAATAAAATTTCTTTTTTCGACTAGTATTTTTAAAATAAAATTTACGAATCTATGTATCTGTAGACTTTTATTTTCAAAATAAAATAATTTACTAATGATAGTCACTACGCATCTACCTGGTACACGACGTCATCTTCAAGGTACATAGGCATTTAATATTTATTATTATTTACCGCCAATTTTGTAAAAAATGAAAAGTTTTTCTGAATTTCGAGGACGAAATTATTTTTAGGGGGATGGATTATGACACCCCAGTATTTCATAATCTATATTTTCGTAAACTCGATTTTTAAATAAAATTATATTAATTATTTTAGTGTATTATATCTTTTATAAATATAATATATTTATATAATAATAATAATGTAATATTAATAATAACACGTGTATGCAAGTGGTTAGTTTTTGGATAAGGATTAAATATTTTTGGATAAGGATGAGTTATAAAGTGACGTGTGTTGTGTGGCCAACTTGGTCTCCAAATTTTAATAATAATATATGTATGATATTTATGCAAGTTGCATTTTGGATAGGGATGCATATGTAGCCATCAAGTTTTTACTTTTATTTATATATATTTAACATTTGGATAATTATTAATGTTAAACTTGGTGTGCAAGTTGATATATTATATTTAAGCAAATGTCAATTGTAATTAGATAAGACACACACGTAAGCTATTTTGAGAGATTGGATAAGAACAAACTATTCAATTTTATATATATATATATATATATATATATATATATATATATATATATATATATATATATATATATATATACTCCTTTCTTTTCTCTACACACATATATTCTTTATTTAATGGAAAGAAGACAACTTCAGTGAGGGAAATATAATGAGTTTCCAATTTTATCGGATGTATTCTACTTTTTCAAAGAAAGTTCAAGGTGGGATAACTTTCACTCTTTACTGAGTGCTACATTTTATGTCATGATTGCTATGTTAAGATGTGATATGTGTTACTGATATATCATGTTATGTGTCATGTGTGCTTTTAGTTCGATGACAAATATTTTCCTACTAACATCGTACTGGGTGACGACTCGGTGCGCACAGACCAATTAACATAAGTTATTGGCTACATCGGTTCAGTACTAAAATGTATTTCAAAGTATGCTAACATCGTATTGGGGTGACGGCCCGGTGCGCACAGACCAACTAACACAAGTTATCGGACGGCGGTTCGGTCTAAAATATTTCCAATGAGTTATCGAACGACAATGTGCAAAAGTAATTTTATTAAATTTGGCATATGTTACATCTTATGGTATATTTGGCATGCATATTTATTTTTAACTGTGCAATCAATTAAGTTAACCCACTGAGTGTATTTCAGACATCCACCCCATCCACTCCAAACCCTTTTCAGGTTGAGCCTGCGACGGCGTACCGGAGTGGATGCGTTACGTGAAAGCTCTTTTTATATAAATTCTAATGATATACTTTTGTATAATTTTCACTGTTTATGATATTTTATTAACTTTATTTTATGGTTCACGCCCGCATTGAATGTTAATATTATCAAAGAATTGCGAATAAATCTCCCTTTATATTTATTGAAAATTGGGGCGTGATAGATGATGTCAGAGCGGGTCTACGTTTATGTGGACTCGTATTTTAAAATAAAATTTTCTTTTTTCGACTAGTATTTTTAAAATAAAATTTATGAATTTATATATCTGTAGACTTTCATTTTCAAAATAAAATAATTTTCTAATGATAGTCACTATGCATCTACCTGGTACACGACGTCAGCTTCAAGGTACAACACGGGATCATTTATTTAATTATTCTTATTTTTTGTAATTAAATAATTCGTGTTATATTACGTAACAACATTAATTATTGAGAATTTTTTTTCTTATAGCAAGATAATTTCTTTCATTAATGTAAAGAATTTGCAACAAATTATAATATTTGACTTTTATAATGTAACATATAACTAAATCATGTTTAAAGTTAATATATATATATATGTATATATATTCTAACAATTAATGATACTAAAGTAAATAAGTCATATGTATAGGAAAAATAGATAAATAGTAAGATTATACGTGAACGAATCAAATGACAATGGACTTTGCTATGCTATATTTAATATATATATTGATTATTTACGAAAAATAAGGTAAAACATTTTATAATTAATTAAAACAAAATTATTATAATATTTTAAGTAGTTACTATATATATTAAAATGTACGTAATATTATAAATAACTTTTTCTCTTGATTATGGTTTAGTATTTCTTATAACTATATAATAATAACTCTGTTTTCATTAATTGTTATTTTTAAGAAACTAATGTAAATAAATAAATATATATAAATAAATAAAATTAATTAATATAAAATATTCTTTTAAATATTCATAAATTTGTAATGAATTTATTAATTATATTTTTTATTAGTTTCTAATTATATAAACAACTAAAGAAAATAAATTTTATAATTCATATGTCATAATTGAATAATTAAGATATATGTAAATAACAACAATAATAACAATAATAATAATAACAACAATAATAGTAACAACATCAATAATAAATAAAGGCCAATTTGTTTCCAAGAAAATCACTCTCTCGTCCTTGAAATACATGCACATATTTAATGGTTCAAAGTTTAAAATGTGTAACTTTTTTGTTGTAATGATGTAAGAATATTAACAACAACAACAACAACAATAATAATAATAACAACAATAATAACAAAAATAATAACAATAATAATAATAATAACCATAATAATAAAAACAATAATAACAATAATAATAAAAAATAATAACAACAATAGTAACAATAAAAAAATAAAATAAAATAATAATAATAATAATAATAATAATAATAATAATAACAACAACAAAGGCCTATCTTGATTCCTAAAATATCATTCCTCGTCCTATAAATACATGCACATATTTAATAAAACTGAATTAATGTAATTTTTTTATTGTAATGATGTAAATAACAACAATAATAACAATTAATAATAATAATAATAATAATATTAATAATTACAACAATAGTAACAATAATAATAACAACAAAAATAACAACAACAACAACAATAATAATAATAATGATAATAATAATAATAATAATAATAATAATAATAATAATAATATATTCCACTAAAATATTATTACTGCACCGATCTAATCCCATAATTATGTTATAAGCTCCTTCTTATTATGAGCCCGACAGTATCCCCATGTTAAGATATACAATGCCCATTAATTAATTAAGTTACTGACAACTCCATTAATTAATATCTAATCCAAGAGTAGTACCACTCAATCTCATTATCATGCTGGAATAAATACACTTGCAGGGTTTGAGTCTAGTCCAAGACATACTCGATTTCAACAATATTAACAACTACAACAACAGCAACAACAATAACAACAACAACAACAATAATAATAATAATACAACAATAATAATAATAAACAATAATAATAACAAAACTACAACAGCAGCAGCAGCAACAACAACAATAATACAACAACAATAATAATAACAACAATATAATAACAAAAATAATAACAATAATAATAATAACAATAATAAAAACAACAATAATAACAATAATAATAATAATAAAATATTAACAACAATAGTAACAATAAAAAGAATAATAATGATAATAACAATAAAGGTCTATCTTGATTCCTAGAATATCATTACTTGTCCTAGAAATACACGCACAGATAAAACTGAATTAATGTAATTTTTTTATTGTAATGATGTAAATAACAACAATAATAACAATTAATAATAATAATAATTACAACAATAGTAACAATAATAATAACAACAAAAATAACAACAACAACAATAATAATAATACTAATAATAATAATAATATATTCCACTAAAATATTATTACTGCACTACCGTTCTAATCCAATAATTACGTTATAGGCTCCTTATTATGAGTCCAACAGTCTCCCCAGGTTTAAGATATACAATGCCCATTAATTAATTAAGTTACTGATAACTCCATTAATTAATATTTAATCCAAGAGTAGTATCATACAATGCTCATTAATTAATTAAGTTACTGATAACTCCATTAATTAATATCTAATCCAAGAGTAGTACCACTCAATCTCATTATCATGATGGAATAAATACACTTGCAGGGCTTGAGTCTTCATGACAAAAACGAGCCACAACATGGATATTAACAACAATAATAATAACAATAATAATAACAACAATAATAATAACAATAATAATAGTAACAACAACAATAATAAATAAAGGCCAATTTGTTTCCAAGAAAATCACTCTCTCGTCCTTGAAATACATACACATATTTGATGGTTCAGAGTTTAAAAAATGTAACTTTTTTTGTTGTAATGATGTAAGAAAGAGAACAAATATTTTTTGTATTTGTTTTTGCACAAAAAATTGAAAATATAATATTTAATGCATAGTAACGTGAGAAAAATAAATAATAACAACAATAATAATTACAATAACAACAAGAATAATAAAAATAACAATAATAAAGGCCAATTTGTTTAAAAGAAAATTACTCTCTCGTCCTTGAAATCATGCACATATTTGATGGTTCAGAGTTTAAGAAATGTAACTTTTTTGTTGTAATGATGTAAGAAAGAGAACAAATATTTTTTTGTATTTGCTTTTGCACAAGAATTGAAAATATAATATTTAATGCATAGGAACGTGAGAAAAATAAATAATAACAACAATAATAACAATAACAATAATAAAAACAATAACAATAATAATAATAAAGGCCTAACTTAATTCCAAGAATATCACTCCCTCATCCTAGAAATACAAATACATGCACATATTTGATGGTTTGAAGTCTAAGAAATGTAATATTTTTGTTATAATGATGTAAGAGAATAAGAATTTTTTTTAATATATTTTTTGTAAAAGGATTAAAAATAGGGTTAATTACGTTTAAATACACGACCTTGTACTCTTTTATTTAATCACAAACTTATTCTTTTTCAATTAAATACATGATCTTTTGATGTTTTTTCAAATTAATCATAATTTTTTTCTTTTAGAATGAATGATCTTTTTTATTTCATAATTTAATCACAAATTTTTTTTATGAATAAAATATGACCATCTTAATAAGTAAAAATTAATACTCCCTCCGTCCCAACTTCAACTTCACACTTTTCGTTTTGGTTCGCCCCAAATTCAACTTCACACTTCCATAAAAGAAAAAAAAACAACAAACTAATATCCCTCTAACATACTTTAATTTCAAATTTGTCATCACATTTTTAACACACATAATATAATTTATCATTTATTTATTACCCAAAAATACCATACTACCCTCAAAAGTAAGTCAAAAAGTGATTTTTCTTAAACTCCGTATCTATAGTAAACGTGAATTTGAATTTGGGACGGAGGGAGTATACATTAAATAATTAAAATATTATAGCTACCTAAATTCACGTCGAAAGAAAAAAAAATAGCATTGCGTTAAAATTTTTATTTTTATTTTTAGAATTTATTATTCCTTTCAATATTTATTTTCAAATTATTTAAAGTTAAAAAGAACTTGTATTTTTTAGATAAAAAAAGTGTGATTAAATTGAAAAAAAAGGAAAAGTTGTGTATTTTAACGCAATTAACCCTTAAAAATATAATATTTTAATGCATAGTGACGTGAGAAAAATAAATAATAACAACAATAACAGCAACAACAGCAACAACAATAAACAATAACAACAACAACAATAAACAATAACAACAATAATAATAATAATAATAATAATAATAATAATAATAATAACAACAACAAACAATAACAATAATAATAATAACAATAAACAACAACAACAATAATAATAATATATTGTCTACCAGTTAATAAAAATTAATAATAAAAATTAATAAGTAAGAATTGAACCTGTTGAATGTTGGGACATTCAAAGACCAGCAAAACTTTCCCGCTTTGTTCAGCTGGATCAACCCTGCATGCCAATAAAAGAAAAAAATTCAAAAGGGAGTAATAGGAATGTCATGGTCACATGTTTCCTATTGATTATGAACATTCCCCAGGCCTGCCTTCCTTCCTGTTCTCCATTTCTCGAGCCTGAGAAATACAATAATTTGAGACATGTTGTAGGTTAACAAGAATGAGTAAAAGTAGACAACAAATGCATTTACGAACCTTTCACTTAAATCTATCATCTAGCATACTTCTTTGTTCTTCGGTAAGCTTACCAACATATCTCCAAATATCATCACCTACATTTATCAAACAACAATCAGGAAAGGAACATGTCTACAAACATGAAGAGAAATCAAGAGGTTTTTATTATTTTAATTGCAGATTACAACATAGAAGTCATTAATACTACCATAAAAGAAATCGAAGTGTATAATCCATCAATCCATTCACTGGCATAGACACAAAACTCACCAAAAATTTTATATCCAGTAGCCAATGTATTTAAAGCAGCTTTTCTGATATCACCGGCCCGTTCAGCGGTTAAGCTTGCAACAACTTGCAATGATTTTAACTGCCCACTTACCTGATACAATTGATATGCAACTCCAGTTTAAAAGTAATCCGTTAGCAACTTTAGATGAATGAACATCCTGTATTAGAACAATTATCCCATACATTAGACATATCTTACCAAAAGCTCAGGAAGAAATTCCAGTACCTTAAAAAACAAGTTTGTATTTTTTATGTCCTTGATTTTGTTTCATCAAAATAAATTATCAATAAATCATTTAACCTAAAATGCAGGCAGGTAGTTGAAATTGTGTACCTTTAATAAGCAAGATGTATTGGATTCACAGAACCTCAACACAAACCATTTCAAGAGTATATCTAGGACTTCAATTACCTTCCTTCTCATGGTTGGAAGAGCCTGAAAAAATGTAATAGCAATACTAGGTTTAAAAAGAGTGCATTCAGACTTTATGTTAGAAGAACATCATACTATGTTAAAGGAACCTTTTGCAACATCTCAATCCCATCAACTTGTTTTTTAAAATTCCTAACTAAAGAGCCTCCGATGCAAATCCTCTCTAAAATACTTCATAACATCATTCTGTTGAAACATAAGAAAAAGCAATCACTAACAATCTCAAAAGAATTCAATATATCTTCACATTGAAGTTTTACATGAAGCACCATCAATTCATCTAAAAATAAGCACTTGTAAATGCCTCAAGGCCCTTATTACTAAACAAACAAACCCAACTGTGGACCTAAGTTCTGAAATTTTGAATTTAACTTTAGCATTCATTAATGAACTAAAAACAGAGATCATAAATCACAGAGCCAAGCACGGAAACGCCCCAAGAATCAGAAACCTCAAGATCTTGAATTTGCTCCAAACGTAATTCTTCAAACTTGAACTACAAACAACCATCCTCTCTTTGTCATCCTACACGAATGTCACAAAAGTTGGCTAAAATGTCCACAGAGATTAATGCAACTTCTGCTTTAAATTACCAAACAGACCATACCTTATTTGAATCCTTCGTATTAATCAAAGCTTGTGACTGAATATTGATGTCTTGAACAGACATGATAGATTCTTGCCTTATCCCTTGGTTGGAACAGTTCTCTGTGGAAGTAATTTATTCATAAGAATTACACGGTAGTGACGTTACAGTTCAAAAATTGGAAAATTAAGATAAAAAACTTACTGAAGGTGCAGTTATGTTCCCAGGTCGTGCAGCACGGTCCCCAACATTGGATTTTGCTGTTTTCAAACTGCTTTTGGATGTTATGCCAGTTGATGTTGATCTACTAGATTCAAAATTTTCTGCAAGAGTAGCATAAAAGAAATCAATATGGGAACTCTGAAAGTAAAAAAAGCCCCTTGCCTTTAGGTAAAAGTTGGGATTGTGTAATGCATGAAAAAGAATACCTTGAAAACCTCCATATGCTTTCAACCTTTCAACAACAATAGCCAAAGCAGAACCTTGTATATCTTTCAAGTTTTTGGTCACCTATAAGATAAAAAAGATAGACCAAACAATGAACCTTGCGGGAATTCAAATACTTGAATAAGACTATAAGTGAACAAATTTTGAATCACACATACCATTTCTTGTCCGCAAACCCTCAATAATTCATTGAAGCATGCTTCAGCAGCTTTACGAACATCTGTTCATCAAGCAGTATTATAAACATAAAATAAAATAAGTAAATAAGAGGCAATTTTCAGCCACTGATATTTAAAAAGAACACATTATTTGCCGAAATTGATACCGTCATGGCAGAAGCAGTGGGTTTGAGCAACTGTATAGGATTAGGAAAATCAGCTAATCCATTTAGATGTCTTGACAACCAGTCAAAAAGGTCCTTGCGCCCTTCTGCACCAAGCTTAGCATCTGTGAGAGCAGCCGTAATATACGGGACCTACAGAAGAGAGAAAAAAGTTATTAGTATATAAAACAAGATGCACAATAAAAAAAATTCCGAAAAGGATGACTACAGACCATCTTATCAAGGTGAGCAGCACCAAGCCAAGAATCTAAGGTGCTCAAAGTACATTCTCTCATGTTCTTCTTGTTATCACCTAGGCATTTCAAGATATCTGAAAGAATACCCAGCATGAACCACATTAATATTAATCATCTAACCTGTAAAAGAAAAGATCTAAGGTCATAATTACTATTGATCCAGTGGACTTAATCAAATGGGAATGCTTCATTGGGTTCAGATGGAACTGGGGATAAAATGTGAATTTATTAAAGTGGTTTTTTTTCTTGTAATCATACAACAATATGTGGAGAATTGTACCTTGCTTGCCTTCTCAATGGGCTGCCCCATTGCAGATGCAAGAGCACAAAATGAAGAAAGGGTTGCCATAATTAAATTTTTGTTGCTATCATGCAAACGGCCTATTAGAGCTCCAAATAGATCTCCTGAAGCAAGTCGCACGAGTGAGAAAATTACTGCATTCAGATACTTCTAATTTACAATCAAAACCCATACCTGTTCCAACAGGTTGAACGCCTTTATTTGCCTCTTCAAGTATTTTATTCACATTTTCAATAGACTCCAAACGAATCTAAAAAGAAAAAGAAAAATAATAAAGCAAGTTCATATGCAAGAAATGGTTTAATAAATTTCTAGCTAACATCAACATAAAATTACCTTCCAATCAGAACTCTCCAGTCCCTTCAACAGAGCAGGAGTGATCTTTTCACTAATATCTTCACGTGGAAGTCCATCTAAACCGCCAGCAACAAGTGTTGCAGAATCAGATAATTTCACAGTCTTCTTTGGTGCTGCAGACACCTGCACATAAAAATTACCTCATACGGATTCTTCTCATACTCTGCATCAAGAGTACTCAGAAGAGCAGGTTTCACATCTGAGAGGAACCCTTTAATATCTACAAGAAGAATACAGACAGCCAGTCCAAGTCAACATCTGATCTGAAGAATATGAAAATTGGCAAAAAAAATTTATGTCACCTGGGCCAACAAACTTGTGTAAAGCACCAATCAGCTTCACAGTAGCATTTCTAGTCGCAGCAGCACTAGATTGTAAACCAATATCCTTGCAGAAGTCAATTAAATCCTGCAGAAACAAAGATGAAACATGTCAGATGTTAAAACCACAAGATCACAAAAATTCAAAAATGATATTATTAGTAGAAATTAAATTTATTTAAGAAAAAGACACAACAGAGATCATTGAAAAGGAGCTTCGAGCACCTTCATTTTGATATGAGAAGTACCCAAGTCATCCACAGCAGAAACCCACAACAGGCCTTCACTAAGAACCTTTGGATTCTTGTGTTCTTTCATAATTTTATACATCTGAAAAAGATCAAATGGCAGAACCGATCATATTTATAATAGGAAAAAAACTTAACAAGTTTACAAACAAGTTGTCATATCATCCACTAACAGGAAATGAACCAATATATTCCCACTTTATTAATTACCAAAGAGTTATCCACTACACAGAACAGGTTCAATTCCAAAAAAAAAAAAAGAAAGTCAATTGGACACAAGGATCTTCAGAGCATAATAAAACACACGAGATAAAAAATATAAATCAAAGTTTAACTGTTCTACAATAATTACCCTTCAACCCAAATGGATCCAATATACTACAGAGACGCCAGGGACTCACAGGTTGAAGGCTCAATCTAATGATTAACTCAAGTCAATTCCACTCACTATAGGCTTCTTTTCCATTTTTGAGCATCCAACTTATAGGCTAGTTTAATTGACCAAACTACTATCACAGTGGACCAAAATGTCTGTTACCTAACACAAGCATATTTAAATACTATAAATCAAAGGTCAAAATAGGAAAGAAAAAAGATCAAAAGATACAATTCTAAACACTTGAAAGGTTTTCTTATCCTATGTGAAAAAATGTACAAACCTATCTTAGCAGAATGGAGAGAGTAATATATTTAAGTATGTTTCTCTCAATATATTATTCTCAAAGAAGTAAATCAGTACCAATAATTTTCATACAATAGCGGCGATAACCAGAAGACAGGCAAATTACCCCTTAAATTGGTGAGTTAGGCCAATTGACGGAACAATTCTGGAGACGTGTACAGTTTGCAAGTTTACAATGGAAAATCAGATGCAAAAGTTAAGTAATATGTGAATATGAAATGAAAAGTGAAAGTAGATTTGCTGTTTTTGTCTGCACCACCCAAGGTGGAAACTAGAAACAGGTCTAATAAGGTGGAAAGAGAAGAATGAAAAAAATATTTAGAATTGCAGTAGTGTGTTTTCAAATACATCTAGGCTAAGCAAAACATACGAAATTCAAGAAACCATTATGAAGAAGCAGTAGGCCATCCATGCAAGCAAATATCATCAGTAAACTAGAGGCATAATGACTTACTCTCTCAAATATAAACTGATAGAGATGCACTAACAATGAAGAAAATAGATAAAAGACAACTAGAATAATCCCTCGAGAGGGCCACGGAGAACCGCCACGAGCCCGAAGGCCGCACTCCTTCAAAGAAGGCCAGAGAATAATCCCTCGAGAGGGCCACGGAGAACCGCCACGAGCCCGAAGGCTGCACTCCTTCAAAGAAGGCCATAGAGATGAACTCTGCCACAAACCAATTAAGGTTGAAAACAAATATTTCTTATTGGTCACTTCCCTACGATAACACACGTACTTTAAATAGGCTGAACAGGCTGAAGGCCCACAATCATAACCCTAACCCTAATTACTAAAACAGCAGAATATGAAATAGGAAATAAGGAAACTAAATAATCTAATTAAATGAGATTATTGACTAGAAATAAAATACTAAAATAACTCTCTATCATAAACCCAGGGCCCACAGCTTCATAAAAAGTAGATAGACACTTCATGGCCTGAGCACGAGTATTAATGTCAGCAACTCTTTCAGTAATACCTATCAACAAGTCAAAACATTGCTATAATAAGATCAGATGAAAACAAATTGAATCAGATACAAGAAAGAAGAAAGTAACAAGAAAAAAAAGATGAATCGGAAAGAATATCATTCAACCAAATGCGGGGAAAAAAAGGTTGACAACACAAATAGTTGAACCAACAACTATTTCTGACCTGAAAGGCAAAGGACCACACACTTTTTGGAGAACTTTGAAGCAGTTGAAGCAATATGCGTAATGATATTAATAACTTGTTGCTGGACCTGCACAACAACATGACATTGTGAATGAGATTTAACAGTCCAAGTGACCAGAAAGCATAATAAGATACTAGTTCTTGATTGCAATACCTGGACATTTTTCTCATTCCATCCAGGAACTGCACAAAGTAAGCGGATCAATATCTCTACTGATGGATCGAGGTCGGTTAATGCTTCAACCTGCTCTTTGAAAGAGACAATAGCTGCAGCAAACATTTCACAATTTAAAAATCAAACTATAAACAATATAGACATTAACTAAAGTGTATATGCTAAACTCAGAACGGAGCGATTCCTCTAAAGGGATACCCAGCAAATATGTTTCAATCCTAATTTTAACACCAAGATACTAAGGTGTACAACACATTAGACTTCATACGTTTTCAAATAACGTTTCCCTAAAAGTAGAAAATAATATGACAAAAATATCATCTTGTCTTGACAAAAGAGATACTAAGTTGAAAATATCCCCAGCATTAGAATATGACAATGAGTCGATGACCGTAGCCAAGAATTATATAGCAAACTTCCCAACACAAGAACTAGCTATGGCAGAATTACGGAGTGAAAGAGTCAATGAAATTCTCTAACTAGTAAAAGTTAAAATTTTTGTGAAAGCATATGCATGCATAGTAAGAAGTAAGAACCTAAAGGTTAAGCTGAAAAACATAACTAAAAGAAGACAGAATTGAACACGTGTAAATTAAAGGAAAATAACATTTAGAAAAATCAAACCTTCAAGGCGCTCTTTCCACACGGTACTTTTTAGTTGAATAATCGTATCTGCTTGTAAAAGGGATCCTATTCTGTTCTCAATCTCCTCCAAACTCATTTCAGGAAAAACATGTTCATCAGATCAGTTATTCAAACAAATGGAATATTAGATTTCCCCAATACTAGAGTAGACTGAAAAAAGGACATGCTATTTTATACCTCAATATCTTCCTGGTCCACTGGCTTCGAAACTTTAATTGGTCCTCCCGCATCACCTTTCTTGCTGGTAACAGATTTCGAAGACGTGGCTTTCTTTGGGACAGATGGCTAAAAAATTACAAGCATAAGTAAATCAAAAGGGAGATACAACAGTCATGACAAAAATGTGCATCAACATTGAAATATGTGCCCATTTAATGCAAGAACCGTGCAGACAAAACCACCATGACGTGCTGTACTGATAGGTTTCTTTCCACTAAGCATGCTGGCTGCTGACCTTCTAACAAATGAGGCATCAGAGGACTGCATCAAGAGAATTAAAAAAAAAAAGAAAACATCCAAGGCATGAATGAAAGTAAATTAATAACCTCAAATGTAAAGAAAACAGAAAATTAAGAATTAACTTAATAATTTGATTGCTAATGATCACATAGCATAATATTTGGAGGCCATTATATGGCCAATTGGAACAAAATACATTGCAGTACCACTAAAAAGGTAATTCTAACTTGCACAACATTAAAACACTGCAATACTGGGATAAATAGATTGCAGCAAGAATGAGAGCAGCTCCTAGACTCATTAATCTTTTTACAACAAACTTTCAAAGAATGACAACAATAAAAAATGGAGCATATTAAATTACATATCGCAAACAATACTGAGCAGGAAAAGTTTGTTGGCTATTACCTGAGTTTTTATCCCTAATAAATGTTCGCTGGATTATATGATCATTAATGGGAAGAATTTCATATGAAGGCCTATTATTTTTAGTGTAGTCTCAATTTAAGACTTGCTCGATTTTAAAAGTATTTCAATTAAGTGTTTGAAGCTATTTCTTTTCTAAATTTAGGGCTAATTTTTTCATCTTTTTATTCTTTCTCGATGCAAGACTTGCAATAAAATCTAATCCATATACAACTTCAAATCAAATCATAAAAATGAATAAAGTTGTCAAAAAATTTTGAGTTGAGCAAACAATATTTCTACAACAAGCCTTAGTCTAAGGAAAAAAATTCCTTAAAGAGCAACTCTGAAATGAAGTCAAAATTGAGACTTGGACTAAAATTGGGCCCACATGAAATTCTTTCGGATGGGCTGTTTCTGCAAACTCTTTAAAGGCACTATTGCTACCATGTGATTAGACAAGTGAATATTTTTATATTAAGGTTAAGTGGGCACAACCACATATGACACGAAATCACAAAGGATGAGATCAAACTCATTTTAATTGTAGGCTAAATATCAAAACCAAATGAATCCCACAACCCAGATTAGCCTTCATCTCCAATTTCTCATTTAAATCTTTCATTAAAATGACAATATATATAGGGAACTAATTGAGATAGAATATCCACTGACCTCTGCGAAAGTCATACTTCCTCCAGAAATTTGAGCTGCAGCTGATATTATTGTGATGGATAGATATGTCAAGATTTTGTTAAAAAAAATAATAATAATAACATCGCCGATATATCAAGTGAATATCGCAGAAGAAGACAAAAACAAACATTAAATTTTAAGAACCTGAGTTTGGATGATTGGTTGAGTCTCCCGTTGAACCCCCAATCATTTCTGACAACTTTTTCCTGACATCATCCAGCTTCTCCAATGACTTCTCCAAAGGCCTCATACCTACCATCTAAATGAAGAATATGTTGAAATAACTAAATTGTTTGTACCAAAACAGAATATTAATAGAGTCACTAAGGACTAATCAATAATCAAAGATGCAATATTCTAAAAAGAATACCTTAGCAACAGCTGTCAAAGCTGAGAAAACTGCATCCCTCACTTCTGGTGTTCCATTATTAAGGGACTGCATAATCCAAACAGTTAAATATAAGAGTTTAAAAGGCAAATAAGCAACGCCCAATTCATATACATGCAGTACAAGAATCTAAGAAAAATGTAATTATAATTAAAATTAAATACATATTATTATATAATGAAAAGAAAGAAATGGAGACTCGATTTCTCAAAACGCCAAGTAGGAACATATATCTCCATGGTAATCATTTACCAACACGTATTTAACTGATAAGCAGCATGTAAGATTGCTATTGAAAATATTTATGTTATACCGGGACTTGTGTCACTGGTGCCCAACACATGCCCGTTTCAATTAAGGTAATTGATTACCAAAATGGATTAAAATCGAGTCAAGGCTTTCATGCGAGACACAAACATATCAACTGACCTCCATGCATATTGGAACATATTCCTTGTGCACTTTAAGTATAGTTGCCTTGTTACTTGTATCAATACAGAATGTAACCCAGCTCAACGTCAATGATCTCACAAGGGGAACTTTATTTTTTACTGCTGTCTTTACATATGCAAGAAAATAAATAATTCAGTAAGTTTCAAATCCACAAAGACCTTACTAATTGACAAATCAAACACAAAAATCAACACCCATTTTATTGTGCCCTACTTTCAGCAAGCATGAATGATATTGTTCAGGATAAGAACAGAAAAAGCAGATTACTTAATGAAGGATAAAAAAAATCAGAATATTTTACAGCATGGACTGAAATGAAAAAGTATGTTTCAATTTATCAAACCAGTAAACACAACAGGTAATTGACTTAGCAGCCAAAGCACTAAAAAGTTATGAGATATTTGCTGGATATAAGCAAGGAGATAACAAGGACATTTTAGAAACACAAAAATGTGTTCATATAAATTGGAAGTCCACACGGAAGTACGAGGACATGTGTGTCACAATATGCACAGGTACATAAGAGGACACATAAAATTTGAGTTTGACAGAAAAAAAATTCAGCAGCTCAAAATATCAGCAGAAAAATATCCGCAGCTCAAAATTGAATAAACAAAATGTGCCTTCAACTATATCAGTGAGAGTCAAGCATCCTGAATTGTGCATCGCTTGGAGTGTTTGGGTGAGTGCCTCCGTCAATGTAGGCTTCTTCTCCTTCAGTTTTTCCTATAACAGCAGCAAGAATAAACTGACATGAGCAAAGATTACCACCACATATAAACCCATCAGTCAGAAAGTGTGTCATTCAACTACATGCTTGCTTAACTTACATACCACAACAGTAAGAGGCAGACTTAATTATTAGTCTTATGGGCAGGCCATCACTTAATATAACTTATCGAAGGAGAAAATCTAGAAACAGACAGAGATGTAATACATATGTAGCCTTAAAGAAAATGTTAAAATAATCAAACTTCATTACAAATCTATTTTCATGTTCATGGCGCAATGTTAGTGCCTTCAAAAATTCCTCATAACTAAGATAAAAACAAAGAAGCACACTTAGTAAAAAGTTAAAAGCACGCTAAAGTACTAACCAGTAGAACAGGCAATAAAAAATGAGAATTGCCTGAGAAATTAGTTCTCAACCCCCTGGCAAGATTTCCCAGGGCTTGGATAGCTTCAACAGCAACAACAATGTTTACGTCTGTAATAAGCTGCAAAATTAAAAATTATGCAATCAACTGATAGTTCTACTTAACGCAATGCCTTCTAAAAAACAGTCAACAGCAAATGACGTACATAATATATCATGACAAACAACAAATAGAAACCATGGTTTTTTAAATAAGTCTGTGAGAACGGTGGGGTGGCATGGAAAAAATAGGAATTGGTTCTTCCAGATCCATAAATGAAATTATTGAATGTTACGTTTCAGATTATGACGTCGAGAACTAATTTATTGACATTAGATCTACTAAATGAAGGTAAGCCAGAGGCACAAATCACATAGTAATGAACGTTAATAACTAAGTTGCATTTTCATTTATCACTTCTTAATTAATTCACCATAATGAAGCACAAATCACGCTTTATCATGCATCACAATTATTACCACCATAATACTTATCATTTCCATTGTTACGGCCATAAGCTAGGCTCTGAATTGAACTTCATAAGTCATAACTTTCCATGCACTTACAATTAATTTTTAACAATGTTTCATTCACTTAATCAAACATCATCTAGAAGCGCCTGACATAACTTCAAATACTCAAACAACGTAAACCCCAGAAACCTTATGCCTTCCTGATGAAATATGGATAAAAATTAATAAATTATACAAGAGAAAATAATAGCAAACCTTTTTTAGTGTTCGACAAACTTCTGAAAAATCTCCAGGAGCAATTCTTTTAGTAGATGGAAGTTTGGTTAATTCCGCAACAGCCTCTTTCCGCTCAGAAGATTTGGCAGCTTTCTGAAATTAAAAAAAAAAAGCAAATAAAAAACTATAAATCAACAAAATAAAAACTAATTTTATAATACAACAACAGTGCAAAATATTGTTAAAAAGGAGAGGTTACAACAAATCATCACATTCATAAATATTTGGTAAGTTCCAAATTATAGAAGAGAGGTCAGACGGTCACTCACCACTCCTTCCCAAAACCCAGACTTCTCCAAAGGTAATAATATATCAACTAGATCAACAAGTTCATACTCATCTATCTCCTGAGGACAAAGCTCAAGAGTCAACCCTTTGGAAGAAGCACGTACATTCTGATCTTGATGATCAAAAAGTTCAGGAAGCATCTTCAATATTCTTTTTGGTGGTATTATCATCTTTGACCCAAATTCACTGATTCATTAAACACCCGAATGTTATAAATTCCCGTCTTGAAGTAAAACCTTATAACACTTACAAATTCATCTAGACAAATAAAATATTAGCATCCCACAGAAAGAAACTACTATGATCATGAGAGAGATTAAGATCTTACTCATAGAAAGAAAATGGCAAAACCTAAAAATGTTTCTTAAGCATCAAAGTTTCAGTGGTACTAAATTTTTTTGCACTTCTTGTAACTAAACTATCATGTTCCACATAAGTGCTCAAGTTCAGAAATGTTAAATCCCTACCCATTATAGTCTCACAATGCTAATATGTAGTGAAGTAATTGGGGTTCTCAAGAAAAATGAAAAAATTAAAAACTGACCAGAAATTACCTCATACGGATTCCTTTCATACTCTGCTTCAAGGATACTATGGAATACAAGTTTGACATCTGAGACGAAGCCTTTAATATTTACAAGGAGAATAACAAAAGTCAGTCAAGCTAATATTTGAAGAATATGAGGAAGTGGCAAACGAAATCCTCACAAATTGAGACAACTAACCTGTGTAGAGCACCAATCAGCTTCACATTAGCATTTCTAGTTGCAACGTCACTAGATTGCAAACCGATATCCTTGAAGTAGTCAATTAAGTCCTGCAGGAACGAATATGACAGACGTTAAACCGCTACATCATAAAACTCATTAAATGATATTACTGATAGTAATTAAATTTGGTTTTAAGAAAAAGACACAAGAGAGACCATTAGAAAAGAGATTCAAGCACCATTTTAATATTTGAAATACAAAACTGGTGCACTATATAAATCATCCACAATAGGCCTTCAATAAGTACCTTGGGATTCTTGAGGTCTTTCATAATTTTATACATCTGAAATGTGTAAAAAACAGAAGTTATCATATTTTTAATGTTGGAAAAATTCTTTATTAAAATACTTGCCGTAATTGCCGTACCTGAACATTTTTTCTCATACCACCCAGGAATTGCGCAATGTATGCTGCTAACAAGAGCTCTCATGATTTTTTTTATCAGATTTATAAGATATTTATTTTTTTTTTCTTTTTTTGCTCACTTTTTTTTTCAATGCTCTTATGATTTTTTTCTTTTTTTTTTTGAGCATTATGAGAGCCTTCTTTTTCTTTTGTTCTTTCATTTTTTTTTCAAAGAATTCATGATACCTATATATATCTATATATATATATATATTTTTTTTTTTTTTCAGCACGCCATTATACACCAAACTCACTAAGGAGAGCAGCCATAATATAAGGAACCTACAGAAGAGAGAAGAAAAAAGTCAAAAGTACATAAAAAAAGAGACTCTGAAATGAAGCCTATATTGAGACTTGGACTAAAAATTGGGCCAACATGAAATTCTTTCGGATAGGCTGTTTATGCACTGTTTAAAGACCCTAAACCCAGATAAGCCTTCATCTATAATTTCTCATTTAAATCTTTCACAAAAATGACATTATATATAGGAAACTAATTGTGATAGAATCTCCACTGACCTCTGTGAAATTCATACTTCCTCCAGCAGTTTGAACTGCAGCTGATATTATTGAGATGGACAGATGTCAAGATTTTGTTTAAAAAAAAAGAGGCGCTATATCAAGTGAATATTCCAGAAGAAGACAATCACAAACAATTAAATTTCAAGAACCTGAGTTTGGACTTTGGATGATTGGTTGAGACCACCGTTGAACCCCCAATCATATCAGACAATTTCTTTTTCCTAACATCATCCCGCTTCTCCAATGACTTCTCCAAGGGTCTCATACCTACCATCTAAATAAAAAATATGTTAAAAACTAAAAATTATTCGTATCAAAATAGAATATTAATAATCACTAAGGACTAATCAATAAACAAACATGCAATATTCTACAAAGAATACATTTGCAACAGCTGTCAAAGCTGAGAAAGCTGCATCCCTCGCTTCAGATGTTCCATCATTAAGGCACTGATAATCCAAACAGTTAAATATAGAGTTTAAAAGGTGAATAAGCAACGCCAAATACATAAACATGCAGGTACAAGAATTTAAGAAAACTGTAATTATAATTAAAATTAAATACATATTATTGTTTAACGAAAAGAAAAAAATGGAGGCTCAATTTCTCAAAAATCCAAGTTGGTACATATATCTCCATGGTAACCAATAACCATTTACCAACACGTATTAACAGATAAGAGGCATGTAAGATTGCTATTGAAAATACTTAAATTATGCCAGGACTTATGTCACTCGTGCCCATATCAATTAAAGTAATTGATTACCAAAATGGATTAAAATCGAGTTAAGGGAAACATGTGAAACACAAACATATTAACTTACCTCAATGCATATTGGAACATATTCCTTGTGCACTTTAAGTATAGTTGCCTTGTTACTTGTATCAATACAGAATGTAACCCAGTTCAACGTCAATGATCTCACAAGGGGAACTTTATTTTTAACTGCCGTCTTTACATCTGCAAGAAAATAAATAATTCAGTAAGTTTCAAATCCACAGGGAAATCAACACAAAAATCAACACCCATTTTATTGTATCCTACTGTCAGCAAGCATGAATGATATTGTTCAAGAAAAAAACAGAGAAAGCAGATTACAAAATGAAGGATAAAAAAAATAAAAAAATAGTATAGTATAGAGAGCATGGACAGAAAATCAAAACGTTCATTTAAATTCATCAAAACAGTAAACAAAACAGATAATTGATTTAACAGCCAAAGCACTGAAATGTTATGAGATATTTGCTGGTTATAAGAAGATATAACAAGGACATTTTAGAAAAACAAAAATGTGTTCATATACATTGAAGTACAAGGACATGAGTGTGACAATAAGCTCATGTACATAAGAGGAGAACTAGAATTTCAGTTGGACAAAAAACAATCAGCAGCGCAAAATATCAGCAAACATGCCTTCAACAATATCAGTGAGAGCCAAACATCCTGACCTGTGCATCGCTTGGAGTGTTTGAGTGAGTGCCTCCGTCAATGTAGGGTTCTTCTCCTTCAGTTTTTCCTATAACAGCAACAAGTATAAACTAACATGAGCAAATATTACCACCACATATAAACCCATCAGTCAGAAAATGTGTCATTCAACTACATGCTTACTTAACAAACATTGCACAACAGTAAAAAGGCAGACTTAATTATTAGTTTCATGGGTAGACCATCACTTAATATAACTTATAGAAGAAGAAAATATTGAAATAGATAGAATGTAATTACATGTGCAGCCATAAAAGAAAATGTTAAAATAATCAAACCTCATTACAAATCTATTTTCATGTTCATGACGCAATGTTAGTGCTTTCTAAAATCCTTTGACGCTATGACTAAGAAAAAACAAAGTAGCACACTTTGTAAAAAGTTAAAAGCACACAAAAGTACTAACCAGTAGAACAGGCAATAAAAAACGAGAATTGCCTGAGAAATTAGTTCTCAACCCCTTGGCAAGATTTCCCAGGGCTTGGTTAGCTTCAACAGCAACAGCAATGTTTACGTCTGTAATTAGCTGCAAAATTAAATGCAATCAACGGATAGATCAACTTAACACAATGCCTTCTAAAAAACAGTCAACAGCAAATGACATACATATTTATCATGACAAACTAAAAAAAAAAAGAAACCATGTTTCTTTTAGAGTATGGAGTTGCATGAAAAAATAGAAATTGGTCCTTCCAGATCCATAAATGAAATTATTGAATGTTACATTTCAGATAATGACACTGAGAACTGATTTGTTGACATTACATCTATTAAATGAAGGTAAGCCAGAGGCACAACTAATACAATGTGCATTTATAACTAAGTTGCAATTTCATTAATCACTTCTTAACTAATTCAACGTAATGGAGCACAAATCACGCTTTATCATGCATCACAATTATCACTCAAAGCACTCATCATCACCACCATAATACTTATCATCTCCATTGTTGCTGCCACAAGCTAGGCTCTGACAACTTCATAACTTGTCATGTACTCACAAATTAATTTTTTACCATCTTTCATTCACTTAATCAAAAATCATCTAGAAGTGTCTGAGACAACTTCGAATACTCAAGCAATGTAAACACCAGAAAATACGGATTATGGACAAAACTACACAACCTTATGCGAAGTCTGATGAAATATTGATAAAGATTATACAAAAATAATAATAATAGCAAACCTTTTCTAGCGTTCAACAAACTTCTGAAAAATCTCCAGGAGCAACTCTTTTAGTAGATGCAAGTTTGGTTAACTCCACAACAGCCTCTTTCCGCTCAGACCATTTGGCAGCTTTCTGAAATTAAAAAAACAAATAAAAAATTATAAATCAAAATAATAAAAACTTATTTTCTTATACAATACAGCAAAATATTGTTAAAAAGGAGTGGTTATAACAAATCACATACATAAATATTTGGTAAGTTCCAAATTATAGAAGAGAGGTCAGTCGGTCACTCACCACTCCTTCCCAAAACCCAGACTTCTCCAAAGGTAATAATATATCAACAGGATCAACAAGTTCATACTCATATATCTCCTGAGGAACTGAAGAGAACACATGTCAGTTCAGGAACAGGAAGGGATGTACAAGAAAACTATGCAAGCACATACCATTTGCTCCAATCTCTTCAACAGGGACAGAACCCACACCCTCAGAAACAGCTTCTGGTTCAGGCTCTTTGTCCTGCTCAGACCTGAAACATTACAAATGCAAAAAGGTTGTTATTCAAAAAAAAGGGAGTGCATAAAAGTATAGGCTGGAACTCATTTTTCAGGTCACATTTTCAAACGGCTGTGTTTCAAACAATGAAAGATTGCATTACCAAATCATGTGAAAACAAAAACCAAAAAGATCGGAATCACCAGTAAGGCTTTAAAATAAGTACAAATAAACACCAAATTTAAACCCAATGACAATGCAAGTGCAAATCAGCAGCCACAGTGAATCACCTTATTTTCGGGTTGGTTTTGCAGTTCCAGTTACATTGGCAAGCTCGGCCTCCAACTCTTTTTTCTAAAATATAACAGCACAGTAGAGTAATATGATTTTTCACAAAACCAGATAAGCGAAAGAGGAAAAATCCAAAATAAAAATTGAAATTGGCATACCATCGTATCCCACATCTTTTCAAACAATATAGACTTGACTGGATCCTTTCCTATCCAACGACAAAGCTCAAGAGTCAACCCTTTGGAAGAAGCACGTACATTCTGATCTTGATGATCAAAAAGTTCAGGAAGCATCTTCAAAATTCTTTTTGGTGGTATTATCTTTGACCCAAATTCATTGATTATACACCCGAATGTCATTGTAATTAAGAATAAGTGAAGGTAAATGATAGAGAGATGATAATTAACAATAATTAACCACCAACCTTAATGCCTGAAACATGACATCTATTGCAGGAACAGCTGCTTTAGAAACTTTATTTTTAATTGCTTTCTCCATGGCGTCCTACAAAGTAGAACATTGCTCAAATCAATTAAAAATACCCAATGACAAATGCACCTACTGAAGATTAATAAAACTATCAGCCAAAGAAATATTACAGATACATTGAAGGCAGTTTCATTGTTTCACACGTTAAAAGATGAAGTAATTCACATCTTAAATATGAAATTGATTAACTCAGATACGAAGGGAAGCATATAAAAAACAGCGACAGACACCTTTCAAGCCTTTGATAATCCTTACCATTTATTCACTGATTAAAGAGCCATCCTAACCAAGCTTGAAAATAATACAAAACAGTTAATGCCAAAAGAGAAATTAGCTTCCGAATGCACAATGTTGTAGTTATAAAGTCGATTTTCCAAAAGAAATTACAAAAATGACCCTATTTTAGTCTTCAGGGAGATTATAGAGCCAATTTCCTTTTGCCACTGCATCAAATTACACGACAATTTCCAACAGAAAATTTCTACCAATTAATGGAGATCCTTATGTCTAAGAAATCAAAATATCTAAGCACACACAAAACTGCCTCACAATGCATCATAACATCATCAAGTACATATTCACTTCCTCATCTTAATTAGAATTATCAAGATAATTAACGGGATTAGTAGAGAAGTTAATGCCCATCATGCCAATGATGTTTTTCAGCATTATTACGCAAGCAAAATAACTTACGAAAACAAATACACGCATATCATGGTCAATTCACATACCAGGAAAGCTTCAACTACTTCCAACTCGACCAACAAAATAAATACTATCTGTGCCTTCTCCACTGTCATAGGCCTTCCAGTTAGACATTTTGCCACGATTGCATCACATACCTCTTTTCCATATCTAAAAAGGTAAATAAATGACTAACATATTCAATAACAACAAATTGTGCAACCCAATATGGATAGCAGTAACTTGAAGACAAAACCCACAAAAATAAATTTTCAATAATTTACCTTCCAGCATCAGCATCTGCTGCTCTTAAGTATACAATAAGCGCGTCTACAGCTTTCTCCTGCAAGGGCGCATTGGAATCTGCAACAGTCTTTCCAAAAAAAGGACCTAACCAAAAATACTAGGTTAGAACAAGAAAATTCTAAAGATAATTCAGGAACATCGGGATCAACGTGCATTTTTGTCATTTCTTATCAGATCAACAAGACAACAATCAATAAACACAAGAAGACAGATCTGTCAGAAGAAAAATGAAAATCCTCACCGAATTCACGCAGCCGCAAACATGCCTTCAACTTAACATTAGCATTTCTAGTTGCAACACCACTAGATTGCAAATCGATATCCTTGAAGTAGTCAATTAAGTCCTGCAGGAACGAATATGTGAGACGTTAAAACCGCTACATTATAAAACTTATTAAATGATATTACTGACAGTAATTAAATTTGGTTTTAAGAAAAAGACACGAGAGAGATCATTAGAATTGAGATTCAAAGCACCTTTTTAATATTTGAAATGCAAAAGTGGTGCACTACAGAAATCATCCACAATAGGCCTTCAATAAGCACCTTGGGATTCTTGAGGTCTTTCATAATTTTATACATCTGAAATGTGTAATAAATTGAAGTTATCATATTTTTAATGTTGGAAAAATACTTTATTAAAATACTAGCCGTGATTGCAGTACCTGAATATTTTTTCTCACACCACCCAGGAATTGCGCAATGTATGTTGCTGACAAGAGCTCTCATGATTTTTTATTTTTATTTTTTTTGCTCTATAAGATCTTTCTTTTTTTTTGCTCTCTTTTTTTTCAATACTCTTATGATATTTTTTTTTGAGCATTATGAGAGCCTTCTTTTTCTTTTGCTCTTTCATTTTTTTTTTCAGAGAATCCATGATATATCTATTTTTCAGTGCGCCATTATGCACCAAACTTAGCACTAAGGAGAGCAGCCGTAATATAAGGAACCTACAGAAGAGAGAAGAAGAAAGTTAAAAGTACATAAAAAAAAGATAAACAACAATCTTTTCCACTGTCATAGGCCTTTCAGTTAGACATTTTTCCACGATTGCATCACATACCTCTTTTCCATATCTAAAAAGGTAAATAAATGACTAACATATTCAATAACAACAAATTGTGCAACCCAATTTGGATAGCAGTAACTTGAAGACAAAACCCACAAAAATAAATTTTCACTAATTTACCTTCCAGCATCAGCATCTGCTGCTCTTAAGTATACAATAAGCGCGTCTAGAGCTTTCTCCTGCAAGGGCGCATTGGAATCTGCAACAGTGTTTCGAAAAAAAGGACCTAACCAAAAATTCTAGGTTAGAAAAAGAAAATTCTAAATATAATTCAGGAACATCGGGATCAACGTGCATTTTTGTCATTTCTTATCAGATCAACAAGACAACAATCAATAAACACAAGAAGACAGATCTGTCAGAAGAAAAATGAAAATCCTCACCGAATTCACGCAGACGCAAACATGCCTTCAGCTTAACATTAGCATTTCTAGTTGCAACACCACTAGATTGCAAATCGATATCCTTGAAGTAGTCAATTAAGTCCTGCAGGAACGAATATGTGAGACGTTAAAACCGCAACATTATAAAACTTATTAAATGAAATTACTGATAGTAATTAAATTTGGTTTTAAGAAAAAGACACGAGAGAGATCATTAGAATTGAGATTCAAAGCACCTTTTTAATATTTGAAATGTAAAAGTGGTGCACTACAGAAATCATCCACAATAGGCCTTCAATAAGCACCTTGGGATTCTTGAGGTCTTTCATAATTTTATACATCTGAAATGTGTAATAAATTGAAGTTATCATATTTTTAATGTTGGAAAAATACTTTATTAAAATACTAGCCGTGATTGCAGTACCTGAATATTTTTTCTCACACCACCCAGGAATTGCGCAATGTATGTTGCTGACAAGAGCTCTCATGATTTTTTATTTTTATTTTTTTTGCTCTATAAGATCTTTCTTTTTTTTTTGCTCTCTTTTTTTTTCAATACTCTTATGATATTTTTTTTTTGAGCATTATGAGAGCCTTCTTTTTCTTTTGCTCTTTCATTTTTTTTTTCAGAGAATCCATGATATATCTATTTTTCAGTGCGCCATTATGCACCAAACTTAGCACTAAGGAGAGCAGCCGTAATATAAGGAACCTACAGAAGAGAGAAGAAGAAAGTTAAAAGTACATAAAAAAAAGATAAACAACAATCTTTTCCACTGTCATAGGCCTTTCAGTTAGACATTTTTCCACGATTACATCACATACCTCTTTTCCATATCTAAAAAGGTAAATAACTGACTAACATATTCAATAACAACAAATTGTGCAACCCAATTTGGATAGCAGTAACATGAAGACAAAACCCACAAAAATAAATTTTCACTAATTTACCTTCCATCATCAGCATCTGCTGCTCTTAAGTATGCAATAAGCGCGTCTAGAGCTTTCTCCTGCACGGGCGCATTGGAATCTGCAACAGTCTTTCGAAAAAAAGGACCTAACCAAAAATACTAGATTAGAACAAGAAAATTCTAAAGATAATTCAGGAACATCGGGATCAATGTGCATTTTCATCATTTCTTAACAGATCAACAAGACAACAATCAATAAACACAAGAAGACAGATCTATCAGAAGAAAAATGAAAATCCTCACCGAATTCACGCAGCCGCAAACTTGCCTTCAGCTTAACATTAGCATTTCTAGTTGCAACACCACTAGATTGCAAACCGATATCCTTGAAGTAGTCAATTAAGTCCTGCAGGAATGAATATGTGAGACGTTAAAACTGCTACATTATAAAACTTATTAAATGATATTACTGATAGTAATTAAATTTGGTTTTAAGAAAAGACACAAGAGAGATCATTAGAATTGAGATTCAAAGCACCTTTTTAATATTTGAAATGCAAAAGTGGTGCACTACAGAAATCATCCACAATAGGCCTTCAATAAGCACCTTGGGATTCTTGAGGTCTTTCATAATTTTATACATCTGAAATGTGAAATAAATTGAAGTTATCATATTTTTAATGTTGAAAAAATACTTTATTAAAATACTAGCCGTGATTGCAGTACCTGAACATTTTTTCTCACACCACCCAGGAATTGCGCAATGTACGCTGCTGACAAGAGCTCTCATGATTTTTTTTATCAGATTTATAAGATATTTCTTTTTTTTTCTTTTTTTTTTCATTTTTTGCTCACTTTTTTTTTCAATGCTCTTATGATATTTTTTTTCTTTTTTCTTTTTTGAGCATTATGAGAGCCTTCTTTTTCTTTTTCTCTTTCATTTTTTTTTCAGAGAATCCATGATATATCTATTTTTCAGTGCACCATTATGCACCAAACTTAGCACTAAGGAGAGCAGCCGTAATATAAGGAACCTACAGAAGAGAGAAGAAGAAAGTTAAAAGTACATAAAAAAAAGATAAACAACAATCTTTTTAACGAGGCCAGGTTCTTTACATTATTAAATTATCTTTTTAAGGACACTTTTGGACCTTTATACTTTCATTTTTCATTTTTCTATATAATATTATCAATTTAAATAATCTCCCCATTTTTGCCAAAGAACCATTTTAGAGACTGCCAATAAGAAGGCACATTCATATGAAGGTTGTTGGTAATATTTTAGGGAATAAATTTGATTTATATGATGAGATTACAGATTAATTTCCAACATAACATATAATATTGTACTACAGCTAAAAAAAATCTGAAAATTTCAACAACGCAAAGACGGAGAATAATTAAACAACTTTTAGTGCTAAATCTTCAATCAGCGAAATACATATCATATTATACCTTTATGTTAAATTGTAGAGGAGAAATAATAAACCCATTCTAGAAGAGAGCAAGCAGATGAGGAGAATAAAAGAGCAACATACATGAACAGAGATTCTAAACAGTATGAGAATAAATTTGAACGCCATTAGCCAGTCATCAGGTTTAAGGAAGGCTGTAAGAATTTAACTTAAACGGTAGATAAGTTGATGATCCAATTTTAATTGCACTATATAGTTTGGAATGTTTATTAATTCAACTTTTTAAGATGTTCGTTTAATGTTTTTGAACTAGTGCATTGCACGGGACAAATTATTTACATTATTATTATTAGATATAAATAAATTATAAATTTTATTCAATCTTCATGGTAGATATTTTAGGAGAATAACCTGCTAATATTATAAACATTGATAATAGCAGATTATTCATTTCATAATTTTTTAATGATAACCTAAGGAGATGCAGTTAATGATTAATTATCAAGTTTCAACAACTTGTGTTTTACGAATCAAGGAAAAAAATGAAGGCTAACAGACAGTTTGCTGACGAAGTTTTGAAATTCCATGGGAAAAATATTTCTGAAACATAACAGCAAATAGTTGAACCATTTATTTAAAGTTTAAAGTCCATTTATTTCCGAAAGTCAACAACAAATAAGTTTCGAATTGTGTGCTTATACATTTCAAAAGGCTTCTTTGAACACAAAGTTCTTGCACTCATTCTTCTCTTCGTTATTTGAATCAAACACCATTATTTTCAAACCATTCCTAGAGGTCACTCTAGATACAGCCACATACAGTTTTCCATGGCTAAAGATGGGTCTCTTTAAATAAACTCCGACAATTTTCAACGATTGGCCTTGACTATTGTTTATTGTCATAGCATAACAAACCATTAAAAGAAATTTATGCCTTTGTAACTTAAAGGGAATACGAACATCAGAAGGTGTGAGTGTCAGAAGCGGTATTAGAACATACTCTCCGGAACTGTTACCTATCAGAACCCTTGCTTGAAGCACCTTCTGTCCAAGTCTTGTGATGATCAAACATGTACAATTGCAAACACCTCTAGCATGATCTATGTTTCTCAATAGCATGACAGGTGTTCCAACTTTAAGGATTAGTTCATGATTTGGCAAACCTGAACACTTGATAGAATTAAGAAATTCTGGAGTGTGAAATCCACTAAAATATCAATATTTGTATCCGATTTGCAAGTAGAGTCACAGCTCAAATACTTTTTTGAATCTCTATTGTTGACGGTCGTTTTTAGCGGGTTAGATTAAGATTAGTAAATAACCGGACACTAAAACAGACACATTAAACACAAGTGATTTTCTCTGTCGCCCCATAAAATTGGTGCCCTTTTCCATATTATTGATGGTGGTATTCCAAGTTCCATGAAGGAATATTACACAGAAGAGAGAGAATTTACAAGTGGGTTTTTTTAGAGAGAGGAAGTAGAATGAAGAAGATGAAGTTGAAAATGGAGTGCCAACCAAGTCTTGTGAACCCAAGTGTTGTGTGTTGTCCCCTGCAGATGTGTTTCCTTATAATGTAGATATTTTAGGTGAATGGTCCCCCCTTGGTGTTGTGTCGCCACGTGTCCCTCCAAGGACAATGATGAGTCTGACATGTTCCCTCCCACTCTACGCATGTTGTGTTCTGGTCGGGTGAGCGTACTCAACGAGCTTCCCGATGGGCTGAAAGCTGATGTGTAGCAGGCCGATGGTAAGGGGCCGATGCTGAGGTCGAGATCCGACCTCAGCCTCTGTATCGGCTTCTGTCTCCTGCATTCTGCCTTCTGCCCAGTCAGCATGTCGGTCGGCTTCTTCTGCCTCCATTCCTTCTTTAGGCGCGGGTTCAAATCTCACTCTTATCCTTAGCTTTAGCTTATCTTCCAATTGTACCGCGTGTATAAGTCACGCTTTATATGGGGTATAAATACCTATAACACCTATAATTCAGAGATACCATATAATCATTGATGGCGTCAACAGATTCCAGTGTAGGTGCCAAGATAGCCCTTGTTTTTCTGTAGTCGAGTTCATTCATGATCAGCTCAAAATTGGGATATATTACATTAATCATAGTTGCAATGGGATCATCACCAGGAGGCAAAAGAATGTCGGATGGGACTTCAACTATAGTGCCATAATCAGTAACTTTTCCGATTTTTCCATCACCTATACCAGATATCCACTCAGTGAATTTTTTGAGATCACATCTCTCATCATCATTCGTTGCTTGAATCAATCGCATATTTTTTGTTAGACAAAGGATTATGCAATAATCCCATACGTATAATGAATTCATAGTTGCTCTAACAATATTTGTCGTTTTCTTTTTTGCACGACTGATAGAACTTGTCTGAAATCACCACCAAACACTATAGTTTTCCCACCGAATGGCTTTTCTGCATTTTCAGTGCTGACTAATTGCATAACATCATGCATCGTCCTATCCAAAGCTTCTATGCAACATTTGTTAACCATATGTGTTTCATCCTATATAATGAGTTTGCAAAGGTTAAGTAGTTGTGCCTGATCACCTCCCTACTTCACATTGCATGTTGAGTCTTCAGAAACCATCAATGGAATTGAGAATCTTGAGTGAGCAGTTCAACCACCTGGTAAAAAAAGTGAAGCTATGCCACTCGATGCAACATTCAAAACAATATTTTCCCTTGCTCTTATAGAAGCTGATATGGTTTTCCACAAAAATGTATTTCCTGTTCCACCATAACCATACATAAAAAAACACACCACCATCTTTGGATGCAACACTCTCCATTAACCTATCATATATATTTCTTTGATCATCATTTATTTTTTGCATCAACTCATCATGTTCTTTTTTCAATGAAGATCTATTGTAAGAACGTTTATTAAATACCAAACGGTTGTTATGGATTGTATCTTTATCTTTTACTGGTAAATGCATCCCTTCAAAATCCAAAAGACTCTTTCCAAACTGACGCAGTATAGCATTTAACTGGGATAAGCATTCATTTTTTATTTGTTGTTCTTGTTGGATTGTATACTAAATGAGAATCATATGATCAAATGATTGTGTCTTATAATTTATTTATATGCACGATGCAATAGTCCACTTACTTTATACTGTAGATAATATGTTGTGCGACAACACGTGGAAGATCATATTATCGGTTTTCTTATAAAGTATAAACAGATGCTCACAACCGAGATAGATGGGAACTCTCTATCGGGATGGTTGTAGTGTGATTTGACATTAGTTTGTCTTGACTATAGAATCATATTAGTGCACTTCATGTGTATTGAGCGGAATCGCTAGAGACCGTTCGACTTATACTGACTTATAGGAGAACTTGATCTCAGTTATTATGGATGTTCGTGCTCTTAATCCTTATAAAATAATCTCGACACGTAAGGCAGTATGTATTTCTTTGATTTATCAATGGGTGAGATTTACATGTAATTAAATCAACAAACTCGGTGAGTTGAGAAATAAAGTTGTCTCTATGGTGTGCTGTTGATTGTAGAAGGAATCCGTGTCCGTTATAGGTTGATGATGTTTCCTTGAGGAGCTCATAATGATTATCATGTAAACCTTGCAGGTGGATTTTTTCCGGCATGATAATGAGGTTGAGTGGTACTACTCTCGGATGAGATATTAATTAATGGAATTTTTAGTAACTTAATTAATTAATGGGCATTGTATATCTTAAACATGAGGAGACTGTCGGGCTCATAATTAGAAGGAGCCCATAACATAATTATGGGATTAGAACGATAGTGCAGTAATAATATTTTAGTGGTATATATTATTATTATTGGACTTAAGTATAAGCTTTGGGCAAAGCTTGGATACTTAAGCCCAATGGAGGCCCAACTCTAATTTCTCCTCCTGGTCCCTGTTGTAGCCCATATATAAGTCATCTTAACTGTTCGGAAACCCTAATCAACTGATTAATCATGCCTAACACTGTGAAGAGGGTGAGGGAACAATAGAAGATCTCGAAGATTGTCGCCCACACGACGTCAAGATTGGACTTGGGAATACATCAAAAGATCGGAAGTTTGTTTGCTGCTGTTGTCCGTCAACTTGCATGATTTTTCTAAAATCGTACAGAACTCAGAACTATTGTGCGATATACTGATGGAAAACCACTGAAGAGATGATCATTTTAGCGCATAGATCACTCAAATCGGAGATCAGACGAGAGAGTTATATCCAAAATGATGAGGCTGCGCAGGAGAATTCACCTTCTTCAACATACTCTGGTGAAAGGTAATACGTTTCTTTGTTTTCTTGCTTTCGCTGGGTTAGAAACGTATGGTACCCTAACGGTTCATGTTAACCAAACGATCGAACGCCAATAGTTCTGACATCTCTAAACCTGAATTTTACAATTAAACAGATAAGATTATAATATTCTAATAAATATTAATATATATATATATATATATATATATATATATATATATATATATATATATATATATTATATATATATATATTTAAACACAAAAATCTTAATCTTGTATAGAATAAATGATATTAAGTTTGTTATGCAAAAAATTGAACCTGGAATTTTTTTTTTCTCTTTGATTGTGGAGAATGTCCTCTGATAAATATTTCCAGCATCCTTTCCATATGTTTTCGGGCATGCTTGCGGATCCAGAAATGAGGATATTAACGAATAATTCCGTCAAAGGCTTTCCAGTTAACCATTGTGCACATTCACTAATAGTGTCTATGTATTCCTTGTCATCAACAAGCAAACCATATGCATAATATGCTCTCTGTATGTTTTGTGCACCAATCCATTAACTCTTCTAAAATCTTCATAGCAAGTTGGGCCACGAACAACATTAATAAGAATTTTTATATGTGATTATTATTATTAATTATGAAAAAAATATTCATAAAAATTACTATAAGTAAAAACAATGAACTTTACAATGTTAGAACCGATCGAGTTTAATGTGAAAAAAAATTATATGTATTTATTATTCTTTAATATGAAAAAATTAATAAAAATTATTTTTTTAAAAAAAATAAACTTTACAAGGTTAGAACTGATCGTGTTTATTGTGGAAATTTTTATATATTTATTATTCCTAAATATGAAAAGAAATTAATAAAAATTACTTTAAAAATAACGATGAATTTTACAAGGTTAGAACCGATAGGGTTTAATGTAGAAATTTTATTGAATAATTTACAAAGGTTAGAACCTATCGGTTTTAATTTGAAAAATATTTTTGTTATTTTTTCCTAATATCTTAATTCATTAAGAAGCATATGTCATTCATTTCGATGCTTATTTTCTTGTTTGATCAACATTTCCTTCATTTTGATGCTCATTTTCTCATTTCTAATGCACATTTTGTTCATTTCAATGCTCATTTGGATGCACGTGTCCTTCATTTTCGATGCTCATTTCTCATTTTGTTGACATTTACTTCATTTGATGCTCATTTTCTAATTTCGATCCACAGTTTCTAATTCGATGCTCATTTTATCATTTCAATACACATTTTCTTCATTTCAATGCACGATTCCTTCATTTTGTTGCATGTTTCCTTCATTTCGATGCTCATTTCCTACATTTCGATACTCATTTGCTTTATTTCGATAAACAATTCCTTCATTCTGATACTCATTTTCTAATTTCGTTGCACTTTTCCTTCATTTCGTTGCTCATTTTCTCATTTTGATGCACATTTCCATGTATTATTATTCTTAAATATGAAAAAAAATTAATAAAAATTACTTTTAAAAAAATAATGAACTTTACAAGGTTAGAACCGATCGGGTTTAAAGTGGAAAATTTTACATGTATTTATTATTCCTAAATATGAAAAAAAATTAATAAAAATTACTTTAAATGAACTTTACAAAGTTAGAACCAATCATGTTTAATGTGGAAAAATTTTATATGTAATTATTATTTTTAAATATGAAAGGATATTAATAAAAATTACTTTAAAAGAAACGATGAATTTTACAAGGTTAGAACCGATCGGGTTCAATGTAGAAATTTTTTTGAATGGTTTACAAAGGTTAGAACCTATCGTTTTTAATTTGAAAAATATATTTTTTAATATATTTATTCATTAAGAAGCATATTTTCTTCATTTCGATACTTATTTCTTGTTTCGATCAACATTTACTTCATTTCGATGCTTATTTTCTAATTTCGAATGTATATTTCCATCATTTGATGCTAATTTAAACGCACGTACGCGTCTCCTTCATTTTCGATGCACATTTCTCATTTTTGATGACGTTTACTTCATTCGATGCTTATTTTCTAATATCGATGCACATTTCCTTCATTTCGATGCTCATTTTATCATTTCAATGCATGTTTTCTTAAATTCGTTGCACGTTTCCTACATTTCGATGCTCATTTCCTTTATTTTGATGCACACTTTCTTCATTTCGATGCTCATTTTCTAATTTTGATGCACTTTTCATTCATTTCGTTGCTCATTTTACATTTTGATGCACATTTCCATATTTATTATTCTTAAATATGAAAAAAATTAATAAAAATTATTTTAAAAAAATCAATGAAGTTTACAAGGTTAGAACTGATCAGGTTTAATGTGGAAAATTTTTATATGTATTTATTATTTTTAAATATTTAAAAAAATTAATTAAAAATACTTTAAAAGAAACAATGTATTTTTTAAGGTTAGAACTGATCAGGTTTAATGTAGAAATTTTTTTGTATGGTTTAAAAAGGTTAGAACCTAACGGTTTTAATTTGAAAAATATTTTTGTTATTTTTTTAATATCTTTATGTATTAAGAAGCATATTTTCTTCATTTCGATGCTCATTTCCTTGTTTCGATCAACAATTCATTCATTTCGATGCATTTTTCTAATTTCAAATGCACGTTTCCTTCACTTTGATGCTCATTTCGATGCACGTCTCCATTATTTTCAATGTTCATTTCTTATTTTGATGAGGTTTACTTCATTTCGACGCTCATTTTTTAATTTCGATGCACATTTCCTGCATTTTGATGCTCATTTTATCATTTCAACGCACGTTTCCTTCATTTTGATGATCATTTCCTTCATATAGATACTCTGTCACGCCCCAATTTCCAATAAATATAAAGGGAGATATATTCGCAATTCTTTGATAATGTTAACCTTCAATGCAGGCGTGAACCATAAAATAAAGTTAATAAAATATCATAAACAGTAAAAATTATACAAAAGTATATCATTAGAATTTATATAAAAAGATTTTGACGCAGCACATTAATAAAAAGGGCTTTCACTCTACGCATCCGCCCCGGTACGCCGTCGCAGTCTCAACCTGAAAAGGGTTTGGAGTGAAAGGGGTAAATGTCTGAAATATACTCAGTGGGTTAACTTAAATAATTGCACAGTTAAAAATAAATATGCATGCCAAATATACCATAAGATGTAACATATGCCAATTTTAATAAAATTACTTGTGCACTGGGCCGTCACCCCAGTACGATGCTAGCATACTTTGAAATATATTTTAGTACTGAACTGACGTAGCCAGTAACTTGTGTTAGTTGGTCTGTGCACACCGAGTCGTCACCCAGTAAGATGTTAGTAGGAAAAAATTTATCATCGAACTAAAAGCACACATGACACATAACATGACATATCAGTAACGCATACCACATCTTAACATAGCAATCATGACATAAAATATAGCACTCTGTAAAGAGTGAAAGTTACCCCACCTTAAACTTTCTTTGAAAAAGTAGAATACATCCGATAAAGTTGGAAACTCATTATATTTCCCTCACTGAAGTTGTCTTCTTTCCATTGAATAAAGAATATATGTGTGTAGAGAAAAGAAAGGAGTATATATATATATATATATATATATATATATATATATATATATATATATATATATATATATATATATATATATATATATATATATAAATTGAATAGTTTGTTCTTATCCAATCCTTCAAAATAGCTTACGTGTGTGTCTTATCTAATTACAATTGACATTTGCTTAAATATGATATATCAAATTGCACACCAAGTTTAACACTAATAATTATCCAAATGTTATATATATATAAATAAAAGTAAAAACTTGATGGCTATGTATGCATCCCTATCCAAAATGCAACTTGCATAAATATCATACATATATTATTATTATTAAAATTTGGAGACCAAGTTGGCCACACAAAACACTTCACTTTACAACTCATCCTTATCCAAAAATACTTAATCCTTATCCAAAAACTAACCACTTGCATACACGTGTTATTATTAATATTATATAAATATATTATATTTATAAAAGATATAATACACTAAAATAATTAATATAATTTTATTTAAAATTCGAGTTTACGAAAATATAGATTATAAAATACTGGGTTGTTATAATCCATCCCCATAAAAATAATTTCATCCTCGAAATTCAGAAAAAACTTTTTATTTTTTATAAAATCAGCGGTAAATAATAATAAATATTAAATGTCTATGTACCTTGAAGCTAACGTCGTGTACCAGGTGGATGCATAGTGAGTATCATTAGAAAATTATTTTATTTTGAAAATGAAAGTCTACAGATATATAGATTCATAAAATTTATTTTAAAAATACGAGTCAAAAAAAGAAAATTTTATTTTAAAAATACGAGTCCACAGAAACGTAGACCCGCTCTGATATAATCTGTCACGCCCTAGTTTTCAGTAAATATAAAGGGAGATTTATTCGCAATTCTTTGATAATATTAACCTTCAATGCGGGCGTGAACCATAAAATAAAGTTAATATAATATCATAAACAGTGAAAATTATATTGAAGTATATCATTAGAATTTATATAAAAAGATTTTGGCGCAGCGCATTAATAAAAAGGGCTTTCATGCAACGCATCCGCCTCGGTACGCCGTCGTAGCCTCAACCTGAAAGGGGTTTGGATGGAAGGGGTGAATGTCTGAAATACACTCAGTGGGTTAACTTAAATGATTGCATAGTTAAAAATAAATATGCATGTCAAATATACCATAAGATGTAACATATGCTAATTTTAAAAAAATTACTTTTGCACATTGTCATTCGATAACTCATTGAAAATATTTTAGACCGAACCGTTGTCCGATAACTTGTGTTAGTTGGTATGTGTGCACCGGGCCGTCACCCCAGTACGATGTTAGCATACTTTGAAATACATTTTAGTACTGAACCGACGTAGCCAGTAACTTATGTTAGTTTGTCTGTGCGCATCGAGTTGTCACCCAGTACGATGTTAGTAGGAAAATATTTGTCATCGAACTAAAAGTACACATGACACATAACATGACATAATAGTAACACATATCACATCTTAACATAACAATCATGACTTAAAATGTAGCATTCGGTAAACAGTGAAAGTTACCCCACCTTGAACTTTCTTTGAAAAAGTATAATACATCCGATAAAATTGGAAACTCATTATATTTCCCTCACTGAAGTTGTCTTCTTTCCATTGAATAAAGAATATATGTGTGTAGAGAAAAGAAAGGAGTATATATATAAAAAAATTGAATAGTTTGTTCTTATCCAATCTCTCAAAATAGCTTACGTGTGTGTCTTGTCTAATTACAATTGACATTTGCTTAAATATAATATATCAACTTGCACACCAAGTTTAAAACTAATAATTATTCAAATGTAAAATATATAAAAATAAAAGTAAAAACTTGATGGCTACGTATGCATCCCTATCCAAAATGCAACTTGCATAAATATCATACATATATACGTCACTTTAAAACTCATCCTTATCCAAAAATATTTAATCCTTATCCAAAAATTAACCACTTGCATACACATGTGTTATTATTAATATTATATTATTATTATTATATAAATATATTATATTTATAAAAGATATAATACACTAAAATAATTAATATAATTTATTTAAAAGTCGAGTTTACAAAAATGTAGATTATGAAATACTGGGGTGTTATATACTCATTTCCTACATTTCGATACTCATTTTCTCACTTCGATTAACATTTCATTTGCTTCTATGTTCATTTTCTCATTTCAATGCACATTTCCATCATTTTCGATGCTCATTTCCTTCATTAAAATGCACAATTCCTTCATTTCGATGCTCATTTTCTAATTTCGGTGCACTTTTCCTTCATTTCGTTGCTCATTTCTCATATCGATACACATTCTTTATTTATAATTTTTAAAAATGAAAAAATTAATAAAAATTACTTTTTTAAAAAATGAACTTTACAAATTTAGAACTGATCGAGTTTAATATGGAAAATTTTTATATGTCTTTATTATTCTTAAATATGAAAAAATTTTAATAAAAATTATTTTTAAAAAAATAATGAACTTTACAAAGTTAAAATTGATCTGTTTTTTTAACGTGAAAATATTTTACATGTATTTATTATTCTTAGGTATGAAAAAAAATACTCCCTCCGTCCCATAAAGAAATTCACAGTTACTGTAGATACGGAGTTTAAGAAAAAGTTGCTTTTTGGGGGTAGTTTGATATTTGTAGGTAATAAATAAATTATAAAGTAAGTTTTGTGAGCTGTAAAGGGGTGATAATTTTAAAATTAAAGTGTATTGTGAGATTATTGATTTGTGTGTATTTCCTTATTTGGGGGTGTGAACTTGTTTATGGGGCGGACAAAAATAGAAAGTGTGAATTTGTTTATGGGATGGAGGGAGTAATAATAACTTAAAAAAATGAACTTTACAAGGTTAGAACCGAACGAGTTTAATGTGGAAAAATTTTATATGTATTTATTATCATCAAATATGAAAAAAAATTTAATAAAAATTATTTTAAAAAAATAATGAACTTTACAAGGTTAGAACCGATCGGTTTTATTGTGAAAAAATTTATATGTGATTATTATTCTTAATTATTAAAAAAATTAATAAACATTACTATAAGAAAAAATAATGAACTTTACAAGGTTAGAACCGATCTGGTTTAATGTGGAAAAATTTTATATGTACTTATTATTCTTTCATATGAGAAAAAATATTAATAAAAATTATTTTAAAAAAAATAAACTTTAGAAGGTTAGAACCGAACGGATTTAATGTTGAAAATTTTATATATATTTATTATTACTAAATAAGAAAAGAAATTAATAAAAATTAATTAAAAAAATAATGAATTTTACAAGTTTAGACCCAATCGGGTTTAATGAAGAATTTTTTTTTGAATTTCCTTCATTTCGATACTCATTTCCTCCATTTCGATGGTCATTTTCTAATTTCAATCAAGATTACATTTGCTTCGATGCTCATTTTCTCATTTCAATGCACATTTTCTTCATTTTCGATGCTCATTTCCTTCATTTCGATGTACAATTCCTTTAGTCTAATGCTCATTTCTAATTTCGGTGGACTTTTCCTTCATTTTGTTGCTCATTTTCTCATTTCGATACACATTTCATTATTTATTATTTTTAAATATGAATTTTTTTTAATAAAAATTTCTTTTAAGAAAAACAATGAACTTTACAAGGTTAGAACTGATCGGGTTTTTTACGGACAAATTTTATATATATTTATTAATCTTATATATAAAAAAAAATAAAAAAAACCAAAAAAATGTAATTTTCAAGGTTATAATAGATCGGGTTTAATTGGAAAATTTTTATATGTATGTATTATTCTTAAATATAAAATAAAAATTAATAAAATTACTTTAAAAATGAACATTACAAGGTTAGAACTGATCGGATTTAATGTGGAAAAAATATTATATGTGAATATTATTCTTAATTATGAAAAAATTAATAAAAATTACTTTAAAAAAAACAATGAACTTTACAAGGTTAGAACAGATTGAGTTTAATGTGAAAAATTTTTATAAATATTTATTATTCTTAAATATGAAAAAAATTAATAAAAAATATTTTTAAAAAACAATGAACTTTACGAAGTTAGAACCGATCGAGTTTAATGTGGAAAATTTTATATGTATTTATTATTCTTAAAAATTAAAAAAATTACTTTAAAAAACAATGATTATTATAATGTTAGAACCGATCGGGTTTAATGTAGAAAATTTTATATGTGATTATTCTTAATTATGAAATAAAAAATTAATAAAAATTTCTAAACAATGAACTTTATAAAGGTAGAATCGATCGGGTTTAATGTAGAAATTTTTTGTATGATTTACAAAGGTTAGAACCTATCGGTTTTAATTTGACAAATGTTTTTGTTATTTTTTCTAATATCTTCATTCTTTAAGAAATATATTTCATTCATTTCGATGCTCATTTTTTTTTTGATCAACATTTCCTTCGTTTTGAGGCTCTTTTTCTCATTTCGAATGCACATTTCCTTCAATTTTATGCTAATTTCGTACACGACTCCTCCATTTTTTATGCTCATTTCACATTTTGATGAGGTTTACTTCATTTGATTCTCATTTTCTAATTTCGATGTACATTTCCTTCATTTCGATGCTAATTTTATCATTTCAATGCACGTTTCCTTCGTTTCGTTGCACATTTCCTTCATTCGATGCTAATGTCCTTCATTTGGATAGTCATTTTCTACATTTCGATGCTCATTTTCTCATTTTGATCAACATTTCATTTGCTTCGATGCACATCTTCTCATTTCGATGCACATTTTCTTCATTTTTGATGCTCATTTCCTTCATTTCGATGCTCATTTTCTAATTTTGATTCTCATTTTCTAATTTTGGTGCACTTTTCCTTCATTTTGTTGCTCATTTTCTAATTTCGATACACATTTATTTATTTATTTATTATTTTTAAATATGAAAAAAATTTAATAAAAACTACTTTTGAAAAAACAATGAACTTTACTAGGTTAGAAACGATCAGGTTTAATGTGGGAAAATTTAATATGTATTTATTATTCTTATATATGAAAAAATTAATAAAAATTACTTTAAAAAAATAATGAATTTTACATGGTTAGAACTGATCGGGTATAATGTAGAAAATTTTTTGTGTGGTTTACAAAGGTTAGAACCTATCGGTTTTAATTTAAAAAATATTTTATTATTTTTTTAATATCTTCATTCATTAAGAAGCATATTTCCTTCATTTCGATGCTCATTTTCTTGTTTTGATGCTCATTTCGTCATTTTGAATGCACGTTTCCATCATTTTCGATGCTCATTTCTTTCATTTTCGATGTTCATTTCTCGTTTTGATGAGATTTACTTCATTTGATGCTCATTTTCTAATTTCGATACAAATTTCTTTCATTTCGATGCTTATTTTATCATTTTGAATCACGTTTCCTTCATTTCGAATCACGTTTCCTTCATTTCGATACCTATTTCCTTCATTTTGATGCTCATTTTCTCATTTCAATGCACAATTTCTTCATTTTCAATGCTCATTTCCTTCATTTTGATGCATAATTCCTATATTTAGATGTTCATTTTCTAATTTCAGTGCACTTTTCCTTCATTTCGTTGATCATTTTCTCATTTCGATACACATTTCTTTATTTATTATTTTTAAATATGAAAAAAAATAATAATAATTACTTAAAAAAAGAATTTTACAAGGTTAGAATCGATCGGGTTTAATGTGGAAAAATTTTATATGTTAAATATGAAAAAAATTAATAAAATTTACTTTAAAAAAATAATGAAATTTACAAGGTTAAAACCGATCGGGTTAAATGTGGAAAAATTTTATATGTATTTATTATTCTTAAATATGAAAAAGAAATTAATAAAAATAACTTTAAAAAATTAAATTTTACAAGGGTAGAACCGATTGAGTTTAATGTAGAAATTTTTTTGTATGGTTTACAAAGGTTAGAACCTATTGGTTTTAATTTGAAAAATATTTTTGTTATTTTTTTTAATATCTTCATTCATCAAAAAACATATTTCCTTCATTTCGATGCTCGTTTTCTTGTTTTGATCAACATTTCCTTCGTTTCGATGCTCATTTTCTCTTTCATATGCATGTTTCCTTCATTTTGATATAAACTTGATAATGAGATTACTTTTTATCGCGTCTATTTTCCTAAGGTCCTATTTTGCTATTTCTCGATTAGTCAGGTAGCAGTTCCATAGTAGGGTCAGTCGATTGGTCGGTCCGGTGGTCGGTTAATAGTTCTAATATCTACGGACCCACATATCATCGACCGATCGTCCCGTAAACTTGATAATGAGATTAATTTTTAACGCGCATGTTTTCCATTAGTCCCTGTTAGCTGATTCTTGATATGTCAGGTAATAGTTCCACAGTAGGGTCGTTCAGTTGGTCGGTCAGGTGGTCGGGTTATATTTTCAATGTCTACTTCCCTCATATCATCGACCGATCGCACCGTAAACCTGATAATGAGATTACTTTTTATCGCGTATGTTTTCGTATGTTCCCGTTTGTTGATTCTCGATCTGTCGGGTATTGTTAACTATTACACATTTTTTTAGACAAAAAGATAATTACTCTCCACATCTCAATTTCAACTTCATACTTTCATTTTCATTCATTATATATTCAAGTTCATCCTTATATTAAAAAACATGACAACAAATAATCTGTCATCTCTACTTAATATGCATAATTTAGTTTTTTTAAATAATTAATAAAATATAAAATATATTACATGTATGGGTAATAATTTTGTAATTAAAGTGTGCTTTTTAATGTTTTGAATTGAGATTTAAACGAAAAATGCGAATGATTTACAGATTTTAGTTTTGCCATATGTTAGTTTTTCATACAATGTGCTTATTATATGGAAGAGTCGATTGAAATATCGAATGCACCACCATGTTTTCTCCAGGTTTTCATAAGTAACAACAAAATGACACTATTTTTATTCTGAATTTTTTTATATAAATAAAATAAATATAAGTTTAATAGAATAATTAAATACAATCAAATTTTCAGTTTTAAGAAATGGATTATTATATAACAATTTTTAATAAAAGAGAATAACACTTAATAAATAATAATTTAGTAAAAAATTATAAATATTAATTTTGTCATTACTTTTAAAGTTTTGAACTGGGATAAAGTTATTTTTGTTAACAATTTAATAAAGCATTTTTTCTCAATCTTTCTTTTCTTCTTCTTATTATTACTATATATTTTTCCTTGAAGTAAAATGGTGAGATTGTTTTGAAAATACTATTTATCTATAAACATCCCCATAATTGTTATTTTAATTTCTCGTAATATATAAGTAATTATTTTACTTATTAAAAAATTCATGAAGTATTATGGTTTTAATTACACACTCCTTGCGTATTGGAATGTATTACAAAGTATTTTTAGTGCGGAGTTTAAGAAAATTTTATTTTTTATGTATAGATTAAGAAAGAGCAGAAATATTTTAGTTAATATTAATAAAAATTGTATGTAAAGTCATGTGTAAAAAATTGGTATTATGTTCGGATGCGTGTAAATAGTGGATATTATCATTTAGCACTTTTAATAAAATAAAATTTTAAAATAAAATAGAAATAGAAAGTGTGAAATACTTAAAGGATGACTCTATGCATTAACATAATTATTATTTTAATTTCTTGTAATATATAACTATTTATTTTATTTATTAAAAAAAGTTTCATGAAGTATATGGATGTATTTTAAATTTAATTAAACAAAAATATTTTGAATAGCTTACAAATTTGTGTAGTTTTTTAAAATTCCCTTTGGTATTTTTTTTCATGAAAGTGTATGAATATAATTAAATAGAAACAAATATTTTTATAGTGTATTTTTTAATTAATTTTTGAGAAACTACGAATAAATATATAGACGAATAAATTATATTTAAATAAAAAATATTATAATCGATTATAATAATTTGTTCATTAAATTCAATTCATAAATGTTGCAACAATTAACAAAATTTAATTTTTATAATAATTATTAATATATACAAATATGTTTTATATAAATAAAATTTACAAGAAATATATTTTTGTAATTTCAATTGATATAATTTATTTTATGTTGTTTCATGAGTTTTGCGAGAGGTGTCAATAGGCAATAATATCTATCTATCTATCTACTCCTTTCTATAGTATAGCTATATAATTATATAATATAATAGCAATTATATAATATAAAAATATATAATTATTAATTTATTTTTTAAAATAATAAATAAAATATAAATACATATTATATGTATGGATAATAATTTTATAATTAGAGTGTACTTTTAATATTTTGAATTGAAATTTAAACGAAAAATATGAATGATTTATAGATTTTAGTTTTGTCATATGCCAATTTTTCATACAATTTACTTCATTTTATGGAAGAGTCGATTGAAATTTCGAATGCATTACAACGTTTTCTCCAGGTTTCCATATATAACAACAAAATGATACTATTTTTATTCTGGACTTCTTTTATATAGACTAGGTATTTTTACGTGCGTTGAACGCCACATTCACGTTATAACGTGTAATAAAATTATAATATTTTCAGTTATTTTTTTCTTGATTGTTTATTCTAAAAATCTTAATTTTCAATGTATTTCGTTTGATAATGATCATTTGACGTAACCCAAACTTCTACACTGTTAATGAATTACATTTAGGATAATCTGCTTTAAATCATTGCAAAACAAAGTATCACATAAAATTGTTCTTATTAATTTGAATGGGTCCTCATCAATTTAATTACTTGACTTAACGATATGCACTAAATGATACCCCTTCCAAGAATACATTCACACTTTTCATTCTGATCCGTCCCATGAATACTTTCACACCCTAAAAATGGAAACAATACACAATATCAATAACCTTATAATACTACAATATTACAAAAATACCACGTCTTTCTACATAAAATATAGTCAAAGTCAACTATATCATACATTTTATTCTATTCAATTACCAAAAATATCCTCCCCTTTCTTACGTCACTACAACAAAAAGTTATTTTTTTAACTCCATGCCACCAAATACATGAATGTATTCCTAGAATTGAGGGAATAACTTTTTTTTCAATAATAAAATACAATGCACTGAATGATAACTTTTTTTTTCAATAATAAAATCCCAATCATCTAAATTTTGGGTCACTAAATTAAATTGAAATGTCATACCATCTTATAAATAATGAACTGAAGCAAGTTAACATGATATTATACAAAAATATTTTAAAGACCTTCATGGTTCATAATTTTATGCCAATCAATCAGTTGCATATCATGAGGTTCCCTTTTTCCTTGAGTTAAAAAATAAAATAATAAGTAAAACATGATTAATGAATATTGAAGTAGTTATTGTGATTGTTGTTTGAGATAGGGAGAGAGATAGAGATAGAGTGTTATAGGTTGGTAATCAACTAAATAAAAAAAATTATAAAAACTAATCTGAATAGCAGTCAAATAAAGCAGGGAAATTAATGGGATAATTAGAAATGTTTGACATCACCATGTAATAGGCTTCGGATAGATTTCTAGATGTAGTTTCCACTTATAAAACTTTTAATGATTAATTTCTGCTATGTTATTTTAAATCCATGGCGAGTATAGAACTTTTGATGTGTTTTAGTGGCTTCTTATACTGTGTCTATACCTCTGTGTTGTTAGGCATACATAGTTATATCTGTTTTTAACTATATCATACTCATGATGGGGTAAAAGGTATGGGTCTTGAACTGCAAATGATGATTGTTTTGGGACTTATTGTAATGCACTATAAATCTATAAATTATTTTTCAAGACCACATAGATTAGCTATTATTAGATTCAGGATATGTTGACTTATTGGTGCAAATTTTTTTCCTTTCTCCTTAAATTTCAGGTTCAGGATTTGTATTGCATCACTCCAGATTACTTTCTTGAAGTGAGTGGTGTTGTTATACACCCTCTCTCTTATCAACAGGTTGGCATATAACATTATTATTTATCACTCGTTCAGTAGTTTTTGTGATATCATCTAAATCCAAATCTTTTGAATGAAGATTATTAATCTCAGAATAGAGGTTTTGAATTTTAGCTTTCAGAGTATTAATCTCTCGCTGAAGATCATTAATAGTAATATCTGTTGTGATTAAAGAAGAGGAAGGAGCTTTGTTGAAAAGCTTTGAAATACTGAATGGTTCAATGATAATAGGAGGTTTTTCTTTATTAGGAGGATGATTGTTGAGAACAATATTCCTTAATCTAAGAAGATATTTATGTTTTTCTTCTAGATCAGGAACTTTATCAATAAGATCGAACAAGAGTTCTTGTTCAGTATTGTCTTTTGAAATGACATTAATGTTTAATGGACAGAATCCTTGACAAGAGGACTTGTCTATTTCAGATTCTGAGCTTGTGAAAACTTCTTCTAAATCAGAACTTGAATTAGAATCATTTGAATATTCATTTTGAGAATTACCATCAGAAATTAATAATGAAGAAATCTTGTCTCTCAGGATTTCATCATCATGAAATATTTCATTAATCTTCTTTTGTAAAGAACATTCATTAGCTTTATGACCTTTTTTGTGACATTTGAAACAAGTAAATTGAAAATTGTCAAAATTCTTTTTAAAATTTTTTCTTTTTGAAAATTTAGGCCTTTTGTAAAATTTTTCTTTGAAATCATTTTTATAACGTTTTTTAGGAAAATGCTTTGTTTTTAATCTTGAAGAAGGAGCTTGAATCTTTTGTAATCCAAAAGCTTCGCAGAATGAACCAATCTCCTTACAGTATCTATTCTTTTCAGATCCGTACTTAGATTGTATTTTTAATTCTGAACACAAAGCTAGTCCTTCTTTTTTGACGAAAGCAAATAATTGACCATATGTAATTGTTTCAAAAGGAATGTCACTTTGACCAGTAGCTTCCTTAAGCTTTTGATGAATTCTTTCACCGAAAAGTTTAGGAAGTCCAGCTATGAATCTTTCTTTCCAAAATGAAGCATTGCAATCATTTCTTTTTAATATATGAGTAAGGAAAACATCTTTGTACCATCTATAATCAGATAATGTAGGACATCTGATATTAGATAAGACAACTTGTGTTGAATCAAGTTCTTCTTTAGGATTACCAATGAAATACATGCCAATAGTAAGTATCAACATGTCACAAGCATCGTTTTTATTATTAATAGTTCCATCGGGTTCTTCAACTTCAATGGTATGTTGAAGAATGTTTTGTTTGTCGGTGAGAGTAAGGGAGTTATCCCACCATTTTTTTAGCTGACCAGTGAAGCCAGTAATAATAAGAGCGGCGGCGCTCTCTTCTCTTTGATTCTGGGCTTTATAAGCAACTCGAGCCATGCCCATTTCTTGAAGAGTATTAAGGATCTCATATTCTGATTTGCCATCTATGTTCCATTCATGGATAGATTGGCCATCGTATTTGGCATTGCTTTTGAAATGAGCTCTTTCTTCAAATAGAATATCCGGAGGGGAATATCTATTATTATAAAATGCTTTTGTTCCAGATTGAAAGCGGATTTTATTAATCTCATTATTATCAGATTCTGATTCATACGAGATTTTTGATGAAATCTTTTTGTCTTTGTCCAAACAATTAATGTTTGAAACATGAGGAGTAGAGGCTTTTGAAGTATAAGAGGTTGAAGCTTCATTGTTTTGGGAGGATGAAGTTTCAACGAGCTTTTTTGAAATTCTATCAATAAGGCTAGAACTTGCAGGGAGTTGCAAATTCTTTTCAATATTAGTAGGAAGGCTCCTCGGAATGAAATGAGGAGTAGAAATACTATTTGGAAATTTGGAATCAAAGGGTTTTGAATCTAATTTCACCGATAGGCTATCCACCTGTTCTGCAATAGTATGAAGAATTTGATTTGAAAAATTATTTTGTTCAATAACCTTTTTGACATCCTTAGCAACATCTCCCTCTCCTGTTCGAAAAGGGGTAGCTGGGATTTTACCTTTTTCTAAAGAAATCTTTATATTTTGTAAAGGAGGATGAACAGAGGAAACAATAACACCATTGTCAAGTTCCCATTTTTTGTAAATACTTTTTTGAACATTAATCTGATTTAAAGAATAAACATCATCAGAAATGTTACAAATATTGTTTGTTTTGCAATAAGTGTCAAACCAATTTAAAAGAGAAATGTTTGACCTGTATTTGTTTTGAAGTTCTTCTTTCCAAATATCATTTAATTTTATTCGAAATTCTTTGTCAAATTTTAAAAACCAATCTTTTCTAATTGTTTCATCACTGAAACTCTTACTTCATTTTATGGAAGAGTCGATTGAAATTTTGAATGCATTACAACGTTTTCTCCAGGTTTCCATATATAACAACAAAATGATACTATTTTTATTCTGGACTTCTTTTATATAGACTAGGTATTTTTACGTGCGTTGCACGCCACATTCACGTTATAACGTGTAATAAAATTATAATATTTTCAGTTATTTTTTTCTTAATTGTTTATTCTAAAAATCTTAATTTTCAATGTATTTCGTTTGATAATGATCATTTGACGTAACCCAAACTTCTACACTGTTAATGAATTACATTTAGGATAATCTGCTTTAAATCATTGCAAAACAAAGTATCACATAAAATTGTTCTTATTAATTTGAATGGGTCCTCATCAATTTAATTACTTGACTTAACGATATGCACTAAATGATACCCCTTCCAAGAATACATTCACACTTTTCATTCTGATCCGTCCCATGAATACTTTCACACCCTAAAAATGGAAACAATACACAATATCAATAACCTTATAATACTATAATATTACAAAAATACCACGTCTTTCTACATAAAATATAGTCAAAGTCAACTATATCATACATTTTATTCTATTCAATTACCAAAAATATCCTCCCCTTTCTTACGTCACTACAACAAAAAGTTATTTTTTTTAACTCCATGCCACCAAATACATGAATGTATTCCTAGAATTGAGGGAATAACTTTTTTTTCAATAATAAAATACAATGCACTGAATGATAACTTTTTTTTTCAATAATAAAATCCCAATCATCTAAATTTTGGGTCACTAAATTAAATTGAAATGTCATACCATCTTATAAATAATGAACTGAAGCAAGTTAACATGATATTATACAAAAATATTTTGAAGACCTTCATGGTTCATAATTTTATGCCAATCAATCAGTTGCATATCATGAGGTTCCCTTTTTCCTTGAGTTAAAAAATAAAATAATAAGTAAAACATGATTAATGAATATTGAAGTAGTTATTGTGATTGTTGTTTGAGATAGGGAGAGAGATAGAGATAGAGTGTTATAGGTTGGTAATCAACTAAATAAACAAATTATAAAAACTAATCTGAATAGCAATCAAATAAAGCAGGGAAATTAATGGGATAATTAGAAATGTTTGACATCACCATGTAATAGGCTTCGGATAGATTTCTAGATGTAGTTTCCACTTATAAAACTTTTAATGATTAATTTCTGCTATGTTATTTTAAATCCATGGTGAGTATAGAACTTTTGATGTGTTTTAGTGGCTTCTTATACTGTGTATATACCTCTGTGTTGTTAGGCATACATAGTTATATCTGTTTTTAACTATATCATACTCATGATGGGGTAAAAGGTATGGGTCTTGAACTGCAAATGATGATTGTTTTGGGACTTATTGTAATGCACTATAAATCTATAAATTATTTTTCAAGACCACATAGATTAGCTATTATTAGATTCAGGATATGTTGACTTATTGGTGCAAATTTTTTTCCTTTCTCCTTAAATTTCAGGTTCAGGATTTGTATTGCATCACTCCAGATTACTTTCTTGAAGTGAGTGGTGTTGTTATACACCCTCTCTCTTATCAACAGGTTGGCATATAACATTATTATTTATCACTCGTTCAGTAGTTTTTGTGATATCAGATGTAAATTCTGTGATTTGTAACCCTGTTGCTCAAGCTGCCAAATATTGATTATGCTTACTGACTGACATTTAATTTGATGTTACCATTCGAATTAACTTACTAAATTTTATTAACTAGGAAGAATCGACTATCTTCTATGAATCTCTGTTGAAAGCCTTTCTCCGTATAATATTAACTTGAATTTTCTGTTATATTGAACTTTTTATAGGCTTTTCCATCGACGCAAAGTCCCCCTGGGTTCATTAAATATATACTCCATTAACGAGCAATTTCCTTTTTTCCCTCGCAGATTGAAAAAAAGTTGAGAAGAGAGACTACGGGACAAAAATAGTAAAAGAATAAATCATACAGTGAAGTATCAGGATCATTTTACATGAGTTTTCTAATCTAAAAAAGCAAAACATGAACAGGGGAAAAACAACAACTACAACAAGCCTTCAATTATGTAAACATGCAGATAGGCTTTCTCGAACACGAAGGAAATTAGTGTGGCATCAACAATAATTATTATTTTATAAATGCAGAATCTCAACCTTCAAAATCCGAGGCACCTAAATGAGTAAATTCAAACTCGAAATAGAGATTACTTAATATCCAATAGAATCAAATGAATTTTACCTATCAACCAACACAAAACAAACTGTGTGAGAAAATTTATTTTCACCACCTAAATTCAAACTCACAAATACACGACAGCAAATTTGGAAGGAAAATAACATGTCGATCCTGTTGGCGCTCGATCGTTTGGTTAACGTGACCCGTTAGAATACCATGCGTTTCTAATACAGCAGAAGTAATAAATCATAGAAACGATTACCGTTCACCAGGGTATGTTGATGAAGATTAATTCTCGCAGACAGCCTGCGCAGTCCCAAGAGAATGGTCATAACTTCCTCGTCTGATATCGGAATTGAGTGATCTTTGAGTTCAGATGATCCTCTCTTCGGCGGCTTTCATTAAAAAAAGAATTGTTACTACAAATAAAATAGTATCATTAAAAAAATTCTGATAGTGATTATACTAGTCTCATGAAATTGGTATCCGAGCGATTAAATTTACTACAAATGAGGATTTTTCATATTAATTGTTTAAGTGATAGTAAATTTTTCGATACCAAATCCCTTTTTGTGTGACTTGAATTCTCTATTACTTAGCAAATTGTTTTGCTGGAACATCAATTAGTGTATCCACTTCATTAGGATATTTTGGATATAAATCAATAAAATTAGATATGACTTAGCCCTGTAATATCGAACTATCTAAATAACATATTGGTTAAGAACATTAACTCTTATAAATTGCATATGACAAAAAAATACGGACATTTTCACCATGTTCTTCTTTGATTTTTCGAATCGATTTGCTATTTGGTAAAGTTGTCATCATCCTGTAGCACAAGATGACTCAATAATACACACCAAGTAGAACAAACTCACAGTATAGAGAGAATGTGTTCCAGAGATATTTTGAGAAAACACGGTTCTACAATTCAAGGAGGAACAAATAATCTAAAACTATTTCATATTTGTCAAGTATGCTATAATTAAATACCATCACTCTCTGAGAATTCCATACTTATCACAGGAATTAGTCGCAACACCTTTCTTCCCCTTCTCTTTCTTCCTAGCCCCTTTTTACTCTTTATTCTGAAATAGATTATGCAATAAATAAAGAAAAGGAAAATAAGGATAGATATAGCAAAGAGAATTAAGCGAAAAAATAAACCCAATTCCACCTATCCTGCTTCTCCTTTTTCCTCCTCCTCTCTTTCCTCCTACGCCTTCTGTTCTCCTCCTGCAATGAAGAATCCGGCTCAAAATCGTAAGAATGGTCATCGTAATCAGACGGCGACGTATACTCTCGATCTTCTTCTCTTCAAATTCGGAGGTTCGATTTTTATTTCTCTCTTCACTTGGTTTATTATTATTAAGAGGTACGTTTGAACCTTACATCTAAAGTTGTAAGGGATATGAGTGTTCCGCATACATCGACTCTTGAGAATGTGAGAAATCCGAGATTTTTTAATATTCCTCCCTGTCTTCATGAACTGTATTTATGAGGAATATAAATGCGAAGTAAATATGGTAATTAATTAGAGTTGCAGAGGTAAAATGAAAAAATTAGTAAGGATAATATGGGAATAAAAAGTTTCTCAAACTCAACGTACTTTTAAGATAGTAGGATAAAATAAATATGAGTTTAATTGAATAATTAAGTACAATCATCTTTTCATTGTTAACAAATGGATTATTGTATAACGAATTTTAATAGATGGAGTATCATATAACAAATAGAACTAAACTTATAAAAATTAACTAGTTAGTAAAGAATTTTTTATTTTTTTAATTGCGTTTTGCACACATAGTATTTAAATAAAGTTATTTTCCCATGGTATAAAGTAATTTGAAATTTTTGAATCATGATAATTATATATATATATATATATATATATATATATATATATATATATATATATATATATATATATATATATAACACTTTAAAAGTCAAAATTGAATCAATTTTTAATCTATACCATTGATTTTGATTACTAAATCTTTTTTTATATCATCCATTCATCACATTATTCAATCTCATCCATTCATCATACTTATGATATTAGATTTTGGCAATTGATTTTTTGGTCATAATAATGATAACTTATTTAATTTAAAATGATACCTTATTTAAAATGATTCCTTATGTGCTTAATATTATTTTTTCTTTAAATATAATACATAACTACTATTAATTTTAATTATGATAATTATTCCTAAACAATTTGAATTATTTTTTTCAAATTATGTTAATTATTATTCCTAAACAATTCGAATTAATTTTTAATTATATGGTTAAAGGTATAGGGTAATATTATTTAATTATTATAATAACTTATAAAATTAACTTAAATAGATTATACAGATTTAGGGTTTATGGTTTATTGTAATATTATTATTCAATTATTATTATTATAAGAACGTATAAAATTAGGGTTTAGGTCATATTTTTGTAATAGAATTATATTATAATTATTTTATATTTAATCAATAATAGTATAAGGTTGTGTTTGGATTGAAGAATTTGAGGAGGAATTTATAAATCCTTCTCTCAAATCCCCCATTTTGTTTGGATAACACTTGAAGATTTATAAATCCAAGATTTTAAATCAATGAATTTCAAATCATGGATTTGATTTTGAATTTTTTAGTTGTTTTTGAATGGATTTTAAATCCTCACTAAAACCATATCATTTGAAATCCTTCTGTTGTTGTGTGTAATTGATATATTAATACATAAAAATAATATATAAAATTAATTAATAAATATATATATATATATATATATATATATATATATATATATATATATGTTATAAACTCTACCACCCACTTCTACCCCCTATCCACCCCCACCCAGCCCCCCACCTCCAGCCCCCTCCCACCCCCGTACCAAAAAATTTTTTTAATAAAATTTTAAATTTTTAATATTTGAATAATAAAAGTATTATCACCCAACCCTACCCCCTACCCACCCAACACCACCCCCCACCCAAATTTATTTTTATAAAATTTTAGATTTCAATATTTAAATAATAAAAATTTTACCACCCAACCTACCCCTACCCACCCCCTACCACCTCCACCCCCCAAAATTTTTTTTAATGAAATTCTAGATTTTAATATTTAAAAAATAAAAATATTACCACACAACCCAATCCACCCCCCACCACCACCCCCACCCCCACCCACCTCACCCAAAAAACATTTGATATAAAATTTTAGATTTTATTTTTTAAATATTAAAATCTATTTTTTTTTTTAAAATTTGGTGGGTGGGGGGTGGTGAATGGGGGTATTGTGGGTGGAATGGATAGTGTAGTAGGATTGAGTGGTAATATTTTTATTATTTAATCATTAAAATCTAAAATTTTATAAAAAAAATTTGGGATGGGGGGTGGTGTTGGGTGAGGAGGGGTGGGTAGGGGTAGGGAGGGGTGGTAATATTTTTTATTATTAAAATATTAAAAATCTAAAATTTTATAAAAAAAATTATGGGGGGGGGGGGGGGTTGGAGTGGGGTGCGTAGGGGGTAGATTGGGGTGACAGAATTCCCTCCCAAAAAAATTATTTTTAATAAAATTTTTGATTTTAATATTTAATGTAAATAAAATTTTATTATTTTTATTTATCATATAAAATTCTATTTTAAAAATAATTTTTGAATTATGGATTTGAAATCATTTCAAAGATCCATAATTTATCAAACAGTGAAATTGAAATTATTACTAATTAGTACACATTTTAATTCAGAATTACTAATAGATACAAGGTGTATTTAAAACTACTAATGGATACAAAAATTAATGATAATTTTCCTATTAGGCCCATCATATAACTGATCTGTAAAATTTGAATTTTAGAAAGTATTTCCATAATTCACTCAACTAAACTTATTCATTATATTATATTGTATTTATAATTATAATATTATCTACATGCAATAATTCTCTCTCATTTCGACAATTATAATAATTTCTTATCTTATTAATGCATATTTAATTTAGAACCTCCAACTTAAATATTCACATAGTAAATATTACAGTTCTTTCGATCTTCAATAATTATTTTTAATTCACATAATAATTTTAAAATGATGCATATGATCAAAACATTAAGAATTCATATAATATTTACACTGCACATAATATTTTTTTATTCACATGAGAATTTCATTCACGAAGTATTATTTTGCTACACATAGCACTTACGATATATATAACATTCATCGCACATAAACTTGTTACCGCACATAACGTAAATGTTTGTGTGCAACATAAATATTATGTTAATATGCACTATTTTGCTGCACATAGTACTTACCATACATACAACATTTGCTGCACATAAACTTTTTTGCCGCACATATCGTAAATATTTGTGTGCAGCATAATATTATATTCATATGCACTATAAAATTTGTGTGCAGCATAAGTGTTATATTTATGTGCAGTATAAAAATTTGTGTACGACATAAAGTTTGCTACACAGTGATTTTAGAGTTCAAAAATTGGAAATACAGGAAATAAACAAATCTCCTAATCACGTGGTTTTTTTTAGATAATGGTTTCACTTGTTTCTTAAAATATTATAGGTTAGTTTTAATAAATTATTTTACTTATTTATTGGGGGATATTATTGGTATTACAAGATTAAATATTGTAGTTACTAATAATTATTTTGGAGGTGTGTATCTTATAATAATTTAGTAATAAACTTTGTATCTACTAGTAACTACCCCGGTGGAATTCAAATGAATTGATTTAAAATCCAAGAAATTTAAAATCAGCTCATTTTCAAATCCATTAGATTTGAAATGATTCAATCAAACACAACCTAAGTTTATTTAAAATATTAATTTTAATCAATTAAAAAATAATTTAAAAATTGTATTAAATGGGTATGAGTAATTTACGAGTATTTTTTGATGCACCGGTATTCGATCCATAGATCGACTAATCCGGGAGAGGCTAGAACCCACCATCCACTAAAAACTTTGGGACGGATACAAATATTATAATGACTTTTTAAAATATTAATTTTTAAATAATATTTATTTATAAACGGGTATGAGTATTACGAAATAAGAAAGTATCTTACATAATTAATAAACACCCTAAAAAAACGTACGAGGAGTTAAAAAAATATCATTAGAATTTAAAATTAATATAAAAAATTATAATATTTGTGTATTCAATATGCACTACAATAAACATGCTGATTGATGTCGATTTCACCAGTCAGTGGATGTTGAAGCCACTAATGTTAAAAGTAGGCGCTGATAGACATCGGTTTTTAGTCATAAGGATATAAATACATTATAAATATATTAATAATTATAATTTTTACGGGTAGTTTAAAAAAATATCATTAGAATTTGAATTGTGTACGTGTATGAATCAGGTATCCACAAATATTAAAATTATACAAAATATTTTATCTATATTATATAATATGTTATTAAATAATTATATAATTAATTAATAGTTATAACTTTTATTTGATCATATTAAAAATAATAAAGTTCATATTATATTTAATTCATAATTAATTAACAACAATATATTTTTTTATTAAAATATTAATTTTGACATGAATCAGGTATCCACAAATATTAAAATTATACAAAATATTTTATCTATATTATATAATATGTTATGAAATAATTATATAATTAATTAATAGTTATCAGTTTTATTTGATCATATTAAAAATAATAAAGTTCATATTATATTTAATTCATAATTAATTAACAATAATATAATTTTTATGCGTGTTCAATTAAGGTTTCCGGACAGTTGAGATGACTTATATATGGGCTACAGCAGGGACCAAGAGAAGAAATTAGAGTTGGGCCTCCATTGAACTAAAGTATCCAAGCTTAGCCCAAAGCTTATACTTAAGTCCAATAATAATAATATATACCATTAAAATATTATTAATACACTACCGTTCTAATCCCATAATTACGTTATGGGCTCCTTCTTATTACGAGCCCGTTAGTCTTCCCGTGTTTAATATATACAATATCCATTAATTAATTAAGTTACTGACAACTCCATTAATTAATATCTCATTCGAGAGTAGTACACTCAACCTCATTATCATGCCGGAATAAATCCACCTGCAGGGTTTACATGATAATCCTTGCTCATTTCTTACGTTATGATGCTCATTTCCCTTTTCATGATGCTCATTTCTTTCATCATAATGAATATTTCCTTCATCATGATTATCATTTCCTAAGTCATTATGGTCATTTCCTTTAATCATGAGGCTTATTTCATTCATCGTGATACATATTTTCTTAATCATTATGCTCATTTCCTACATCATGATATATATTTCCTTCATCATGGTGATATTTCCTTCATCGTGATGCTCATTTCTTACATCAATATGCTCTTTTTCTTCATCATGATGAATGTTTTCTTCATGATGATCCTCATTTCCATCACCATGATGTTAATTTTCTTCATCATGATGCGTATTTACTTCATCATGATGCTCATTCACTACATTGTGATGCTCATTTCATTCATTACGATGCATACTTCATTCATCATGATGTTCATTTCTTACATCATGCTTCATATTTCCTTCATCTCTATGTTCATTTCCAACATCATGATGATCATTTCCTTCATCATGATGCAAATTTTCTTCATAATGATGCTTATTTCCTTTATCATGATGCGTATTTTCTTCATCATGATGCACATTTCCTTCATCATAATTCTTATTTCCATAATCATGATGCATAAATCCTTCATCGTGATACTTATTTCCTTTATCATGATGCTCATTTCTGTCATCATGATGCATGTTTTCTTCGTCATGATGCTCATTTCCTATATTATGATCTAATTTCCTTCATCATGATGCATATTCTCTTTCAACATAATGCTCATTTCCTACGTCACGATGCATATTCCCATTATCATAATGCTCATTTCTTTCATCATGATGCTCATTTCCTTCATCATGATGCATATTTTCCTTCATCATAATGCTCATTTCCTACATCACGATGCATATTTCAATCATCATGATGCTCTTTTCCTTCATCTTGATGTTCATTTCCTTCGACATGATGAATATTTCCTTTATCATGTAATCATTTATATCATCATGATACTAATATACTTAATCATGATGCGTATTTCCTTCATCATGATGCTCATATCCTTCTTCATGATGCTCATTTCCTACATTATGATGCTCATTTTCGTCTTCATGATGCTCATTTCTTTCATCATAATATATATTTCCTTCATCTTGATTATCATTTCCTAAGTCATTATGGTCATTTCCTTTAATCATGAGGCATATTTAATTCATCGTTATGCATATTTCCTTAACCATGATGCTCATTTCCTACATCATGATACATATTTCCTTCATCATGGTGATATTTTCTTCATCGTGATGCTCATTTCTTACATCAATATGCTCTTTTCCTTCATCATGATGCATGTTTTCTTCATGATGATACTTATTTCCATCACCATGATGTTGATTTCCTTTATCATGATGCGTATTTACTTCATCATGATGCTCATTTACTACATCATGATGCTCATTTCATTCATTACGATGCATATTTCCTTCATCATGATGCTCATTTCTTACATCATGATTCATATTTCCTTCATCTCTATGTTCATTTCCAACATCATGATGACCATTTCCTTCATCATGATGCAAATTTTCTTCATAATGATGCTTATTTCCTTTATCATGATGCGTATTTCCTTCATCATAATGCTCATTTCCTTCATCATATTTCTTATTTCCATCATCATGATGCATTAGTCCTTCGTCATGATACTTATTTCCTTCATCATGATGCTCATTTCTATCATCATGTTGCATGTTTCCTTCATCATGATGCTCATTTCCTATATCATGACCTAATTTCCTTCATCATAATGCATATTTTCCTTCATCATAATGCTCATTTCCTACGTCACGATGCATATTCTCATCATCATGATGCTCATTTCTTGTATCATGATGCTCATTTCCTTCATCATGATGCATATTTTCCTTCATCATAATGCTCATTTCCTGCATCATGATACATATTTCAATCATCATGATGCTCTTTTCCTTCATCTTGATGTTAATTTCCTTCACCATGATGCATATTTCCTTAATCATGTAATAATTTACACCATCATGATGCTAATATACTTCGTCATGATGCGTATTTTCTTTATCATGATGCTCATTTCTTCTTCATGATGCTCATTTCTTATATTATGATGCTCATTTTTCTTTTGATGATGCTCACTTCTTTCATCATAATGAATATTTCTTTCATCATGATTATCATTTCCTAAGTCATTATGGTCATTTTCTTTAATCATGAGGCTTATTTCATTCATCGTGATACATATTTCCTTAATTATGATGCTCATTTCCTATATCATGATACATATTTCCTTCATGATGGTGATATTTCCTTCATCTTGAGCTCATTTCTTACATCAATATGCTCTTTACCTTCATCATGATACATGTTTTCTTCATGATGATCCTCATTTCCATCACCATGATGTTAATTTTCTTCATCATGATGCGTATTTACTTCATCTTGATGCTCATTCACTACATCATGATGCTCATTTCATTCATTACGATGCTCATTTCATGATGCTCATTTCATTCATTACGATGCTCATTCATTACATCATGCTTCATATTTCCTTCATCTCTATGTTCATTTCCAACATCATGATGATAATTTCCTTTATCATGATGGAAATTTTCTTCATAATGATGCTTATTTCCTTTATCATGATGTGTATTTCCTCCATCATAATAATCATTTCCTTCATCATAATTCTTGTTTCCATCATCATGATGCATAAATCCTTCATCGTGAAACTTATTTCCTTCATCATGATGCTCATTTCTATTATCATGTTGCATGTTTCCTTCATCATGATGCTCATTTCCTATATCATGACATAATTTCCTTCATCATGATGCATATTTTCCTTCATCATAATGCTCATTTCCTACGTCACGATGCATATTCACATCATCATGATGCTCATTTCTTTCATCATGATGCTAATTTCCTGTATCATGATGCGCATTTCCTTCATCATGATGCATATTTTCCTTCATCATAATGCTCATTTCCTACATCACGATGCATATTTCAATCATCATGATGCTCTTTTCCTTCATCTTGATGTTCATTTCCTTCGCCATGACGCATATTTTTTCATCATGTAATCATTTACATCTTCATGATGCTAATATACTTCATCATGATGCGTATTTCCTTCATCATGATGCTTATCTCCTTCTTCATGATGCTCATTTCCTACATTATGATTCTCATTTTCCTTTTCATGATGCTCATTTCTTTCATCATAATGAATATTTCCTTCATCATGATTATCATTTCCTAAGTCATTATGATCATTTTCTTTAATCATGAGGCTTATTTCATTCATCGAGATACATATTTTCTTAATCATGATGCTCATTTCCTACATCATGATACATATTTCCTTCATCATGGTGATATTTCCTTCATCGTGATGCTCATATCTGACATCAATATGCTCTTTTCCTTCATCATGATGCATGTTATCTTCATGGTGATCCTCATTTCCATCACCATGATGTTGATTTCCTTCATCATGATGCGTATTTACTTCACCTTGATGCTCATTCACTATATCATGATGCTCATTTCATTCATTACGATGCATATTTCCTTCATCATGATGCTCATTTCTATTATCATGTTGCATGTTTCCTTCATCATGATGCTCATTTCCTATATCATGACCTAATTTCCTTCATCATGATCCATATTTTCCTTCATCATAATGCTCATTTCCTACGTCACGATGCATATTGTCATCATCATGATGCTCATTTCTTTCATCATGATGCTCATTTCCTGTATCATGATGCTCATTTCCTTCATCATGAAGCATATTTTCCTTCATCATAATGCTCATTTCCTACATCATGATGCATATTTCAATCATCATCATGCTTTTTTCCTTCAACTTGATGTTTATTTCCTTCGCCATGATGCATATTTCCTTCATCATGTAATAATTTACATCATCATGATGCTAATATTCTTCATCATGATGCGTATTTCCTTCATCATGATGCTTATTTCCTTCTTCATGATGCTCATTTCCTACATTATGATGCTCATTTCCCTTTTTATGATGCTCATTTCTTTCATCATAATGAATATTTCCTTCATCATGATTATCATTTCCTAAGTTATTATGGTCATTTTCTTTAATCATGAGGCTTATTTCATTCATCGTGATACATATTTCCTTAATCATGATGCTCATTTCCTACATCATGATACATATTTCCTTTATCATTGTGATATTTCTTTCATCGTGATGCTCATTTCCTTTATCATAATTCTTATTTCCATCATCATGATGCATAAATCCTTCATCGTGAAACTTATTTCCTTCATAATGATGCTCATTTCTATCATTATGATGCATGTTTCCTTCATCACGATGCTCATTTCCTATATCATGACCTAATTTCCTTCATCATGATGTATATTTTCCTTCATCATAATGCTCATTTCCTACGTCACGATGCATATTCTCATCATCATGATGCTTATTTCTTTCATCATGATGCTCATTTCCTGTATCATGATGCTCATTTCCTTCATCATGATGCATATTTTCCTTCATCATAATGCTCATTTCCTACGCCACAATGCATATTTCAATCATCATGATGCTCTTTTCCTTCATCTTGATGCTCATTTCCTTCGCCATGATGCATATTTCCTTCATCATGTAATCATTTACATCATCATGATGCGTATTTCCTTCATCATGATGCTCATTTCCTTCTTCATGATGCTCATTTCCTACATTATGATGCTCATTTCTCTTTTCACGATGCTCATTTCTTTCATCATAATGAATATTTCCTTCATCATGATTATCATTTCCTAAGTCATTATGGTCATTTCCTTTAATCATGAGTCTTATTTCATTCATCGTAATACATATTTCCTTAATCATGATGCTCATTTACTACATCATGATACATATTTCCTTCATCATGGTGATATTTCCTTCATCGTGATGCTCATTTCTTACATCAATATGCTCTTTTCCTTTATCATGATGCGTGTTTTCTTCATGATGATCCTCATTTCCATCACCATGATGTTGATTTCCTTCATCATGATGCTCATTCACTACATCATTATGCTCATTTCATTCATTACGATGCATATTTCCTTCATCATGATGCTCATTTCTTACATCATGCTTCATATTTCCTTCATCTCTATGTTCATTTCCAACATCATGATGATAATTTCCTTCATCATGATGCAAATTTTCTTCATAATGATGCATATTTCCTTTATCACGATGTGTATTTTCTTAATCATAATGCTCATTTTCTTCATCATAATTCTTATTTTCATCATCATGATGCATTAATCCTTCGTCGTGATACTTGTTTCCTTCATCACGATACTCATTTCTATCATCATGATGCTCATTTCCTATATCATGACTTAATTTCCTTCATCATGATGCAAATTTTCCATCATCATAATGCTCATTTCCTACGTCATGATGCATATTGTCATAATCATGATGCTCATTTCTTTCATCATGATGCTCATTTCCTGTATCATGATGCTAATTTCTTTCATCATGATGCTCATTTCCTGTATCATAATGCTCATTTCCTTCATCATTATGCATATTTTCCTTCATCATAATGCTCATTTCCTACATCACGATGCATATTTCAATCATCATGATGCTCTTTTCCTTCATCTTGATGTTAATTTCCTTCGCCATGATGCATATTTCCTTCATCATGTAATCATTTACATCATCATGATGCTAATATACTTCGTCATGATGCGTATTTCCTTCATCATGATGCTCATTTCTTCTTCATGATGCTCATTTCCTACATTATGATGCTCATTTTCCTTTTCATGATGCTCATTTTTTTCATCATAATGAATATTTTCTTCATCATGATTATCATTTTCTAAGTCATTATGGTCATTTCCTTTAATCATGAGGCTTATTTCATTCATCGTGATACATATTTCCTTAATCATGATGCTCATTTCCTAGATCATGATACATATTTCCTTCATCATGGTGATATTTCCTTCATCGTGATGCTCATTTCTTACATCAATACGCTCTTTTCCTTCATCTTGATGCATGTTTTCTTCATGATGATCTTCATTTCCATCACCATGATGTTGATTTTCTTCATTATGATGCGTATTTACTTCATCTTGATACTCATTCACTACATCATGATGCTCATTTCATTCATTACGATGCATATTTCCTTCATCGTGATGCTTATTTCTTACATCATGCTTCATATTTCCTTCATCTCTATGTTCATTTCCAACATCATGATGATAATTTCCTTCATCATGATGGAAATTTTCTTCATAATGATGCTTATTTCCTTTATCATGATGTGTATTTCCTCCATCATAATGATCATTTCCTTCATCATAATTCTTATTTCCATCATCATGATGCATAAATCCTTCATCGTGAAACTTATTTCCTTCATCATGATGCTCATTTCTATCATCATGTTGCATGTTTCCTTCATCATGATGCTCATTTCCTATATCATGACCTAATTTCCTTCATCATGATGCATGTTTTCCTTCATCATAATGCTAATTTCCTACGTCACGATTCATATTCTCATCATCATGATGCTCATTTCTTTCATCATGATGCTAATTTCCTGTATCATGATGCTCATTTCCTTCATCATGATGCATATTTTCCTCATCATAATGCTCATTTCGTACATCACGATTGTCACGCCCCGACCCCAGACAGAACGCGACAACTGCCACGCTAACCATAAATTTCGCGGAATGGGTGCACTCCACTCTATAAAGTTTATAGAAAACGTAAGGCTTGCTATCAAGTACCTGTAGAATTGAACAACTGATAACAATGGGTACAACCCGAGGACATCATCTCATAAAGTATCAACAAGGATTTACGAAGGTACAAAATACAACGGTGTAACTTAATTTAAAGAAAATATACATGAACGATATAACATCTCGAAGGTACAAAAAGAACATCAAGGGGGTCACCAAATATAAACTATACAATCTCGCCAATGAATCTGTCAATTTACATAAAAGAAGAAGTACCCAAAACACTGATTGGATGACGAGCAAACGATAGGCAAACCTCCAACCAAAACGATATCAATAGCCTGAAAAGGAAAGAATGATGGGGGTGAGCAAAACCACTAGCTCAGTGAGGTGATAAGCCGGTCACCCCGACCCTTATATGAAGCATGTATTCCCACTCACGGTTCATAACATAAAATCCAACATTTCGTCCCACAATAACAATTTCTCACTCAGTATACATATTAATGAAAATAAAAACCTTAGTGAACATTTACGAATAACACAATTAGTTCAAACAACATGTTATCACATAAAAGACGCGTGGGTAGTCAATATCCTCCTCGAACTGAGCTCTCCGTCGAGAGATAGTCCAAGCCCGTCACCGTTACTCTAGATAAAATGCACATTAATATTCTTTCTCAATACGCCAAGTGCTAAAGTTCACAATTCAATATCGACGTGAATACTTGAAATGATCAAACATATAAACATATATGACATGCATGTCCCACACCGGTGACGTTGACTGAGCCTATAATAGACTGATCCATCTAACGATCACCCTCCAGAGTATCAGTATTTGACAAATGGGCAGGTGCCCTGTTAGATCTAACTCACCCGGGTTTGCCAAGCAACAGGCAACTTGGTTGTCACTCTAACTCACCCGAACCGCGATAATTCGGGCTACTTAATCAATTTAACCAGAATAACCAGAAATAAATTCTCAAATAATTCACAATAAATGCTATCAGTTATCGAGCCGACAAGGCTCTTCAACATAAGTCAAAATCAATAATAATCATAAAATGGCTAACAGGACTCCAACCAGAGCAATCGAGCCAATTAAGTATATTCTTTGCCTTGTGGTTCTAAAACATTTTTGTTCTAAAACTCTACTTTTCTCAGGTCAGTTAATGAAGTAATCTGCCATGGGGTTCCTGACGCAAGGTATTTATACACTCAATAAAGAATACAATGTCTTTGGCTACTGTATTTTGAATTTAAGTTTTTCTCTGTCATCATTCAAATTTGATCCTACTAGCACTAAGCCTTGTGTCTGATGTAATTTTATTTTTATTTATTTATTTATTTTTTATTGTTGAACTCTCAAGTAATTTAAAGAATAGTACACTTATGAATCAATAACATATTGTATTTTTCTACATAATGTCTGTAGTGAATTGTGATGACTCATATGTGACAGAATTCAATTTGGGAATATTGTAAATTTTGACGTTACTGTGCACTAATTCCACGCTATCATTCCATTGTGCTGCATTGATTTGTGTTCTAAATTTGAATTAATCTGTTTTTGAATTAGCATTTTTTATCAGTAGATTCTTCTTTTCTTCTTCTCCGCTCTTCATTGAATTTGTGACATGCTCACTTCTGATGCTCTGCAGTTCAGGAATTTGTATGGGGACCATATAACCGAAAGCAGCTTTAAGAGTAAGATGGACGTGTGGTCGATCTCAGGAGAAGGGCGAGCACTCCACATTGTGATTTTTGCTACATTAAACCCGATCGGTTCTACCTATATAAAGTTCATTGTTTATTTCTAAAATAATTTTTATTAATTTTTTATTTCATAATTAAGAATAATCACATATAAAATTTTTTCACATTAAACCCGATCGGTTCTAAACTTATAATAATCATTGTTTTTTAAAGTAATTTTTTAAATTTTTAAAAATAATAAATACATATAAATTTTTCCACATTAAACTCGATCGATTCTAATCTTGTAAAGTTCATTGTTTTTTTTAAATAATTTTTATTTTTTTCATATTTAAGAATAATAAATATTTATAAAATTTTTCCACATTAAACTCGATCTGTTCTAACCACGTAAAGTTCATTATTTTTTTAAAGTAAGTTTTATTAATTTTTTCATAATTAAGAATAATAATCACATATAATATTTTTTCACATTAAATCCGATCGGTTCTAACCTTGTAATGTTCATTTTTAAAGTAATTTTTATTAATTTTTATTTTATATTTAAGAATAAAAATTTTCCAATTAAGTCTGATCTGTTATAACCTTGTAAATTATATTTTTTAGGTATTTTTTATTATTTTTTCATATATAAGGTTAATAAATATATATAAAATTTGTCCGTAATAAACCCGATCGGTTCTAACCTTGTAAAGTTCATTGTTTTTCTTAAAAGTAATTTTTATTAAAAAAATTCATAATTAAAAATAATAAATAATGAAATGTGTATCGAAATGAGAAAATGAGCAACAAAATGAAGGAAAAGTCCACCGAAATTAGAAAATGAGCATTGAAATGAAGTAATTGTACATCAAAATGAAGGAAATGAGCATCGAAAATGAAGAAAATGTGCGTTGAAATGAAAAAATGAGCATCGAAGCAAATGTAATGTTGATAGAAATTAGAAAATGACCATCGAAGTGGAGGAAATGAGTATCGAAATGAAGAAAATTAAAAAAAATCTTTATTAAACCCGATCGGTTCTAACCTTGTAAAATTCATTATTTAATTTTTACTAATTTCTTTTGTTATTTAGTAATAATAAATATATATCAAATTTTCAACATTAAACCCGTTCGGGTCTAACCTTCTAAAGTTTATTTTTAAAAAATAATTTTTATTAATATTTTTTCTCATATTAAAGAATAATAAGTACATATAAAATTTTTTCACATTAAATCAGATCTGTTCTAACCTTGTAAAGTTCATTGTTTTTTCTTATAGTAATGTTTATTACTCCCTCCGTCCCAACTTCAACTTCACACTTTCCATTTTGGTCCGTCCCAAATTCAACTTCACATTTCCATAAAAGGAAAAAGCAACAAACTAATATCCCTCTAACATACTTTAATTTCAAATTTGCCATTACCTTTTTAACACACATAACATACTTTATCTTTTATTTATTACTCAAAAATACCATACTACCCTCAAAAGTAAGTCAAAAAGTAACTTTTCTTAATCTCCGTATCTACAGTAAATGCGAACTTGAATTTGGGACGGAGGGAGTAATTTTTTTAATAATTAAGAATAATAATCACATATAAAATTTTTCACATTAAAAGCGAACGGTTCTAACCTTGTAATGTTTATTATTTTTTTAAATAATTTTTATTAATTTTTTTTCATATTTGATGATAATAAATACATATAAAATTTTCCACATTAAATCCGATCGGTTCTAACATTATAAAGTTCAATTTTTTAAAGTTATTATTACTCTCTCCATCCCATATATAAATTCACACTTTCTATTTTCGTCCGTCGCATAAACAAGTTCACACCCCAAACAAGAAAATACACACAAATCAATAACCTCACAATACACTTTAATTTCAAAATTGTCACCCCTTTACAACTCACAGAACTTACTTTATAATTTATTTATTACCTGAAAATATCAAACTACCCCCAAAAAAAAACTTTTTTTTAAACTCCGTATCTACAGTAACTGTGAACTTCTTTATGGGACGGAGGTTTTTATTAATTTTTTTATTTTTAAAAATTATAAATAAAGGATGTGTATCGATATGAGAAAATGAGCAACGAAATGAAGAAAAAGTGCACCAAAATTAAAAAATGAGAATCAAAATGAAGAAATTGTGCATTTTAAATGAAGGAAATGAGCATCGAAAATAATGAAAATGTGCATTCAAATGAGATAATGAACATAGAAGCAAATGAAATGTTAATCGAAGTGAGAAAATGAGTATCGAAATGTAGGAAATGAGTATATAACACCCAGTATTTCATAATCTATATTTTTGTAAACTCGACTTTTAAATAAAATTATATTAATTATTTTAGTGTATTATATCTTTTATAAATATAATATATTTATATAATAATAATAATAATAATATAATATTAATAATAACACATGTGTATGCAAGTGGTTAGTTTTTGGATAAGAATTAAATATTTTTGGATAAGGATGAGTTTTTAAGTGACGTGTGTTGTGTGGCCAACTTGGTCTCCAAATTTTAATAATAATAATATATGTATGATATTTATGCAAGTTGCATTTTGGATAGGGATGCATACGCAGCCATCAAGTTTTTACTTTTATTTTTATATATTTAATATTTGGATAAAATTAGTATTAAACTTGGTGTGCAAGTTGATATATTATATTTAAGCAAATGTCAATTGTAATTAGATAAGACACACACGTAAGCTATTTTGAGAGATTGGATAAAAACAAACTATTCAATTTTTATATATATATATATACTCCTTTCTTTTCTCTACACACATATATTCTTTATTCAATGGAAAGAAGACAACTTCAGTGAGGGAAATATAATGAGTTTTCAATTTTATCGGATGTATTTTACTTTTTCAAAGAAAGTTCAAGGTGGGGTAACTTTTACTCTTTACCGAGTGCTACATTTTATGTCATGATTGCTATGTTAAGATGTGATATGTGTTACTGATATATCATGTTATGTGTCATATGTGCTTTTAGTTCAATGACAAATATTTTTCTACTAACATCGTACTGGGTGACGACTCGGTGCGCACAGACCAACTAACATAAGTTACTAGCTACGTCGGTTCAGTACTAAAATGTATTTCAAAGTATGCTAACATCGTACTGGGGTGATGACCCGGTGCGCATAGACCAACTAACACAAGTTATCGGACGACAGTTGAGTCTAAAATATTTCCAATGAGTTATCGAACGACAATGTGCAAAAGTAATTTTATTAAATTTTGCATATGTTACATCTTATGGTATATTTGGCATGAATATTTATTTGCAATAATTTAAGTTAAACCACTGAGTGTATTTCAGACATTCACCCCTTCCACTCTAAACCCTTTTCAGGTTGAGGCTGTGACGGCTTACCGGGGCGGATGCGTTGCGTGAAAGCCCTTTTTATTAATGCGCTGCGCCAAAATCTTTTTATATAAATTCTAATGATATACTTTTGTATAATTTTCACTGTTTATGATTTTTTATTAACTTTATTTTATGGTTCACGCCCGCATTGAAAGTTAATATTATCAAAGAATTACGAATAAATCTCCCTTTATATTTATTGAAAACTGGGGCGTGATAGATGGTGTCAGAGCGGGTCTACGTTTCTGTGGACTCGTATTTTTAAAATAAAATTTCTTTTTTCGACTAGTATTTTTAAAATAAAATTTACGAATCTATATATCTGTAGACTTTTATTTTCAAAATAAAATAATTTACTAATGATAGTCACTACGCATCTACCTGGTACACGACGTCAGCTTCAAAGTACATAGGCATTTAATATTTATTATTATTTACCGCCAATTTTGTAAAAAATGAAAAGTTTTTCTGAATTTCGAGGACGAAATTATTTTTAGGGGGATGGATTATGACACCCCAGTATTTCATAATCTATATTTTAGTAAACTCGATTTTTAAATAAAATTATATTAATTATTTTAGTGTATTATATCTTTTATAAATATAATATATCTATATAATAATAATATAATATTAATAATAACACATATGTATGCAAGTGGTTAGTTTCCAATTTTATCGGATGTATTCTACTTTTTCAAAGAAAGTTCAAGGTGGGATAACTTTCACTCTTTACTGAGTGTTACATTTTATGTCATGATTGCTATGTTAAGATGTGATATGTGTTACTGATATATCATGTTATGTGTCATGTGTGCTTTTAGTTCGATGATAAATATTTTCCTACTAACATCGTACTGGGTGACGACTCGGTGCGCACAGACTAATTAACATAAGTTATTGGCTACATCGATTCAGTACTAAAATGTATTTCAAAGTATGCTAACATCGTATTGGGGTGACGGCCCGATGCGCACAGACCAACTAACACAAGTTATCGGACGGCGGTTCGGTCTAAAATATTTCCAATGAGTTATCGAACGACAATGTGCAAAAGTAATTTTATTAAATTTGGCATATGTTACATCTTATGGTATATTTGGCATGCATATTTATTTTTAACTGTGCAATCAATTAAGTTAACCCACTGAGTGTATTTCAGACATCCACCCCATCCACTACAAACCCTTTTCAGGTTGAGCCTGCGACGGCGTACCAGAGTGGATGCGTTACGTGAAAGCCCTTTTTATTAATGCGCTGAGCCAAAATCTTTTTATATAAATTCTAATAATATACTTTTGTATAATTTTCACTGTTTATGATATTTTATTAACTTTATTTTATGGTTCACGCCCGCATTGAATGTTAATATTATCAAAGAATTGCGAATAAATCTCCCTTTATATTTATTGAAAATTGGGGGGTGATAGATGGTGTCAGAGCGGGTCTACGTTTATGTGGACTCGTATTTTTAAAATAAAATTTTCTTTTTTCGACTAGTATTTTTAAAATAAAATTTATGAATCTATATATCTGTAGACTTTCATTTTCAAAATAAAATAATTTTCTAATGATAGTCACTATGCATCTACCTGGTACACGACGTCAGCTTCAAGGTACAACGCGGGATCATTTATTTAATTATTCTTATTTTTTGTAATTAAATAATTCGTGTTATATTACGTAACAACATTAATTATTGAGAATTTTTTTTCTTATATCAAGATAATTTCTTTCATTAATGTAAAGAATTTGCAACAAATTATAATATTTGACTTTTATAATGTAACATATAACTAAATAATGTTTAAAGTTAATATATATGTATATATATTCTAACAATCAATGATACTAAAGTAAATAAGTCATATGTATAGGAAAAATAGATAAATAGTAAGATTATACGTGAACGAATCAAATGACAATGGACTTTGCTATGCTATATTTAATATATATATTGATTATTTACGAAAAATAAGGTAAAACATTTTATAATTAATTAAAACAAAATTAAAATTATTAAAATGTTTTAAGTAGTTACTATATATATATATATATATATATATATATATATATATATTAAAATGTACGTAATATTATAAATAACTTTTTCTCTTGATTATGGTTTAGTATTTCTTATAACTATATAATAATAACTCTGTTTTCATTAATTGTTATTTTTAAGAAACTAATGTAAATAAATAAATATATATAAATAAATAAATAAAATTAATTAATATAAAATATTCTTTTAAATATTCATAAATTTGTAATGAATAATTGAATAATTAAGATATATGTAAATAACAATAATAATAACAATAATAATAATAACAACAATAATAGTAACAACATCAATAATAAATAAAGGCCAATTTGTTTCCAAGAAAATCACTCTCTCGTCCTTGAAATACATGCACATATTTGATGGTTCAAAGTTTAAAATATGTAACTTTTTTTGTTGTAATGATGTAAGAATATTAACAACAACAACAACAACAACAACAACACAACAATAATAATAACAACAATAATAACAAAAATAATAACAATAATAATAATAATAACCATAATAATAAAAAAATAATAACAATAATAATAAAAAAATAATAACAACAATAGTAACAATAAAAATATAATAATAATAATAATAATAATAATAATAATAATAATAATAATAATAACAACAACAAAGGCCTATCTTGATTCCTAAAATATCATTCCTCGTCCTATAAATACATGCACATATTTAATAAAACTGAATTAATGTAATTTTTTTATTGTAATGATGTAAATAACAACAATAATAACAATTAATAATAGTAATAATATTAATAATTACAACAATAGTAACAATAATAATAACAACAACAACAACAACAACAATAATAATAATGATAATAATAATAATAATAATATATTCCATTAAAATATTATTACTGTACCGATTTAATCCCATAATTATGTTATAAGCTCTTTCTTATTATGAGCCCGACAGTATCCCCATGTTAAGATATACAATGTCCATTAATTAATTAAGTTACTGACAACTCCATTAATTAATATCTAATCCAAGAGTAGTACCACTCAATCTCATTATCATGTTGGAATAAATACACTTGCAGGGTTTGAGTCTAGTCCAAGACATACTTGATTTCAACAATATTAACAACAACAACAGCAGCAACAACAACAACAACAATAATAATAATAATAATAATACAACAATAATAATAATAAACAATAATAATAACAAAACTACAACAACAGCAGCAGCAGCAACAACAATAATACAACAACAATAATAATAACAACAATATAATAACAATAATAATAATAACAATAATAAAAACAACAATAATAACAATAATAATAATAATAAAATATTAACAACAATAGTAACAATAAAAAGAATAATAATGATAATAACAATAAAGGTCTATCTTATAAAGGTCTATCTTGATTCCTAGAATATTCCTAGAATATCATTACTTGTCCTAGAAATACACGCACAGATAAAACTGAATTAATGTAATTTTTTTGCTAAGCAAAACATACGAAATTCAAGAAACCATTATGAAGAAGCAGTAGGCCATCCATGCAAGCAAATATCATCAGTAAACTAGAGGCATAATGACTTACTCTCTCAAATATAAACTGATAGAGATGCACTAACAATGAAGAAAATAGATAAAAGACAACGAGAATAATCCCTCGAGAGGGCCACGGAGAACCGCCACGAGCCCGAAGGCTGCACTCCTTCAAAGAAGGCCAGAGAATAATCCCTCGAGAGGGCCACGGAGAACCGCCACGAGCCCGAAGGCTGCACTCCTTCAAAGAAGGCCATAGAGATGAACTCTGCCACAAACCAATTAAGGTTGAAAACAAATATTTCTTATTGGTCACTTCCCTACGATAACACACGTACTTTAAATAGGCTGAACAGGCTGAAGGCCCACAATCATAACCCTAACCCTAATTACTAAAATAGCAGGAATATGAAATAGGAAATAAGGAAACTAAATAATATAATTAAAGGAGATTATTGACTAGAAATAAAATACTAAAATAACTCTCTATCATAAACCCAGGGCCCATAGCTTCACAAAAAGTAGATAGACACTTCATGGCCTGAGCACGAGTATTAATGTCAGCAACTCTTTCAGTAATACCTATCAACAAGTCAAAACATTGCTATAATAAGATCAGATGAAAACAAATTGAATCAGATACAAGAAAGAAGAAAGTAACAAGAAAAACAAGATGAATCGGAAAGGATATCATTCAACCAAATGCGGGGAAAAAAAGGTTGACAACACAAATAGTTGAACCAACAACTATTTCTGACCTGAAAGGCAAAGGACCACACACTTTTTGGAGAACTTTGAAGCAGTTGAAGCAATATGCGTAATGATATTAATAACTTGTTGCTGGACCTGCACAACAACATGACATTGTGAATGAGATTTAACAGTCCAAGTGACCAGAAAGCATAATAAGATACTAGTTCTTGATTGCAATACCTGGACATTTTTCTCATTCCATCCAGGAACTGCACAAAGTAAGCGGATCAATATCTCTACTGATGGATCGAGGTCGGTTAATGCTTCAACCTACTCTTTGAAAGAGACAATAGCTGCAGCAAACATTTCACAATTTAAAAATCAAACTATAAACAATATAGACATTAACTAAAGTGTATATGCTAAACTCAGAACGGAGCGATTCCTCTAAAGGGATACCCAGCAAATATGTTTCAATCCTAATTTTAACACCAAAATACTAAGGTGTACAACACATTAGACTTCACACGTTTTCAAATAACGTTTCCCTAAAAGTAGAAAATAATATGACAAAAGTATCATCTTGTCTTGACAAAAAGAGATACCAAGTTGAAAATATCCCCAGCATTAGAATATGACAGAGTCGATGACCGTAGCCAAGAATTATATAGCAAACTTCCCAACACAAGAACTAGCTATGGCAGAATTATGGAGTGAAAGAGTCAATGAAATTCTCTAACTAGTAAAAGTTAAAATTTTTGTGAAAGCATATGCATGCATAGTAAGAAGTAAGAACCTAAAGGTTAAGCTGAAAAACATAACTAAAAGAAGACAGAATTGAACACGTGTAAATTAAAGGAAAATAACATTTAGAAAAATCAAACCTTCAAGGCGCTCTTTCCACACGGTACTTTTTAGTTGAATAATCGTATCTGCTTGTAAAAGGGATCCTATTCTGTTCTCAATCTCCTCCAAACTCATTTCAGGAAAAACATGTGCATCAGATCAGTTATTCAAACAAATGGAATATTAGATTTCCCCAATACTAGAGTAGACTGAAAAAAGGACATGTTATTTTATACCTCAATATCTTCCTGGTCCACTGGCTTCGAAACTTTAGATGGTCCTCCCGCATCACCTTTCTTGCTGGTAACAGATTTCGAAGACGTGGCTTTCTTTGGGACAGATGGCTAAAAAATTACAAGCATAAGTAAATCAAAAGGGAGATACAACAGTCATGACAAAAATGTGCATCAACATTGAAATATGTGCCCATTTAATGCAAGAACCGTGCAGAAAAAACCACCATGACGTGCTGTACTGATAGGTTTCTTTCCACTAAGCATGCTGGCTGCTGACCTTCTAACAAAGGAGGCATCAGAGGACTGCATCAAGAGAATTAAAAAAAAAAAGAAAACATCCAAGGCATGAATGAAAGTAAATTAATAACCTCAAATGTAAAGAAAACAGAAAATTAAGAATTAACTTAATAATTTGATTGCTAATGATCACATAGCATAATATATGGAGGCCATTATATGGCCAATTGGAACAAAATACATTGCAGTACCACTAAAAAGGTAATTCTAACTTGCACAACATTAAAACACTGCAATACTGGGATAAATAGATTGCAGCAAGAATGAGAGCAGCCCCTAGACTCATCAATCTTTTTACAACAAACTTTCAAAGAATGACAACAATAAAAAATGGAGCATATTAAATTACATATCGCAAACAATACTGAGCAGGAAAAGTTTGTTGGCTATTACCTGAGTTTTTATCCCTAATAAATGTTCGCTGGATTATATGATCATTAATGGGAAGAATTTCATATGAAGGCCTATTATTTTTAGTGTAGTCTCAATTTAAGACTTGCTCAATTTTAAAAGTATTTCAATTAATTGTTTGAAGCTATTTCTTTTCTAAATTTAGGGCTAATTTATTCATCTTTTTATTCTTTCTCGATGCAAGACTTGCAATAAAATCTAATCCATATACAACTTCAAATCAAATCATAAAAATGAATAAAGTTGTCAAACAAATTTTGAGTTGAGCAAACAATATTTCTACAACAAGCCTTAGTCTAAGGAAAAAAATTCCTTAAAGAGCAACTCTGAAATGAAGTCAAAATTGAGACTTGGACTAAAATTGGGCCCACATGAAATTCTTTCGGATGGGCTGTTTCTGCAGACTCTTTAAAGGCACTATTGCTACCATGTGATTAGACAAGTGAATATTTTTATATTAAGGTTAAGTGGGCACAACCACATATGACACGAAATCACAAAGGATGAGTTCAAACTCATTTTAATTGTAGGCTAAATATCAAAACCAAATGAATCCCTCAACCCAGATTAGCCTTCATCTCCAATTTCTCATTTAAATCTTTCATTAAAATGACAATATATATAGGGAACTAATTGAGATAGAATATCCACTGACCTCTGCGAAAGTCATACTTCCTCCAGAAATTTGAGCTGCAGCTGATATTATTGTGATGGATAGATATGTCAAGATTTTGTTAAAAAAAAATAATAATAACATCGCCGATATATCAAGTGAATATCGCAGAAGAAGACAAAAACAAACATTAAATTTTAAGAACCTGAGTTTGGATGATTGGTTGAGTCTCCCGTTGAACCCCCAATCATTTCTGACAACTTTTTCCTGACATCATCCAGCTTCTCCAATGACTTCTCCAAAGGCCTCATACCTACCATCTAAATGAAGAATATGTTGAAATAACTAAATTGTTTGTACCAAAACAGAATATTAATAGAGTCACTAAGGACTAATCAATAATCAAAGATGCAATATTCTAAAAAGAATACCTTAGCAACAGCTGTCAAAGCTGAGAAAACTGCATCCCTCACTTCTGGTGTTCCATTATTAAGGGACTGCATAATCCAAACAGTTAAATATAAGAGTTTAAAAGGCAAATAAGCAACGCCCAATTCATATACATGCAGTACAAGAATCTAAGAAAAATGTAATTATAATTAAAATTAAATACATATTATTATATAATGAAAAGAAAGAAATTGAGACTCGATTTCTCAAAACGCCAAGTAGGAACATATATCTCCATGGTAATCATTTACCAACACGTATTTAACTGATAAGCAGCGTGTAAGATTGCTATTGAAAATATTTATGTTATACCGGGACTTGTGTCACTGGTGCCCAACACATGCCCGTTTCAATTAAGGTAATTGATTACCAAAATGGATTAAAATCGAGTCAAGGCTTTCATGCGAGACACAAACATATCAACTGACCTCCATGCATATTGGAACATATTCCTTGTGCACTTTAAGTATAGTTGCCTTGTTACTTGTATCAATACAGAATGTAACCCAGCTCAACGTCAATGATCTCACAAGGGGAACTTTATTTTTTACTGCTGTCTTTACATATGCAAGAAAATAAATAATTCAGTAAGTTTCAAATCCACAAAGACCTTACTAATTGACAAATCAAACACAAAAATCAACACCCATTTTATTGTGCCCTACTTTCAGCAAGCATGAATGATATTGTTCAGGATAAGAACAGAAAAAGCAGATTACTTAATGAAGGATAAAAAAAATCAGAATATTTTACAGCATGGACTGAAATGAAAAAGTATGTTTCAATTTATCAAACCAGTAAACACAATAGGTAATTGACTTAGCAGCCAAAGCACTAAAAAGTTATGAGATATTTGCTGGATATAAGCAAGGAGATAACAAGGACATTTTAGAAACACAAAAATGTGTTCATATAAATTGGAAGTCCACACGGAAGTACGAGGACATGTGTGTCACAATATGCACAGGTACATAAGAGGACACATAAAATTTGAGTTTGACAGAAAAAAAATTCAGCAGCTCAAAATATCAGCAGAAAAATATCCGCAGCTCAAAATTGAATAAACAAAACGTGCCTTCAACTATATCAGTGAGAGTCAAGCATCCTGAATTGTGCATCGCTTGGAGTGTTTGGGTGAGTGCCTCTGTCAATGTAGGCTTCTTCTCCTTCAGTTTTTCCTATAACAGCAGCAAGAATAAACTGACATGAGCAAAGATTACCACCACATATAAACCCATCAGTCAGAAAGTGTGTCATTCAACTACATGCTTGCTTAACTTACATACCACAACAGTAAGAGGCAGACTTAATTATTAGTCTTATGGGCAGGCCATCACTTAATATAACTTATCGAAGGAGAAAATCTAGAAACAGACAGAGATGTAATACATATGTAGCCTTAAAGAAAATGTTAAAATAATCAAACTTCATTACAAATCTATTTTCATGTTCATGGCGCAATGTTAGTGCTTTCAAAAACTCCTCATAACTAAGATAAAAACAAAGAAGCACACTTAGTAAAAAGTTAAAAGCACGCTAAAGTACTAACCAGTAGAACAGGCAATAAAAAATGAGAATTGCCTGAGAAATTAGTTCTCAACCCCCTGGCAAGATTTCCCAGGGCTTGGATAGCTTCAACAGCAACAGCAATGTTTACGTCTGTAATAAGCTGTAAAATTAAAAAATTATGCAATCAACTGATAGTTCTACTTAACGCAATGCCTTCTAAAAAACAGTCAACAGCAAATGACGTACATAATATATCATGACAAACAACAAATAGAAACCATGGTTTTTTAAATAAGTCTGTGAGAACGGTGGGGTGGCATGGAAAAAATAGGAATTGGTTCTTCCAGATCCATAAATGAAATTATTGAATGTTACGTTTCAGATTATGACGTCGAGAACTAATTTATTGACATTAGATCTACTAAATGAAGGTAAGCCAGAGGCACAAATCACATAGTAATGAACATTAATAACTAAGTTGCATTTTCATTTATCACTTCTTAACTAATTCACCATAATGAAGCACAAATCACGCTTTATCATGCATCACAATTATTACCACCATAATACTTATCATTTCCATTGTTACGGCCATAAGCTAGGCTCTGAATTGAACTTCATAAGTCATAACTTTCCATGCACTTACAATTAATTTTTAACAATGTTTCATTCACTTAATCAAACATCATCTAGAAGCGCCTGACATAACTTCAAATACTCAAACAACGTAAACCCCAGAAACCTTATGTCTTCCTGATGAAATATGGATAAAAATTAATAAATTATACAAGAGAAAATAATAACAAACCTTTTTTAGTGTTCGACAAACTTCTGAAAAATCTCCAGGAGCAATTCTTTTAGTAGATGGAAGTTTGGTTAATTCCGCAACAGCCTCTTTCCGCTCAGACGATTTGGCAGCTTTCTGAAATTAAAAAAAAAAAGCAAATAAAAAACTATAAATCAACAAAATAAAAACTAATTTTATAATACAACAACAGTGCAAAATATTGTTAAAAAGGAGAGGTTACAACAAATCATCACATGCATAAATATCTGGTAAGTTCCAAATTATAGAAGAGAGGTCAGACGGTCACTCACCACTCCTTCCCAAAACCCAGACTTCTCCAAAGGTAATAATATATCAACTAGATCAACAAGTTCATACTCATCTATCTCCTGAGGAACTGAAGAGAAGACATGTCAGTTTACGAAAGGATGTACAAGAAAACTATGCAAGCACATACCATCAGCTCCAATCTCTTCGACGGGGACATAACCCACACCCTCAGAAACAGCTTCCGGTTCAGGCTCTTTGTCCTGGTCATTACAAATGCAAACAGGTTATTCAAAAAAAGATGTGCTTAAAAGTATAGGTTGGAATTCAGATTTAAAGTTGCATTTTCAAAAGGTTGTGTTTCAAACATTGAGAGATTGCATTACCAAATCATGTGAAAACAAAAGCAAAAAAAATCAGAATCCACCAGTAAGGCTTCAAAATAAGTACAAATCAACACCAAATTTAAACCCAATGACAAAGCAAGTGTAAATCAGCAGTCACAAGTGAATCACCTTATTTTTTGGGTTGGTTTTGCAGTTCCAGTTACATTGGCAAGCTCGGCCTCCAACTCTTTTTTCTAAAATATAACAGCACAGGAGAGTACGATGATTTTTCACAAAAACCAGATAAGCAAAAGATGAAAATCAACATAAATTTTGAAATTGGCATACCATCGCATCCCGCATCTTTTCAAACAATATAACTTGACAGGATCCTTTCCTATCCAACGACAAAGCCCAAGAGTCAACCCTTTGGAAGAAGCACGTACATTCTGATCTTGATGATCAAAAAGTTCAGGAAGCATCTTCAATATTCTTTTTGGTGGTATTATCATCTTTGACCCAAATTCACTGATTCATTAAACACCCGAATGTTATAAATTCCCGTCTTGAAGTTAAACCTTATAACACTTACAAATTCATCTAGACAAATAAAATATTAGCATCCCACAGAAAGAAACTACTATGATCATGAGAGAGATTAAGATCTTACTCATAGAAAGAAAATGGCAAAACCTAAAAATGTTTCTTAAGCATCAAAGTTTCAGTGGTACTAAATTTTTTTGCACTTCTTGTAACTAAACTATCATGTTCCACATAAGTGCTCAAGTTCAGAAATGTTAAATCCCTACCCAATACAGTCTCACAATGCTAATATGTAGTGAAGTAATTGGGGTTCTCAAGAAAAATGAAAAAATTAAAAACTGACCAGAAATTACCTCATACGGATTCCTTTCATACTCTGCTTCAAGGATACTATTGAATACAAGTTTGACATCTGAGACGAAGCCTTTAATATTTACAAGGAGAATAACAAAAGTCAGTCAAGCTAATATTTGAAGAATATGAGAAAGTGGCAAACGAAATCCTCACAAATTGAGACAACTAACCTGTGTAGAGCACCAATCAGCTTCACATTAGCATTTCTAGTTGCAACGTCACTAGATTGCAAACTGATATCCTTGAAGTAGTCAATTAAGTCCTGCAGGAACGAATATGACAGACGTTAAACCGCTACATCATAAAACTCATTAAATGATATTACTGATAGTAATTAAATTTGGTTTTAAGAAAAAGACACAAGAGAGACCATTAGAAAAGAGATTCAAGCACCTTTTTAATATTTGAAATACAAAATTGGTGCACTATATAAATCATCCACAATAGGCCTTCAATAAGTACCTTGGGATTCTTGAGGTCTTTCATAATTTTATACATCTGAAATGTGTAAAAAACAGAAGTTATCATATTTTTAATGTTGGAAAAATTCTTTATTAAAATACTTGCCATAATTGCCGTACCTGAACATTTTTTCTCATACCACCCAGGAATTGCGCAATGTATGCTGCTAACAAGAGCTCTCATGATTTTTTTTATCAGATTTATAAGATATTTCTTTTTTTTTTCTTTTTTTGCTCACTTTTTTTTTCAATGCTCTTATGATTTTTTTCTTTTCTTTTTTTTTGAGCATTATGAGAGCCTTCTTTTTCTTTTGTTCTTTCATTTTTTTTTCAAAGAATTCATGATACCTATATATATCTATATATATATATATTTTTTTTTTCAGTACGCCATTGTACACCAAACTCACTAAGGAGAGCAGCCTTAATATAAGGAACCTACAGAAGAGAGAAGAAAAAAGTCAAAAGTACATAAAAAAATAGACTCTGAAATGAAGCCTATATTGAGACTTGGACTAAAAATTGGGCCAACATGAAATTCTTTGGGATAGGCTGTTTATGCACTCTTTAAAGACCCTAAACCCAGATAAGCCTTCATCTATAATTTCTCATTTAAATCTTTCACAAAAATGACATTATATATAGGAAACTAATTGTTATAGAATCTCCACTGACCTCTGTGAAATTCATACTTCCTCCAGCAGTTTGAACTGCAGCTGATATTATTGAGATGGACAGATGTCAAGATTTTGTTTAAAAAAAAAGAGGCGCTATATCAAGTGAATATTCCAGAAGAAGACAATCACAAACAATTAAATTTCAAGAACATGAGTTTGGACTTTGGATGATTGGTTGAGACCCCGTTGAACCCCCAATCATATCAGACAATTTCTTTTTCCTAACATCATCCCGCTTCTCCAATGACTTCTCCAAGGGTCTCATACCTACCATCTAAATAAAAAATATGTTAAAAACTAAAAATTATTCGTATCAAAATAGAATATTAATAATCACTAAGGACTAATCAATAAACAAACATGCAATATTCTACAAAGAATACCTTTGCAACAGCTGTCAAAGCTGAGAAAGCTGCATCCCTCGCTTCAGATGTTCCATCATTAAGGCACTGATAATCCAAACAGTTAAATATAGAGTTTAAAAGGTGAATAAGCAACACCAAATTCATAAACATGCAGGTACAAGAGTTTAAGAAAACTGTAATTATAATTAAAATTAAATACATATTATTGTTTAACGAAAAGAAAAAAATGGAGGCTCAATTTCTCAAAAATCCAAGTTGGTACATATATCTCCATGGTAACCAATAACCATTTACCAACACGTATTAACAGATAAGAGGCATGTAAGATTGCTATTGAAAATACTTAAATTATGCCAGGACTTATGTCACTCGTGCCCATATCAATTAAAGTAATTGATTACCAAAATGGATTAAAATCGAGTTAAGGGAAACATGTGAAACACAAACATATTAACTTACCTCAATGCATATTGGAACATATTCCTTGTGCACTTTAAGTATAGTTGCCTTGTTACTTGTATCAATACAGAATGTAACCCAGTTCAACGTCAATGATCTCACAAGGGGAACTTTATTTTTAACTTCCGTCTTTACATCTGCAAGAAAATAAATAATTCAGTAAGTTTCAAATCCACAGGGAAATCAACACAAAAATCAACACCCATTTTATTGTATCCTACTGTCAGCAAGCATGAATGATATTGTTCAAGAAAAAAACAGAGAAAGCAGATTACAAAATGAAGGATAAAAAAAATAAAAAAATAGTATAGTATAGAGAGCATGGACAGAAAATCAAAACGTTCATTTAAATTCATCAAAACAGTAAACAAAACAGATAATTGATTTAGCAGCCAAAGCACTGAAATGTTATGAGATATTTGCTGGTTATAAGAAGATATAACAAGGACATTTTAGAAAAACAAAAATGTGTTCATATACATTGAAGTACAAGGACATGAGTGTGACAATAAGCTCATGTACATAAGAGGAGAACTAGAATTTCAGTTGGACAAAAAACAATCAGCAGCGCAAAATATCAGCAAACATGCCTTCAACAATATCAGTGAGAGCCAAACATCCTGACCTGTGCATCGCTTGGAGTGTTTGAGTGAGTGCCTCCGTCAATGTAGGGTTCTTCTCCTTCAGTTTTTCCTATAACAGCAACAAGAATAAACTGACTTGAGCAAATATTACCACCACATATAAACCCATCAGTCAGAAAATGTGTCATTCAACTACATGCTTACTTAACAAACATTGCACAACAGTAAAAAGGCAGACTTAATTATTAGTTTCATGGGTAGACCATCACTTAATATAACTTATAGAAGAAGAAAATATTGAAATAGATAGAATGTAATTACATGTGCAGCCATAAAAGAAAATGTTAAAATAATCAAACCTCATTACAAATCTATTTTCATGTTCATGACGCAATGTTAGTGCTTTCTAAAATCCTTTGACGCTATGACTAAGAAAAAACAAAGTAGCACACTTTGTAAAAAGTTAAAAGCACACAAAAGTACTAACCAGTAGAACAGGCAATAAAAAATGAGAATTGTCTGAGAAATTAGTTCTCAACCCCTTGGCAAGATTTCCCAGGGCTTGGTTAGCTTCAACAGCAACAACAATGTTTACGTCTGTAATTAGCTGCAAAATTAAATGCAATCAACGGATAGATCAACTTAACACAATGCCTTCTAAAAAACAGTCAACATCAAATGACATACATATTTATCATGACAAACTAAAAAAAAAAAGAAACCATGTTTCTTTTAAGGTATGGAGTTGCATGAAAAAATAGAAATTGGTCCTTCCAGATCCATAAATGAAATTATTGAATGTTACATTTCAGATAATGACACTGAGAACTGAATTGTTGACATTACATCTATTAAATGAAGGTAAGCCAGAGGCACAACTAATACAATGTGCATTTATAACTAAGTTGCAATTTCATTAATCACTTCTTAACTAATTCAACGTAATGGAGCACAAATCACGCTTTATCATGCATCACAATTATCACTCAAAGCACTCATCATCACCACCATAATACTTATCATCTCCATTGTTGCTGCCACAAGCTAGGCTCTGACAACTTCATAACTTGTCATGTACTCACAAATTAATTTTTTACCATCTTTCATTCACTTAATCAAAAATCATCTAGAAGTGTCTGAGACAACTTCGAATACTCAAGCAATGTAAACACCAGAAAATATGGATTATGGACAAAACTACACAACCTTATGCGAAGTCTGATGAAATATTGATAAAGATTATACAAAAATAATAATAATAGCAAACCTTTTCTAGCGTTCAACAAACTTCTGAAAAATCTCCAGGAGCAACTCTTTTAGTAGATGCAAGTTTGGTTAACTCCACAACAGCCTCTTTCCGCTCAGACCATTTGGCAGCTTTCCGAAATTAAAAAAACAAATAAAAAATTATAAATCAACATAATAAAAACTTATTTTCTTATACAATACAGCAAAATATTGTTAAAAAGGAGTGGTTATAACAAATCACATACATAAATATTTGGTAAGTTCCAAATTATAGAAGAGAGGTCAGTCGGTCACTCACCACTCCTTCCCAAAACCCAGACTTCTCCAAAGGTAATAATATATCAACTGGATCAACAAGTTCATATTCATATATCTCCTGAGGAACTGAAGAGAACACATGTCAGTTCAGGAACAGGAAGGGATGTACAAGAAAACTATGCAAGCACATACCATTTGCTCCAATCTCTTCAACAGGGACAGAACCCACACCTTCAGAAACAGCTTCTGGTTCAGGCTCTTTGTTCTGCTCAGACCTGAAACACTACAAATGCAAAAAGGTTGTTATTCAAAAAAAGGGAGTGCATAAAAGTATAGGCTGGAACTCATTTTTCAGGTCACATTTTCAAACTGCTGTGTTTCAAACAATGAAAGATTGCATTACCAAATCATGTGAAAACAAAAACCAAAAAGATCGGAATCACCAGTAAGGCTTTAAAATAAGTACAAATAAACACCAAATTTAAACCCAATGACAATGCAAGTGCAAATCAGCAGCCACATTGAATCACCTTATTTTCGGGTTGGTTTTGCAGTTCCAGTTACATTGGCAAGCTCGGCCTCCAACTCTTTTTTCTAAAATATAACAGCACAGTAGAGTAAGATGATTTTTCACAAAACCAGATAAGCGAAAGAGGAAAATCCAAAATAAAAATTGAAATTGGCATACCATCGTATCCCACATCTTTTCAAACAATATAGACTTGACTGGATCCTTTCCTATCCAACGACAAAGCTCAAGAGTCAACCCTTTGGAAGAAGCACGTACATTCTGATCTTGATGATCAAAAAGTTCAGGAAGCATCTTCAATATTCTTTTTGGTGGTATTATCTTTGACCCAAATTCATTGATTATACACCCGAATGTCATTGTAATTAAGAATAAGTGAAGGTAAATGATAGAGAGATGATAATTAACAATAATTAACCACCAACCTTAATGCCTGAAACATGACATCTATTGCAGGAACAGCTGCTTTAGAAACTTTATTTTTAATTGCTTTCTCCATGGCGTCCCACAAAGTAGAACATTGCTCAAATCAATTAAAAATACCCAATGACAAATGCACCTACTGAAGATTAATAAAACTATCAGCCAAAGAAATATTACAGATACATTGAAGGCAGTTCATTGTTTCACACGTTAAAAGATGAAGCAATTCACATCTTAAATATGAAATTGATTAACTCAGATACGAAGGGAAGCATATAAAAAACAGCGACAGACACCTTTCAAGCCTTTGATAATCCTTACCATTTATTCACTGATTATAGAGCCATCCCAACCAAGCTTGAAAATAATACAAAACAGTTAATGCCAAAAGAGAAATTAGCTTCCGAATGCACAATGTTGTAGTTATAAAGTCGATTTTCCGAAAGAAATTACAAAAATGACCCTATTTTAGTCTTCAGGGAGATTATAGAGCCAATTTCCTTTTGCCACTGCATCAAATTACACGACAATTTCCAACAGAAAATTTCTACCAATTAATGGAGATCCTTATGTCTAAGAAATCAAAATATCTAAGCACACACAAAACTGCCTCACAATGCATCATAACATCATCAAGTACATATTCACTTCCTCATCTTAATTAGAATTATCAAGATAATTAACGGGATTAGTAGAGAAGTTAATGCCCATCATGCCAATGATGTTTTTCAGCATTATTGCGCAAGCAAAATAACTTACGAAAACAAATACACGCATATCATGGTCAATTCACATACCAGGAAAGCTTCAACTACTTCCAACTCGACCAACAAAATAAATACTATCTGTGCCTTCTCCACTGTCATAGGCCTTCCAGTTAGACATTTTACCACGATTGCATCACATACCTCTTTTCCATATCTAAAAAGGTAAATAAATGACTAACATATTCAATAACAACAAATTGTGCAACCCAATTTGGATAGCAGTAACTTGAAGACAAAACCCACAAAAATAAATTTTCACTAATTTACCTTCCAGCATCAGCATCTGCTGCTCTTAAGTATACAATAAGCGCGTCTAGAGCTTTCTCCTGCAAGGGCGCATAGGAATCTGCAACAGTCTTTCCAAAAAAAGGACCTAACCAAAAATACTAGGTTAGAACAAGAAAATTCTAAAGATAATTCAGGAACATCGGGATCAACGTGCATTTTTGTCATTTCTTATCAGATCAACAAGACAACAATCAATAAACACAAGAAGACAGATCTGTCAGAAGAAAAATGAAAATCCTCACCGAATTCACGCAGCCGCAAACATGCCTTCAGCTTAACATTAGCATTTCTAGTTGCAACACCACTAGATTGCAAATCGATATCCTTGAAGTAGTCAATTAAGTCCTGCAGGAACGAATATGTGAGACGTTAAAACCGCTACATTATAAAACTTATTAAATGATATTACTGATAGTAATTAAATTTGGTTTTAAGAAAAAGACACGAGAGAGATCATTAGAATTGAGATTCAAAGCACCTTTTTAATATTTGAAATGCAAAAGTGGTGCACTACAGAAATCATCCACAATAGGCCTTCAATAAGCACCTTGGGATTCTTGAGGTCTTTCATAATTTTATACATCTGAAATGTGTAATAAATTGAAGTTATCATATTTTTAATGTTGGAAAAATACTTTATTAAAATACTAGCCGTGATTGCAGTACCTGAATATTTTTTCTCACACCACCCAGGAATTGCGCAATGTATGTTGCTGACAAGAGCTCTCATGATTTTTTATTTTTATTTTTTTTGCTCTATAAGATCTTTCTTTTTTTTTGCTCTCTTTTTTTTTCAATACTCTTATGATATTTTTTTTTTGAGCATTATGAGAGCCTTCTTTTTCTTTTGCTCTTTCATTTTTTTTTTCAGAGAATCCATGATATATCTATTTTTCAGTGCGCCATTATGCACCAAACTTAGCACTAAGGAGAGCAGCCGTAATATAAGGAACCTACAGAAGAGAGAAGAAGAAAGTTAAAAGTACATAAAAAAAAGATAAACAACAATCTTTTCCACTGTCATAGGCCTTTCAGTTAGACATTTTGCCACGATTGCATCACATACCTCTTTTCCATATCTAAAAAGGTAAATAACTGACTAACATATTCCATAACAACAAATTGTGCAACCCAATTTGGATAGCAGTAACATGAAGACAAAACCCACAAAAATAAATTTTCACTAATTTACCTTCCATCATCAGCATCTGCTGCTCTTAAGTTGCAATAAGCGCGTCTAGAGCTTTCTCCTGCACGGGCGCATTGGAATCCGCAACAATCTTTCGAAAAAAAGGACCTAACCAAAAATACTAGATTAGAACAAGAAAATTCTAAAGATAATTCAGGAACATCGGGATCAACGTGCATTTTCATCATTTCTTATCAGATCAACAAGACAACAATCAATAAACACAAGTAGACAGATCTGTCAGAAGAAAAATGAAAATCCTCACCGAATTCACGCAGCCGCAAACTTGCCTTCAGCTTAACATTAGCATTTCTAGTTGCAACACCACTAGATTGCAAACCGATATCCTTGAAGTAGTCAATTAAGTCCTGCAAGAATGAATATGTGAGACGTTAAAACTGCTACATTATAAAACTTATTAAATGATATTACTGATAGTAATTAAATTTGGTTTTAAGAAAAAGACACAAGAGAGATCATTAGAATTGAGATTCAAAGCACCTTTTTAATATTTGAAATGCAAAAGTGGTGCACTACAGAAATCATCCACAATAGGCCTTCAATAAGCACCTTGGGATTCTTAAGGTCTTTCATAATTTTATACATCTGAAATGTGAAATAAATTGAAGTTATCATATTTTTAATGTTGGAAAAATACTTTATTAAAATACTAGCCGTGATTGCAGTACCTGAACATTTTTTCTCACACCACCCAGGAATTGCGCAATGTACGCTGCTGACAAGAGTTCTCATGATTTTTTTTTATCAGATTTATAAGATATTTCTTTTTTTTTCTTTTTTTTTTCTTTTTTTGCTCACTTTTTTTTTCAATGCTCTTATGATATTTTTTTTCTTTTTTCTTTTTTGAGCATTATGAGAGCCTTCTTTTTCTTTTGCTCTTTCATTTTTTTTTTCAGAGAATCCATGATATATCTATTTTTCAGTGCACCATTATGCACCAAACTTAGCACTAAGGAGAGCAGTCGTAATATAAGGAACCTACAGAAGAGAGAAGAAGAAAGTTAAAAGTACATAAAAAAAAGATAAACAACAATTTTTTTAACGAGGCCAGGTTCTTTGCATTATTAAATTATCTTTTTAAGGACACTTTTGGACCTTTATACTTTCATTTTTCATTTTTCTATATAATATTATCAATTTAAATAATCTCCCCATTTTTGCCAAAGAACCATTTTAGAGACTGCCAATAAGAAGGCACATTCATATGAAGGTTGTTGGTAATATTTTAGGGAATAAATTTGATTTATATGATGAGATTACAGATTAATTTCCAACATAACATATAATATTGTACTACAGCTAAAAAAATCTGAAAATTTCAACAACGCAAAGACGGAGAATAATTAAACAACTTTTAGTGCTAAATCTACAATCAGCGAAATACATATCATATTATACCTTTATGTTAAATTGTAGAGGAGAAATAATAAACCCATTCTAGAAGAGAGCAAGCAGATGAGGAGAATAAAAGAGCAACATACATGAACAGAGATTCTAAACAGTATGAGAATAAATTTGAACGCCATTAGCCAGTCATCAGGTTTAAGGAAGGCTGTAAGAATTTAACTTAAACGGTAGATAAAAGTAACCTTTCATGCTAAGAAAGTACTTGAGTTCTTATCTAGAAACAATGAATATTTTCCAGTCATAAAGAGAAAAATATTAAAACATTTTACTCAATGATATTGCCAAAAACAATCATACCATTAATCATTAGTTTGGAATTTCCAGCTGGAATCTCCTCATGTTAAATCTTTGTCCTGTAAAATTACAAACTCATTTCACAAGAGAGCAAGCAAATGAGGAAAAACAAAAGAGCAACATGCATTAACAGAGATTCTAAACACTATTGAGTATAAAACTAAATTGTCATGTAAACTCTAATAGCAATTTTTGCAAGAAAGAAGAGAAATTATTAGGGAAGCTGTGAGACTTTATCGCAGATGGTAGATAAAGGTAAAGATTAATGATCAAAAGAAATTGAGTTCTTATTTAGAAACATTGAAAATTCCCGTCTTGAAGTAAAACCTTATAACACTTACAAATTCGTCTAGACAAATAAAATATTAGCATCCTACAGAAAGAAACTACTATGATCATGAGAGAGATTAAGATCTTACTCATATAAAGAAAATGGCAAAACCTAAAAACGTTTGTAAAAAAGAATTTTTCTTAAGCATCAAAGTTTCAGTGGTACTAAATATTTTTGCACTTCTTGTAACTAAACTATCATGTTCCACATAAGTGCTCAAGTTCAGAAATGTTAAATCCCTACCCATTACAGTCTCACAATGCTAATATGTAGTGAAGTAATTGAGGTTCTCAAGGAAAATGAAAAAATTAAAAACTGACCAGAAATTACCTCATACGGATTCCTTTCATACTCTGCTTCAAGGATACTATGGAATACAAGTTTGACATCTGAGACGAAGCCTTTAACATTTACAAGGAGAATAACAAAAGTCAGTCAAGCTAATATTTGAAGAATATGAGAAAGTGGCAAACGAAATCCTCACAAATTGAGACAACTAACCTGTGTAGAGCACCAATCAGCTTCACATTAGCATTTCTAGTTGCAACGGCACTAGATTGCAAACTGATATCCTTGAAGTAGTCAATTAAGTCCTGCAGGAATGATATGACAGCGTTAAAACCGCTACATCATAAAACTTATTAAATGATATTACTGATAGTAATTAAATTTGGTTTTAAGAAAAAGACACAAGAGAGATCATTAGAAAAGAGATTCAAGCACCTTTTTAATATTTGAAATACAAAACTGGTGCACTACAGAAATCATCCACAATAGGCCTTCAATAAGTACCTTGGGATTCTTGAGGTCTTTCATAATTTTATACATCTGAAATGTGTAAAAAACAGAAGTTATCATATTTTTAATGTTGGAAAAATACTTTATTAAAATACTTGTCGTAATTGCCGTACCTGAACATTTTTTCTCATACCACCCAGGAATTGCACAATGTATGCTGCTGACAAGAGCGGTCATGATTTTTTTTTTATCAGATTTATAAGATCTTTCTTTTTTTTTTGCTAATTTTTTTTTAAATACTCTTATGATATTTTTTTCCTTTTTTTTTTGAGCATTATGAGAGCCTTCTTTTTCTTTTGCTCTTTCATTTTTTTTCAAAGAATTCATGATATCTATCTTTTTTCTTTTTTTTTTTTCAGTACGCCATTGTGCACCAAACTTAGCACTAAGGAGAGCGTCCGTAATATAAGGAACCTACAGAAGAGAGAAGAAAAAAGTTAAAAGTACATAAAAAAGAGAGACTCTGAAATGAAGCCTATATTGAGACTTGGACTAAAAATTGGGCCTACATGAAATTCTTTCGGATAGGCTGTTTATGCACTCTTTAAAGACCCTAAACCCAGATAAGCCTTCATCTATAATTTTTCATTTAAATCTTTCACAAAAAAGATGGTATTTATAGGAAACTAATTGTGATAGAATCTCCACTGACCTCTGTGAAATTCATACTTCCTCCAACAGTTTGAACTGCAGCTGATATTATTGAGATGGACATATGTCAAGATTTTGTTAAAAAAAAAGCGCTATATCAAGTGAATAACCCAGAAGAAGATAATCACAAACAATTAAATTTCAAGAACCTGAGTTTGGATTATTGGTTGAGTCCCCCGTTGAACCCCCAATCATTTCTGACAACTTCTTTTTCCTAACATCATTCAGCTTCTCCAATGACTTCTCCAAAGGTCTCATAACTACCATCTAAATAAAAAATATGTTGAAATAACTAAAAATTGTTCGTATCAAAATAGAATATTAATAGTCACTAAGGACTAATCAATAAATAAACAAACATGCAATATTCTATAAAGAACACCTTTGCAACAGCTGTCAAAGCTGAGAAAGATGCATCCCCCACTTCAGGTGTTCCATCATTAATTGCGACCATGCATCTTGTGATCCATCAAGTCATTTAGGGAACACAAGTGATCAACTAGTTGAATATGTTGCAAAACCACTTCAAAACTCATTTCTCGAGGATGTACCTGGAGAACTTGAATTTTGCGTTAATCGATATACTAATTACGAAATTAAGATTGGATTAAAAGGTAAAGACAGCATCACATTCTTCAAAGCACAATAAAGTAAGAGAATCTTATATATCATTACCTGAAGTGCTAGAGATAGGGTGACAAACTGTGCACACACAAAATGAATATGAGTGTCAGTGTCGGCCTTGTAGTGATTAATTGTGGGGGACGGATTCTGGTCTTCATCAATTAAGGATAAAAGGAGAGACACTTTTTTTATGGTTGTATTGAAGTTTGTTTCAACATGCTGCTGCTCTGCGGTAAGGTGAACAGAGAGTAATATTAGTTCAGAATTTCAGAGGTTAGGGTACAGTAGTGATTCAGCAATGGAACTAAAACAGTTAAAAATGTAAAAACTACATCTGCGTACATGCATACATTCAGAAAAACATCTCGACAATATGGACAGACTTGATTGTCAATATCAAGATACATACTGATTACCAAAGACGGTGACATTCATGACTCATGAGAGACAGATAGGGTGGAAGAGACATGGTATATTCAAAAATGAGTGAATGATAAAGTTTCAAGCATTGATTTAAGAAGATCACATCTCCAACGTGGGCAGGTTAAGAAGATTCAACCAGTTAAATATAGAGTTTAAAAGGGGAATAAGCAACGCCCAATTCATAAACATGCATTTTCGTCATTTCTTATCAGATCAACAAGACAACTGATGTGGAGCAAGGTGCGGTGAACGTGGACGAGTCGCCGTCCAGGCCGCTGCTGGCGTGATTGTATTCTAATCATCTTGATTGATTGGCTCAATCATCTTGATTGATTATCTTAATCAATCTTGATTGATGGGCTCAATCATCTTGATTGATTATTTTAATTATTCCATCAATAATTGTGAGATTGCATATTTCCTTTTATGGCTTGATAGGTAGTATTATTTAAATAATGAGATTGAGTCTATGTAAGATTATCAAGAATATTGAGAAATATACGGGAGCCAATTCGGCTATTTGGCAGACACATTTGTGTCTGATTTTTTGAGTGCTAACAATTGGTCCGACCTGCCGGATCGCTCACCCGAGATGACGCTTACACGTAGCGAGCAGAGGATTGAAGATTTGGAGAGGGGTCAAGAGGTGATCAAAGAATCAATGGGGAAGATGGCTGACAAGCAGGCGAGTTTCGCTCAGCAATTGAAGGAAATCGCCGAGTCACTAGCCGGGCTGACTGCGTCAGTGATGGCGCTAGCGGCGAACGTGGCATCGGGATCAGCAACTAGGCCGCAGGTGATCGAAGAGGCATCCTCGGCAGCTCTGGAGCCAGGTGCGACAGTCGCTGCTGTGGGGGAAAAACTGTCGACCCCACCTTCACTACCGTCCTTCGACGGCACTGATCCCATCGGTTGGTTAGCCAGGGCCAACCAGCAGTTTGAGTTGCATCAAACACCTGGCGAGATGAAGCTATCTGCAGCAATGGTGGCTATGGAAGAATCAGCCTTGTATTGGTTCTCGTGGATTCGGTCCCGGAAACCTGACATGACCTGGGAAGAATTCGCACGAGCCCTTACGAGCCGATTTGACGCACGCTATAAGGGAAGCCCCTTTGAGCGGCTAGCCGCAGTTAAACAAACTGATTCGCTGGAGGAGTACGTAACGATTTTTGTTCAATTGGCAAGCCAAGTTCCGGGGCTCAGCGATGAACATTATCTAGGCTATTTCATGACGGGGTTGGCGGAGGATGTTCGGAGCTCACTACGACTCCTCCGCCCGCCTGATCTGGAGACCGCAATGGAGTTGGCGAGGGACGTGGAACATAATCTTGGAGTTATAGGGGGTGGCCGAACCCCGAAATCGATTATGGGCGGTTCACTTGGGCGACCCGCATTCCAGAGCCGCTTCTCAGTTGGGGTGAATCCCGGCCATGGACCAAGGCCAGTCGTCCAGTCATCGTCGACTTCAGGAGGATCATCAACCGGGACCTCAGTGCCACAAGGGACTACCCACAGCATACCACCGGGAAGATCTTACTCAACGGGCCAGTCTGCCGGGCCACCACGCTTCGCGCGTATGACCCCCCAGGAGATGGCAGATCTTCGCGCTAAAGGGTTGTGTTTTCGTTGCAAGAGAACTTATATGCCGGGACATCAGTGTCCTATGCGACAACTGAATGTTCTAACAGCGGAGGAAGATGAAGCAATGGACTTGCATTGCTTCGAGTTCCATGAAAATTCCAACGATCAGATGGTGGCAGATGGAGTGACTACTGCAGTGGATGAGAGAGGGGAATGCGTGCTTCCCGTATACTCATTGGCGGGATTCAAGGGCCCGCGTACTATGCGAATGGGAGGAGTTTTGCAAGGACATGACATCACTGTTCTCGTGGATAGTGGGGCCAGCCATAACTTTATCTCAAGTTCTTTACTGTCTAAGTTAACATTGAAACTTGACAGGTCAGTCCGTTTCGGCGTACAGCTAGGCGACGGAAGGCGCCAAGAGTCGGAGGGGTATTGCCGGGATCTCGAAGTTTCAGTGGCGGGCATATCCTTGGTGGCCGATTACCACGTGTTTCCACTAGGTGGAGTGGATGTGATATTGGGAGTGGCTTGGTTGGCTGCCCTTGGGGATGTAAAGACGAATTGGGCCAACATGACCATGGTTTTCAAAAGTGGTGGTAAAACGGTGACGCTAAGGGGTGATCCAGCTATGTGTCGCACCCCCATGGGCCTCCGAGAGCTAATTCGGACCCAAGATGCTGACTTTTGCATCATGCTACTAGAGGATGCACCACCAAAGTTGGCGAATCCGGTACCCGATGGGATCATGGAGGAGTTGCTTCCTGAGTGTGATGGAATCCTAGCTTTTGCAGATGGAATCCACTTAAATTCAGTAGCAAAATCTGCAGCTGACTCGCTCTCTCAGCGTACGGAAGGAGGTGGACTGCTAGCACTCAGAATTCACAATTGGGGTGAGCTGGCCGACGTTCTAGTCGAGCAATCACAAGATGTGGTGGTGGATTTCAGTGAGCAGTTCCCTTGGCTCAACCTTGGGGACAAGGTTGTTTCTGAGAGGGAAGGAATTGATGTGGAGCAAGGTGCGGTGAACGTGGACGAGTCGCCGTCCAGGCCGCTGCTGGCGTGATCGTATTCTAATCATCTTGATTGATTGGCTCAATCATCTTGATTGATTATCTTAATCAATCTTGATTGATGGGCTCAATCATCTTGATTGATTATTTTAATTATTCCATCAATAATTGTGAGATTGCATATTTCCTTTTATGGCTTGATAGGTAGTATTATTTAAATAATGAGATTGAGTCTATGTAAGATTATCAAGAATATTGAGAAATATACGGGAGCCAATTCGGCTATTTGGCAGACACATTTGTGTCTGATTTTCTGAGTGCTAACAACAACAATCAATAAACACAAGAAAACAGATCTGTCAGAAGAATAATGAAAATCCTCACCGAATTCATGCAGCCGCAAGTCCTTAGGATCCGAGATGCCGTCGCAAACAGCCGCCAAATCGATATTGGCATCGTTTCTCACCTTCCAATTCTTGTGCCTCAATCGATCCTCCCACGGCAATTTCTTCGCCTCCTTCAATAACTTTGCGTCCTCCGACATCTTCTAATTCTTTCGACGATAAATACCGGCGATCCGCACTATAACGAGTGAGGAAGAGAGACAGCGACGTCGGAGTAATCCCTCAGTCGGAATCTTCGCCGATTTAAGTTACAATCTGCATCTACTCTTCGAAGTGCCGGCGAGTCTGGAATCGAGGGTTGAGTGTGAGGGCGGGTGGGTGCATATAATAAAAATATAAATCTACTCTAATTTCTCTCCAATTCAAAAAATGAGAAACAAAATAGAGGAGAGAGAGTGAGAGGCTAAACGTTTGGGAGGGGGCGACACACCTGTCTTACATAGTAGCGTGAAAACACCTATTCAATCCAGACTGTCCGTTAAGCGTGTCAAAATTAAGGTTTGAGAAGCGGAGTGAATTTATCTGTTGTTGTTGAGCAGTGTTATTTGAGGGTACGGCCCACTGTGAGGAAGCGGAGAGAGGATAAAGTGCCGTTAAAATATTTGTAATTCAAATTAATGGATGAGTCTACTGTAGAGCCCCAAGATGAGCGGTCAGATCTGAGTTGTGCTCTACATGAGCTGTCAAATGACCATTGGGGTTTAACCCATTAAATATGGTAAGATTAGTGTATAAACTTTCAAGAAAATTTTATACTCCATCCCGGGTATTTTTTACACATTTGTACGGATACGGAGATTAAGACGGTTTATTTTTTAATATATAATTTAGGAAGAAGTAGGGATAAATTAGTAATTTAAAAAGAAAAGTAAATAAAGTTATTGAGAATGATAAATAAAGTGTAAAAAAGTAATTAAAGTTGTTGGTATTGTAAAAATTATGTAATAAAATATTATGTATTTTTACCATAAATAGAATGGATAAAAATACGTGGGACATCCTAAAATGGAAAGTGGGTAAATATACGTCGGACAGAGGGAGAATTTATGATGGATTTGAAAAACGTGATTTTTTTTATTTCCAAAATTCCGGCAATTAAAATTTTCGGATTTATTTTTAAATTTAAAAACCCTGTGTAGGCTGGGCTCCCTATGTGGGCTGGACTGTAGTTGATGATCCAATTTTAATTGCACTATATAGTTTGGAATGTTTTGTTTATTAATTCAACTTTTTAAGATGTTCGTTTAATGTTTTTGAACTAGTGCATTGCACGGGACAAATTATTTACATTATTATTATTAGATATAAATAAATTGTAAATTTTATTCAATCTTCATGGTAGATATTTTAGGAGAATAACCTGCTAATATTATAAACATTGATAATAGCAGATTATTCATTTCATAATTTTTTAATGATAACCTAAGGAGATGCAGTTAATGATTAATTATCAAGTTTCAACAACTTGTGTTTTACGAATCAAGGAAAAAAATGAAGGCTAACAGACAGTTTGCTGACGAAGTTTTGAAATTCCATGGGAAAAATATTTCTGAAACATAACAGCAAATAGTTGAACCATTTATTTAAAGTTTAGAGTCCATTTATTTTCGAAAGTCAACAACAAATAAGTTTCGAATTGTGTGCTTATACATTTCAAAAGACTTCTTTGAACACAAAGTTCTTGCACTCATTCTTCTCTTCGTTATTTGAATCAAACACCATTATTTTCAAACCATTCCTAGAGGTCACTCTAGATACAGCCACATACAGTTGTCCATGGCTAAAGATGGGTCTCTTTAAATAAACTCCGACAATTTTCAACGATTGGCCTTGACTATTGTTTATTGTCATAGCATAACAAACCATTAAAAGAAATTTATGCCTTTGTAACTTAAAGGGAATACGAACATCAGAAGGTGTGAGTGTCAGAAGCGATATTAGAACATACTCTCCGGAACTGTTACCTATCAGAACCCTTGCTTGAAGCACCTTCTGTCCAAGTCTTGTGATGATCAAATATGTACAATTGCAAACACCTCTAGCATGATCTATGTTTCTCAATAGCATGACAGGTGTTCCAACTTTAAGGATTAGTTCATGATTTGGCAAACCTGAACACTTGATAGAATTAAGAAATTCTGGAGTGTGAACATCCGCTAAAATATCAATATTTGTATCCGATTTGCAAGTAGAGTCACAGCTCAAATACTTTTTTGAATCCCTATTATTGACAGTCATTTTTAGCGGGTTAGATTAAGATTAGCAAATAACCGGACACTAAAACGGACACATCAAACACAAGTGATTTTCTCTGTCGCCCCATAAAATTGGTGCCCTTTTCTATATTATTGATGGTGGTATTCCAAGTTCCATGAAGGAATATTACACAGAAGAGAGAGAATTTACAAGTGGGTTTTTTTAGAGAGAGGAAGTAGAATGAAGAAGATGAAGTTGAAAATGGAGTGCCAACCAAGTCTTGTGAACCCAAGTATTGTGTGTTGTCCCCTGCAGATGTGTTGCCTTATAGTGTAGATATTTTAAGTGAATGGTCCCCCCTTGGTGTTGTGTCGCCACGTGTCCCTCCAAGGACAATGATGAGTCTGACATGTCCCCTCCCACTCTACGCATGTTGTGTTCTGGTCGGGTGAGCGTACTCAACGAGCTTCCTGATGGGCTGAAAGCTGATGTGTAGCAGGCCGATGGTAAGGGGTCGATGCTGAGGTCGAGATCCGACCTCAGCCTCTGTATCGGCTTCTGTCTCCTGCATTCTGCCTTTTGCCCAGTCAGCATGTCGGTCGGCTTCTTCTGCCTCCATTCCTTCTTTAGGCGCGGGTTCAAATCTCACTCTTATCCTTAGCTTTAGCTTATCTTCCAATTGTACCGCGTGTATAAGTCACGCTTTATATGGGGAATAAATACCTATAACACCTATAATTCAGAGATACCATATAATCATTGATGGCGTCAACAGATTCTAGTGTAGGTGCCAAGATAGCCCTTGTTTTTCTGTAGTCGAGTTCATTCATGATCAGCTCAAAATTGGGATATATTACATTAATCATAGTTGCAATGTGATCATCACCAGGAGGCAAAAGAATGTCGGATGGGACTTCAACTATAGTGCCATAATTAGTAACTTTTCTGATTTTTCCATCACCTGTACCAGATATCCACTCAGTGAATTTTTTGAGATCACGTCTCTCATCATCATTCGTTGCTTGAATCAATCGCATATTTTTTGTTAGACGAAGGATTATGCAATAATCCCATAAGTATGATGAATTCATAGTTGCTCTAACAATATTTGTCGTTTTCCTTTTTGCACGACTGGTAGAACTTGTCTGAAATCACCACCAAACAATATAGTTTTCCCACCGAATGGCTTTTCTGCATTTTCAGTGCTGACTAATTGCATAACATCACGCATCGTCCTATCCAAAGCTTCTATGCAACATTTGTTAACCATATGTGTTTCATCCTATATAATGAGTTTGCAAAGGTTAAGTAGTTGTGCCTGATCACCTCCCTACTTCACATTGCATGTTGAGTCTTCAGAAACCATCAATGGAATTGAGAATCTTGAGTGAGCAGTTCGACCACCTGGTAAAAAAAGTGAAGCTATGCCACTCGATGCAACATTCAAAACAATATTTTCTCTTGCTCTTATAGAAGCTGATATGGTTTTCCACAAAAATGTCTTTCCTGTTCCACCATAACCATACATAAAAAAACACACCACCATCTTTGGATGCAACACTCTCCATTAACCTATCATATATCTTTCTTTGATCATCATTTATTTTTTGTATCAACTCATCATGTTCTTTTTTCAATGAAGATCTATTGTAAGAACGTTTATTAAATACCAAACGGTTGTTATGGATTGTATCTTTATCTTTTACTGGTAAAGGCATCCCTTCAAAATCCAAAAGACTCTTTCCAAACTGACGCAGTATAGCATTTAACTGGGATAAGCATTCATTTTTTATTTGTTGTTCTTGTTGGATTGTATACTAAAAGTCTAGCTTTTTGTATGAACAATGTTATAACAATTTATTTGAAATGAGAATCATATGATCAAATGATTGTGTCTTATAATTTATTTATATGCACGATGCAATAGTCCACTTACTTTATACTGTAGATAATATGTTGTGCGACAACACGTGGAAGATCATATTATCGGTTTCCTTATAAAGTATAAATAGATGCTCACAACCGAGATAAATGGGGACTCTCTATCGGGATGGTTGTAGTGTGATTTGGCATTAGTTTGTCTTGACTATAGAATCATATTAGTGCACTTCATGTGTATTGAGCAGAATCGCTAGAGACCGTTCGACTTATACTGACTTATAGGAGAATTGATCTCAGTTATTATGGATGTTCGTGCTCTTAATCCCTATACAATAATCTCGACACGTAAGGCAGTATGTATTTCTTTGATTTATCAATGGGTGAGATTTACATGTAATTAAATCAACAAACTCGGTGAGTTGGGAAATAAAGTTGTCTCTATGGTGTGCTGTTGATTGTAGAAGGAATCCGTGTCCGTTATAGGTTGATGATGTTCCCTTGAGGAGCTCATAAGGATTATCATGTAAACCTTGCAGGTGGATTTTTTCCGGCATGATAATGAGGTTGAGTGGTACTACTCTCGGATGAGATATTAATTAATGGAGTTTTCAGTAACTTAATTAATTAATGGGCATTGTATATCTTAAACATGAGGAGACTGTCGGGCTCATAATAAGAAGGAGCCCATAACATAATTATGGGATTAGAACGATAGTGCAGTAATAATATTTTAGTGGTATATATTATTATTATTGGACTTAAGTATAAGCTTTGTGCAAAGCTTGGATACTTAAGCCCAATGGAGGCCCAACTCTAATTTCTCCTCCTGGTCCCTGTTGTAGCCCATATATAAGTCATCTTAAATGTTCAGAAACCCTAATCAACTGAATAATCATGCCTAACACTGTGAAGAGGGTGAGGGAACAATAGATTGAGAAGATCTCGAAGATTGTCGCCCACACGATGTCAAGATTGGACTTGGGAATACAACAAAAGACCGGAAGGTTGTTTGCTGCTGTTGTCTGTCAACTTGCATGATTTTCTAAAATCATACAGAACTCAGAACTGTTGTGCGATATACTGATGGAAAACCACTGAAGAGAGGATCATTTTAGCGCATAGATCACTCAAATCGGAGATCAGACGAGAGAGTTATATCCAAAACGATGAGGCTGCGCAGGAGAATTCACCTTCTTCAACATACTCTGGTGAAAGGTAATACGTTTCTTTGTTTTCTTGCTTTCGCTGGGTTAGAAACGTATGGTACCCTAACGGTTCATGTTAACCAAACGATCGAACGCCAATAGTTCTGACATCTCTAAACCTGAATTTTACAATTAAACAGATAAGATTATAATATTCTAATATATATATATATATCTTAAGTATACTATAGCAGAAACTTTTCTTGCTGACGTGTCGTCTCCACAGCCCTCCAATATAACGTGTAATTTTCTCAATTTTTTAGATTTTTTAATACTTTTTTTAATATTTCCTTATTTACTTTTAATTAACTTTCTTATTTAACATTTTCTTTATTAAATAATGAATTTCTTATTTTTAATAATGATTAAATTTTCAATATTTTTTATTTATTTGGGTATCATTAATTAATTAATAAATCTTTTAATGCAATAAATTAATTAATATCAAATTAAATCATATATATAAAGGGAAAAATAATATTCCATATAATATTCTCTCTCACCCCACCTATAAATAAGACTTTTTGGTTATTCATTCTAAATACACACATTCGATTCTCCAAGAGGAATAGGAACTTTCTTCAAGTTCCTCTAGAGAATTGATTTATGAAAGTATAAAAATTTATTTCGATAGAGCGAATCAAGTGCAGATTCGATCTACCTCTAAATAATCGATTCAAGTATTCTTCAAGAGGAAGAGAATTGATTCAAGTATTCTTGAATCGATTTATCTAATAAGAATCGATTCTTCAAGAGGAAGAGAATTGATTAAAGTATTCTTGAGTAGATTTGTTAAAAGTTGATTTTTCAAGAGTAAGAGAATCGATACAAGTATTCTTGAATCGATTTACATTTAAGAATTGATTCTTCAAGAGGAAAAAAATCAATTCAAGTATTACCTCTTAAGAATCGATTCAAGTATTCTTCAAGAGGAAGAGAACTTATTCAAGTATTCTTGAATCGATCTACCTCTTAAGAATCGATTCTTCAAGAAGAAGAGAATTGATTCAAGTACTCTTGAATAGATTTACATCTTAAAAATCGAATTTTCAAGAGTAAGAGGATCAATTCAAGTATTCTTGAATTGATTTACATCTTAAGAATTGATTTTTCAAGAGGAAAAAAATCAATTTAAGTATTACCTCTTAAGAATCGATTCAAGTATTCTTTAACATTTACCTCTAAAGTATTGATTCAAGTGAAAGAGGATCGAAGATTCAAGTACTCTTGAACGATTTACCTATAGAGAATAAGAGGTTGAAAAGCTAATTCATGTATAGAATCGAAAGCTTAAGTTTTTTAAGTTAAATCATTATTTCATATCAAATAACATTAAAATGAGTTTGTAAATATTTGTTAATTTTTTAAATTTAGTATATTAATATTTATTTATTTACATATATCTTAATTATTCAATTATGACGTATGAATTATAAAATTTATTTTCTTTAGTTGTTTATATAATTTAAAACTAATAAAAAATATAATTAATAAATTCATTACAAATTTATGAGTATTTAAAAGAATATTTTATATTAATTAATTATATATATATATATATATTTATTTATTTACATTAGTTTCTTAAAAATAACAATTAATGAAAACAGAGTTATTATTATATAGTTATAAGAAATACTAAACTCTAATCAAGAGAAAAAGTAATACTTCATTTAAATATTATTTATAATATTACGTACATTTTAATATATATATATATATATATATATATATATATATATAGTAACTATTTAAAATATTTTATAATTTTGTTTTAATTAATTATAAAATATTATACCTTATTTTTCGTAAATAATCAATATATATATGTATTAAATATAGCATAGCAAAGTCCTTTGTCATTTGATTCGTTCACGTATAGTCTTACTATTTATTTATTTTTCCTATACATATGACTTATTTACTTTAGTATCATTAATTGTTATTAATAAATAAATCATTCGATATGAATAAATTAATTAGTATCAAATCAAATCATATATAGGAAAAAAGAATAAATTGAGATTTTTTTAATATATAATTGATATTTTTTTAGACAAACAATAAAATTAAGGATTTATTACTAGGAGTTACATATTTTGGTCATAATTCACTTAAATACAACGAAAAAAATGAAATACTAACAACTATATAAAAATACAGCAAAGAGACAAAATTGTCCCTATGTGATTGCACATTTTTAGAGAGATACGGGGAGTAATAAATAATTTTTAATTGTATTATTTTATAAAGTAACATTTAAAAAAAATACAAGTCAAGATTCTTTTAAATAATTAGAATATATGTACATATATATATATTAACTTTATACATGATTTAGTTATATGTTACATTATAAAAGTCAAATGTTATAATTTGTTGCAAATTCTTTACATTAATGAAAGAAATTATCTTGCTATAAGAAAAAAATTCTCAATAATTAATGTTGTTACGTAATATAACACGAATTATTTAATTACAAAAAATAAGAATAATTAAACAAATGATCCCGCGTTATACGCGGATTTCATACTAGTATATATATATATATATATTTAAACACAAAAATCTTAATCTTGTATAGAATAAATGATATTAAGTTTGTTATGCAAAAAATTGAACTTGGAAATCTTTTTTTTTTCTCTTTGATTGTGGAGAATGTCCTCTGATAAATATTTCCAGCATCCTTTCCATATGTTTTCGGGCATGCTTGCGGATCCAGAAATGAGGATATTAACGAATAATTCCGTCAAAGGCTTTCCAGTTAACCATTGTGCACATTCAGTAATAGTGTCTATGTATATCCTTGTCATCAACAAGCAAACCATATGCATAATATGCCTCTCTGTATGTTTTGTGCACCAATCCATTAACTCTTCTAAAATCTTCATAGCAAGTTGGGTCACGAACAACATTAATAAGAATTTTTATATGTGATTATTATTATTAATTATGAAAAAAATATTCATAAAAATTCTATAAGTAAAAACAATGAACTTTACAATGTTAGAACCGATCGAGTTTAATGTGAAAAAAATTATATGTATTTATTATTCTTTAATATGAAAAAAATTAATAAAAATTATTTTTTTAAAAAAATGAACTTTACAAGGTTAGAACCGATCGTGTTTATTGTGGAAATTTTTATATATTTATTATTCCTAAATATGAAAAGAAATTAATAAAAATTACTTTAAAAATAACGATGAATTTTACAAGGTTAGAACCGATAGGGTTTAATGTAGAAATTTATTGAATAATTTACAGAGGTTAGAACCTATCGGTTTTAATTTGAAAAATATTTTTGTTATTTTTTCTTAATATCTTCATTCATTAAGAAGCATATGTCATTCATTTCGATGCTTATTTTCTTGTTTCGATCAACATTTCCTTCATTTTGATGCTCATTTTCTCATTTCTAATGCACATTTTGTTCATTTCAATGCTCATTTGGATGCACGTGTCCTTCATTTTCGATGCTCATTTCTCATTTTGTTGACGTTTACTTCATTTGATGCTCATTTTCTAATTTCGATCCACAGTTTCTAATTCGATGCTCATTTTATCATTTCAATACACATTTCCTTCATTTCAATGGACGATTCCTTCATTTTGTTGCACGTTTCCTTCATTTCGATGCTCATTTCCTACATTTCGATACTCATTTGCTTTATTTCGATAAACAATTCCTTCATTTCGATACTCATTTTCTAATTTCGTTGCACTTTTCCTTCATTTCGTTGCTCATTTTCTCATTTTGATGCACATTTCCATGTATTATTATTCTTAAATATGAAAAAAAATTAATAAAAATTACTTTTAAAAAAATAATGAACTTTACAAGGTTAGAACTGATCGGGTTTAAAGTGGAAAATTTTACATGTATTTATCATTCCTAAATATGAAAAAAAATTAATAAAAATTACTTTAAATGAACTTTACAAAGTTAGAACCAATCATGTTTAATGTGGAAGAATTTTATATGTAATTATTATTTTTAAATATGAAAGGATATTAATAAAAATTACTTTAAAAGAAACGATGAATTTTACAAGGTTAGAACCGATCGGGTTCAATGTAGAAATTTTTTTGAATGGTTTACAAAGGTTAGAACCTATCGTTTTTAATTTGAAAAAAATATTTTTTAATATATTTATTCATTAAGAAGCATATTTTCTTCATTTCGATACTTATTTCTTGTTTCGATCAACATTTACTTCATTTCGATGCTTTTTTCTAATTTCGAATGCATATTTCCATCATTTGATGCTAATTTAAACGCACGTACGCGTCTCCTTCATTTTCGATGCACATTTCTCATTTTTGATGACGTTTACTTCATTCGAAGCTTATTTTCTAATGTCGATGCACATTTCCTTCATTTCGATGCCCATTTTATCATTTCAATGCATGTTTTCTTAAATTCGTTGCACGTTTCCTACATTTCGATGCTCATTTCCTTCATTTCGATACTCATTTCCTACATTTCGATGCTCATTTCCTTTATTTTGATGCACAATTTCTTCATTTCGATGCTCATTTTCTAATTTTGATGCACTTTTCATTCATTTCGTTGCTCATTTTACATTTTGATGCACATTTCCATATTTATTATTCTTAAATATGAAAAAAATTAATAAAAATTATTTTAAAAAAATCAATGAAGTTTACAAGGTTAGAACTGATCAGGTTTAATGTGGAAAATTTTTATATGTATTTATTATTTTTAAATATTTAAAAAAATTAATTAAAATTACTTTAAAAGAAACAATGTATTTTTTAAGGTTAGAACTGATCAGGTTTAATGTAGAAATTTTTTTGTATGGTTTAAAAAGGTTAGAACCTAACGGTTTTAATTTGAAAAATATTTTTGTTATTTTTTTAATATCTTTATGTATTAAGAAGCATATTTCCTTCATTTCGATGCTCATTTCCTTGTTTCGATCAACAATTCATTCATTTCGATGCATTTTTCTCATTTCAAATGCACGTTTCCTTCACTTTGATGCTCATTTCGATGCACGTCTCCATTATTTTCAATGTTCATTTCTTATTTTGATGAGGTTTACTTCATTTCGATGCTCATTTTTTAATTTTGATGCACATTTCATGCATTTTGATGCTTATTTTATCATTTCAACGCACGTTTCCTTCATTTTGATGATCATTTCCTTCATATAGATACTCTGTCACGCCCCAATTTCCAATAAATATAAAGGGAGATATATTCGCAATTCTTTGATAATGTTTGTTAGATTTGTATACTAAAAGCCTTGCTTTTGTATTGAACAATGTAATAACAATTTTATTTGAAATGAGAATCATATGATCAAACTGTTTTGCATATTATAAATTATTTATTTATATGTTTGTGCAAAAGTCTATTTACTTTATACTGTAGATAATATGTTGTGCGACAACACGCGGAAGATCATATTATCAGTTTCCTTATAAAGTATAATCAGATGCTCACAACCGAGATAGACGGGGACTATCTATCGGTATGGTTGTAGTGTGGTTTGGTATTAGTTTGTCTTGACTATAGAACCACATTAGTACACTGCTTTGTGTATTGAGTAGGACCGTCTGAGATCGTTCAACTTGTACTGTCTATATAGAAGAACTTGATCTCTGTTATTATGGATGTTCGTGCTCTTAATCCCTATACAATACCTCGACACGTAAGGCAGTATATATTTCTTTGATTCATCAATGGGTGAGGTTTAAATGTATTAAATCAACAAACTCGGTGAGTTGGGAAGTAGTGCTATCTCTATGGTGTGCTGTTGATTGTAGAAGGAATCCGTGTCCGTCATAGGTTGATGATGTCCCCTTGAGGAGCTCATAAGGTTTATCATGTAAATCTTGCAAGTGGATTAATTTCCGGCATGATAATAAGGTTGAGTGGTACTACTCTCGGATGAGATATTAATTAATTTGAGTTGTCAGTAACTTAATTAATTAATGGACATTGTATATCTTAAACATGGGGAGACTATCGGGCTCATAATAAGAAGGAGCCCAGAACATAATTTTGGGATTGGATGGGTAGCGCAATAATAATATTTTAGTGGACTATATTATTATTATTGGATTTAATTAAAAGCTTTGGGCTAAGCTTGGTTAATTAAATCTGATTGAGGCCCAACCCAATTTCTCCTCCTGGTCCCTGCAGTAGCCCAAGTATATATAAGTTGTCTCAGTTCCTAATAACCTAACTCTGCGCCTCTTACGTAGAAGAGATCAGGAACAGATTGAGAACTCTCTGGGGATTGTTGACCACACAACACCAGAGAGTTGACTTTGGGTAATACTGCAGAAGATCAGAGGTGTCCTTCTCAGATCATCATCCACTACACCAACCCTGAAGTCAGGTTATTTATTTAATGCTTCCACTGTTTAATTATCTGTTTTATCTTATTGAATCATGTTCACCATAAGGTCCAATTCCAACAATTGGTATCAGAGCCTTGTTTCTTGGTGAAACTGATTTGTAAGGATGTTTTGTGATTATTTGATTAATTGTTTTAATCTGTTTTTAATCACATGTTCTTTTTTTTTTCGTGTGTTCAAGTCAGTAGAATGATTACCCTTTTTTTATTTGATTTGATGTGTGTATTTTATTATATGCACTGAGCACGAAATGATCATACTCATACACAATCTGTATTATCTGTATCCACACGCGCACACTACTCATTGTATGATCTTCTTGACGGCGCGTGGTCTTCTGACAAGGGCGGCGAGTGGTGATGGCGACGCGGTGGTGATGATTCCAAGACCAGTCGGCGTCAACGACTGGCGGAATCGAAGAAGGCAGCGCGGCGGTGATGATTCCAAGGCGACGACGCTTATGCCGAGTTTAGCGGCTCCGAATCACGGCGGATTCGAAGCAGGCGGACGGCGGCGGCTGATTGAGCAGCGTTCCGTGCGGATTGTCAGAGATGATCGCCGGAGGCAACTTACTGGACACGAACTGCTGGGAGCTGCACGGCGGCGTACAGATCGGCGTGGATCTGGCGGAAAGTGATGGCTGGACGCGCCGGTGTAGGATCCCGATCGACGTATAGCTCCGGCTGGGTGTTTCGTGGAAGATCCAGGTGAGTCGGGGTAGATCGTCGTAGATCCGGCGGTGCTGCGGGGGTCGCGTGGCTGAGCGGCTGTCACTGTTTATCGCTGGAGTGGTCAGCTGCGGGAGCGGCATCTGGTTGCGCCGGAATGGATGATATCAGGCGATGGCTCAGCTGGCCTGTCTGGTGTGGTCCGTGGCGGTGCACGGCAGTGCGCGGCGGTGCTGGTCATTGCTGCTGCGAGGTCTTCGGTGCGGAGCAAGATCGGCAGTGGGCGGAGGGAGCGTTTCTGGGTGGGCTGACGGTGCGACAGCGGAAAGCTGTGGGTGTGACCGCCGGTTGCCGCAGCGGTGTCGTTTTCCGCCGGTGATGCTGTCATTGAAGCTTCGGCCGGAAGGAGACGTTGCGGCTAGGTGTAATGACTAGGGCAGGATTAGTTTTGGATATGGGCTTTTCACTTTTGGGCTCAGTTTAATTCTAATTATTGGGCTACAGTTGGGCTTGTTGTTTTTTATTATTAAATACCTTGGGTTTCTTGATTGGCTTTTAATTATTTGAACTGCTGGGCCTGTTTAATTGTTTGTGGTATTAGGCCAGATCATACTAATATTGGCTGAATTAAATGGGCATAATTAAATTAATTAATGGGCTGCTTATTTTATGCCAATGTTGTTTGGGTCTGATGGGCCCATTAATTTGATCCAATATTATTATGCAATTTATTATTATATATAATTGATTTAATTGTTTTGCTTGACAATTAATTGTTATATATGTGAAAGGCATGTTCTATGTGATTTATTTAATTTTAAATTACTTTAATAGAAGCATGCTAAGTTGTATATTTTATTATGAAATATTATATGCATGTTAAAAACCCTCTGTGCTAAATAACTAAGTGGGAGAGGGGATTGGTATATAAATTCCCATGGCCTCCATTATTGGTTTGTAAGTGATGTGAGTAAACTTTCGCGTTGGCATTAGAGCCTTCCTCCCTATCGGATGAGTTTGTTCACGGATCACTGGTACAAACTTCTTTAAGATAATCATAGGAAGTTATCTGAGCGCGTGTGTACTTCTCCATCTATAAGGCACACAAGCTTGGGCCGCGGACTTGGGATTAAATAATGGTATACACTTAGGTGTAAATAATATGTATCCTCCCCATCGGAGTCACTACTGTTATTTGCATGGCTAAATAGAAACCGACTATTAATTATTTTGTCATAAAGTTAGGTTGACAAATGAAATTATTGGGTAAAACCTTCTCTTGTAAATGTTCGGGTTTGTATACGTCCACACTATCGTGGCATGCAAATTCACGGTGCTTGAGATGTTGGTGAATTTTATTTTATATTGTTTTGAGGGATTCAATATAAATTGATAAATTCGAAGTGTTTGATCTGTTTATTTAATTATGATTCTCAGGACTTTCAAATGGCACTCAACTCACTTTCTGTAATACTTAAAGAGCATAAACTTACTGGTACAAATTATGTCGACTGGAAGCGAAACATGGACATTGTTTTAACTGCTGAAGATTATATCTTTGTTCTCTCTGAGGAATGTCCTCCGGAACCTAATGATGACTCTACTGAAGAGCAAAGAAATGCTTATAATAGGTGGACCAAGGCTGATAGGATGGCTAAATGCTACATTTTGGCTTCTATGTCAAATGTGCTTCAGACTCAGCATCAAGCCATGGAGACCGCCTATGATATGATGCATAATCTTAAGGAACTCTTCGGACATCAGAGTCGTCCTGCTAGGTCGAAGGGCATGTCGGTCTTGATGAATACCAAAATGGCTGAGGGCACTTCCGTAAGGGAACATGTCCTCAGGATGATGGGCCAACTCAATGAGTTGGAAGTTCTTGGAGCTGAAATCGATGGAGAAACCCAGGTCGATATCATACTCCAAAGCTTGCCTAAGAGTTTTGAGCGGTTTCGCCTGAACTATGGTATGAACAAACATTTGTACACATTGGCGGAACTTCTGACAGAACTTGTGGCGGCGGAAGAACTGTTTCGTAGATCTCCTCAGGTTCATGTTGTTGAATATGCTGCTCATCCTAGGCCGAAAGGCGGTAGGAAGAAAAAGAAGCAAGGAAATTCAGCACCGGTGAACCAAGTGAAAGCAAAGACTGGTGCGGTCAAGAAGCCTAAAGGCAAGTGCTTCAAATGCAAGCAGCCGGGACACTACAAGGCAGACTGCCCTCTTCTGAAGGGGAACAGGAATGGTAAGTCTTATATTCTGGTTGTTGAATCGTGTTTAGCGGCTGTATCTGCTGACACTTGGTGTGTAGATACGGGAGCCACTGACCATGTCTGCAATTCTTTGCAGGGGTTCCACCAAACCCGACAGCTCAGTGATGGAGAGATTACTATACTCATGGGAAATGCTACAAGAGTAGCAGCTGTTGCAGTGGGAGACGTCTATTTATCTTTTAATAAGAATAAACTCTTGTTTTGAGGAATTGTCTTTATGTACCTCATTTTAGAAAGAATTTAATTTCAGCTTCTAAATTGTTTATGGATGGATATTCTGTTTCTTTTAATGACAAAGTTGTTTTAAGGAAAAATGGAATTTTTATCTGTGATGGTGCATTGATAGATAATTTGTATACTCTTAATCCAATTACTCCCACAGTGCAACAAATTGAAATGAATGATACATCTACTAATAAGAGAAAAGAACCTTCTAAAATGAATCAAACATATCTTTGGCTTCTAAGACTAGGTCATATTAACTTGAGTATGATTCAAAGGTTGATAGCTGATGGACCTCTGAGTTCATTAGTAGTGGAAAATTATCCAACTTGCGAATCCTGCTTGGAAGGAAAAATGACAAAAAGGCCTTTCAAGGCAAAGGGGCATAGAGCCAAGGATTTGTTGGAATTAGTTCATTCTGATTTATGTGGTCCTATGTCTGTCCAGGCAAGAGGTGGTTTTGAATATTTCGTCACTTTCATTGACGATTATTCAAGATACGGATATATTTATTTGATGCGCCGCAAGTCTGAATGCTTTGATAAATTCAAAGAATACAAGGCTGATGTGGAAAAGCAACTTGGAAAATATATCAAAACACTACGATCTGATCGTGGTGGTGAATATCTCTTGGGAGAGTTTAGGAATTATTTATAGGAAAATGGGATTGAATCCCAATTGTCTGCACCGGGCACACCCCAGCAGAATGGTGTAGCGGATAGAAGGAATATGACTCTTATGGAAATGGTAAGATCAATGATGAGTTATTCGGAATTACCAAATTCGTTTTGGGGACACGCCTTAGAAACAGCGGCTTACATTCTAAACTTAGTACCTTCTAAATCGGTAGCCTCCACACCCACAGAACTGTGGACCGGGCGCAAGCCTAGTCTGAAACATGTTCGGATTTAGGGTGCTCCGGCACACGTGTTAAAGGCAGATGCTGATAAGTTAGAATCACGTACTGATGTTTGTCTGTTTATAGGGTATCCTAGAGGAACGAAGGGTGGTTTATTTTATAGTCCCAAGGACCAAAAGGTGATCGTGAGCGCGAATGCCAGATTTTTGGAAGAGGATTATATAATGGATCATAAACCCTTGAGTAAAATTGTTCTAGAAGAAGTTAGAGGGGAAACACCAAATATAATACCAATTGTGCAAGAGGATATACCACAGGACACTGCACCGCGTGTCACACATGATACACAAATACCTGCGGAGCCTCGTCGTAGTGGGAGGGTTGCCAGACAACCGGATAGATTCATGGGATTGGGAGAGTCATCCGACTTAGTCCCAGGTGAACATGAAATTGACCCATGGAATTACAACGAGGCACTGCAGGATAAAGATGCTCAATTATGGCAAAACGCAATGAAATCTGAGATAGAATCCATTTATTCTAATCATGTCTGGGAGCTTGTAGAACCACCTAATGGTGTAAAAGCTATTGGATGCAAGTGGATCTATAAGAGAAAAAGAGGTTCTGACGGTAAGGTGGAAACCTTTAAAGCAAGGCTTGTGGCTAAAGGATATACTCAGAAAGAAGGAATCGATTATGAGGAAACCTTCTCACCTGTGGCCATGCTTAAGTCAATCCGGATTCTTTTGTCTATTGCTGCTCATATGGATTATGAGGTATGGCAGATGGATGTCAAGACATCTTTCCTGAATGGAAGTCTTGAGGAAAACATCTATATGAAGCAACCAGAGGGTTTCATTGCAAAGGGCGAAGAGCATCTTGTGTGTAAGCTTAAAAAGTCCATTTATGGATTGAAACAAGCTTCAAGATCTTGGAACATCCGTTTTGATGAAGTAATCCAGTCATATGGATTTATTCAATGTCCGGATGAATCATGTGTATACAAGAAGTGTGACGAAAATGTAGTGGTATTTCTTGTACTCTACGTGGATGATATTCTGCTCATTGGAAACAATGTAAAGGTATTGTCGGGCGTAAGGGTATGGTTGTCCAAGCAGTTTGAGATGAAGGACTTGGGAGAGGCCGGACACATTCTTGGGATCAAATTAATAAGGGATCGCAAGAAAAGAATGTTGTGCTTATCCCAAGCTTCATATATTGATACAATCCTGACTCGTTTTAGCATGCAAGATTCCAAGAAAGGTTTTCTACCTTTCAGACATGGAATACCTCTATCTAAGGAAATGTGTCCAAAGACACAACATGAAATAGAGGCAATGAAGCTGGTCCCTTATGCTTCGGCAGTGGGAAGTCTCATGTATGCTATGCTATGTACGAGACCAGATATCTGTTATGCCGTGGGCATGGTCAGTAGGTATCAAAGTAATCCAGGACAAGGGCATTGGACTGCGGTAAAGCATATTTTGAAGTATCTGCGAAGGACTAGGGATTATGTGTTGGTTTACCGGGCAGATACTTTGTTACCTTTGGGTTATACTGATTCGGATTTCCAGTCAGATAGGGATGCTAGTAAATCCACCTCGGGTTATGTGTATACTCTTGGAGGAGGAGCCGTAATATGGAGGAGTGTAAAGCAGAAATGCATTGCGGACTCTACCATGGAAGCTGAATATGTAGCAGCCTCTGAGGCAGCTAAAGAAGCAGTATGGCTCAGGAACTTCTTAATGGACTTGGATGTGATTCCTGGTTTGCCCAAAGCAATCACAATTTATTGTGATAACAGTGGTGCAGTAGCAAACTCGAAGGAACCACGAGCCCATAAGGCGAGTAAACACATTGAGCGCAAGTACCACCTGATTCGAGACATCGTTAAAAGAGGGGAAGTCGTTGTTGCTAAGATAGCATCTGAGGATAACCTAGCTGATCCTTTTACTAAGAGCCTTCCAGCGAAAGCGTTCGATGGGCATGTAGAAGGAATGGGGATTAGATGCGTGTCAGCAGATAAGGCAGCATAGTCTTTTAGTATAAGTGGGAGATTGTTAGATTTGTATACTAAAAGCCTTGCTTTTGTATTGAACAATGTAATAACGATTTTATTTGAAATGAGAATCATATGATCAAACTGTTTTGCATATTATAAATTATTTATTTATATGTTTGTGCAAAAGTCCATTTACTTTATACTGTAGATAATATGTTGTGCGACAACACGCGGAAGATCATATTATCAGTTTCCTTATAAAGTATAATCAGATGCTCACAACCGAGATAGACGGGGACTATCTATCGGTATGGTTGTAGTGTGGTTTGGTATTAGTTTGTCTTGACTATAGAACCACATTAGTACACTGCTTTGTGTATTGAGTAGGACCGTCTGAGATCGTTCAACTTGTACTGTCTATATAGAAGAACTTGATCTCTGTTATTATGGATGTTCGTGCTCTTAATCCCTATACAATAACCTCGACATGTAAGGCAGTATATATTTCTTTGATTCATCAATGGGTGAGGTTTAAATGTATTAAATCAACAAACTCGGTGAGTTGGGAAGTAGTGCTGTCTCTATGGTGTGCTGTTGATTGTAGAAGGAATCCGTGTCCGTCATAGGTTGATGATGTCCCCTTGAGGAGCTCATAAGGTTTATCATGTAAATCTTGCAAGTGGATTAATTTCCGGCATGATAATAAGGTTGAGTGGTACTACTCTCGGATGAGATATTAATTAATTTGAGTTGTCAGTAACTTAATTAATTAATGGACATTGTATATCTTAAACATGGGGAGACTATCGGGCTCATAATAAGAAGGAGCCCAGAACATAATTTTGGGATTGGATGGGTAGTGCAATAATAATATTTTAGTGGACTATATTATTATTATTGGATTTAATTAAAAGCTTTGGGCTAAGCTTGGTTAATTAAATCTGATTGAGGCCCAACCCAATTTTTCCTCCTGGTCCCTGCAGTAGCCCAAGTATATATAAGTTGTCTCAGTTCCTAATAACCTAACTCTGCGCCTCTTACGTAGAAGAGATCAGGAACAGATTGAGAACTCTCTGGGGATTGTTGACCACACAACACCAGAGAGTTGACTTTGGGTAATACTGCAGAAGATCAGAGGTGTTCTTCTCAGATCATCATCCACTACACCAACCCTGAAGTCAGGTTATTTATTTAATGCTTCCACTGTTTAATTATCTGTTTTATCTTATTGAATCATGTTCACCATAAGGTCCAATTCCAACAATGTTAACCTTCAATGCAGGCGTGAACCATAAAATAAAGTTAATAAAATATCATAAACAGTGAAAATTATACAAAAGTATATCATTTGAATTTATATAAAAAGATTTTGACGCAGCACATTAATAAAAAGGGCTTTCACGCTACGCATCCGTCCCGGTAAGCCATCGAAATCTAAACCTGAAAAGGGTTTGGAGTGGAAGGGGTGAATGTCTGAAATACACTCAGTGGGTTAACTTAAATGATTGCACAGTTAAAAATAAATATGCATGCCAAATATACCATAAGATGTAACATATGCCAATTTTAATAAAATTACTTTTGCACATTGTCGTTCGATAACTCATTGGAAATATTTTAGACAGAATCGTCGTCCGATAACTTGTGTTAGTTGGTCTGTGCGCACTGGGCCGTCACCCCAGTACGATGCTAGCATACTTTGAAATATATTTTAGTACTGAACTGACGTAGCCAGTAACTTGTGTTAGTTGGTCTGTGCGCACCGAGTCGTCACCCAGTAAGATGTTAGTAGAAAAAAATTTATCATCGAACTAAAAACACACATGACACATAACATAACATATCAGTAACGCATACCACATCTTAACATAGCAATCATGACATAAAATGTATCAATTTGTAAAGAGTGAAAGTTACCCCACCTTGAACTTTCTTTGAAAAAGTAGAATACATCCGATAAAATTGGAAACTCATTATATTTCCCTCACTGAAGTTGTCTTCTTTCCATTGAATAAAGAATATATGTGTGTAGAGAAAAGAAAGGAGTATATATATATATATAAATTGAATAGTTTGTTCTTATCCAATCCTTCAAAATAGCTTACGTGTGTGTCATATCTAATTACAATTGACATTTGCTTAAATATAATATATCAACTTGCACACCAAGTTTAACACTAATAATTATCCAAATGTTATATATATATAAATAAAAGTAAAAACTTGATGGCTACGTATGCATCCCTATCCAAAATGCAACTTGCATAAATATCATACATATATTATTATTATTAAAATTTGGAGACCAAGTTGGCCACACAAAACACTTCACTTTACAACTCATCCTTATCCAAAAATACTTAATCCTTATCCAAAAACTAACCACTTGCATACACGTGTTATTATTAATATTATATAAATATATTATATTTATAAAAGATATAATACACTAAAATAATTAATATAATTTTATTTAAAATTCGAGTTTACGAAAATATAGATTATAAAATACTGGGGTGTTATAATCCATCCCCCTAAAAATAATTTCGTCCTCGAAATTCAGAAAAAACTTTTTATTTTTTATAAAATCAGCGGTAAATAATAATAAATATTAAATGCCTATGTACCTTGAAGCTAACGTCGTGTACTAGGTGGATGCATAGTGAGTATCATTAGAAAATTATTTTATTTTGAAAATGAAAGTCTACAGATATATAGATTCATAAAATTTATTTTAAAAATACGAGTCAAAAAAAGAAAATTTTATTTTAAAAATACGAGTCCACAGAAACGTAGACCCGCTCTGATACAATCTGTCACGCCCTAGTTTTCAATAAATATAAAGGGAGATTTATTCACAATTCTTTGATAATATTAACCTTCAATGCGGGCGTGAACCATAAAATAAAGTTAATATAATATCATAAACAGTGAAAATTATACTAAAGTATATCATTAGAATTTATATAAAAAGATTTTGGCGCAGCGCATTAATAAAAAGGGCTTTCATGCAACGCATCCGCCTCGGTACGCCGTCGTAGCCTCAACCTGGAAAGGGTTTGGAGTGGAAGGGGTGAATGTCTGAAATACACTCAGTGGGTTAACTTAAATGATTGCATAGTTAAAAATAAATATGCATGTCAAATATACCATAAGATGTAACATATGCTAATTTTAAAAAAATTACTTTTGCACATTGTCATTCGATAACTCATTGAAAATATTTTAGACCGAACCGTTGTCCGATAACTTGTGTTAGTTGGTCTGTGCGCACCGGGCCGTCACCCCAGTACGATGTTAGCATACTTTGAAATACATTTTAGTACTGAACCGACGTAGCCAGTAACTTATGTTAGTTTGTCTGTGCGCATCGAGTCGTCACCCAGTATAATGTTAGTAGGAAAATATTTGTCATCGAACTAAAAGTACACATGACACATAACATGACATAATAGTAACACATATCACATCTTATCATAACAATCATGACATAAAATGTAGCATTCGGTAAACAGTGAAAGTTACTCCACCTTGAACTTTCTTTGAAAAAGTATAATACATCCGATAAAATTGGAAACTCATTATATTTCCCTCACTGAAGTTGTCTTCTTTCCATTGAATAAAGAATATATTTGTGTAGAGAAAAGAAAGGAGTATATATATAAAAAAATTTAATAGTTTGTTCTTATCCAATCTCTCAAAATAGCTTACGTGTGTGTCTTATCTAATTACAATTGACATTTGCTTAAATATAATATATCAACTTGCACACCAAGTTTAAAACTAATAATTATTCAAATGTTAAATATATAAAAATAAAAGTAAAAACTTGATGGCTACGTATGCATCCCTATCCAAAATGCAACTTGCATAAATATCATACATATATACGTCACTTTAAAACTCATCCTTATCCAAAAATATTTAATCCTTATACAAAAATTAACCACTTGCATACACATGTGTTATTATTAATATTATATTATTATTATATAAATATATTATATTTATAAAAGATATAATACACTAAAATAATTAATATAATTTTATTTAAAATTCGAGTTTACAAAAATGTAGATTATGAAATACTGGGGTGTTATATACTCATTTCCTACATTTCGATACTCATTTTCTCACTTCGATTAACATTTCATTTGCTTCTATGTTCATTTTCTCATTTCAATGCACATTTCCATCATTTTCGATGCTCATTTCCTTCATTAAAATGCACAATTCCTTCATTTCGATGCTCATTTTCTAATTTCGGTGCACTTTTCCTTCATTTCGTTGCTCATTTCTCATATCGATACACATTCTTTATTTATAATTTTTAAAAATGAAAAAAATTAATAAAAATTACTTTTAAAAAAATGAACTTTACAAATTTAGAACTGATCGAGTTTAATATGGAAAATTTTTATATGTCTTTATTATTCTTAAATATGAAAAAATTTTAATAAAAATTATTTTTAAAAAAATAATGAACTTTACAAAGTTAAAATTGATCGGTTTTTTTAACGTGAAAATATTTTACATGTATTTATTATTCTTAGGTATGAAAAAAAATACTCCCTCCGTCCCATAAAGAAATTCACAGTTACTGTAGATACGGAGTTTAAGAAAAAATTGTTTTTTGGGGGTAGTTTGATATTTGTAGGTAATAAATAAATTATAAAGTAAGTTTTGTGAGCTGTAAAGGGGTGACAATTTTAAAATTAAAGTGTATTGTGATATTATTGATTTGTGTGTATTTCCTTATTTGGGGGTGTGAACTTGTTTATGGGGCGAACAAAAATAGAAAGTGTGAATTTGTTTATGGGATGGAGGGAGTAATAATAACTTAAAAAAATAAACTTTACAAGGTTAGAACCGAACGAGTTTAATGTGGAAAAATTTTATATGTATTTATTATCATCAAATATGAAAAAAAAATTAATAAAAATTATTTTAAAAAAATAATGAACTTTACAAGGTTAGAACCGATCGGTTTTATTGTGAAAAAATTTATATGTGATTATTATTCTTAATTATTAAAAAAATTAATAAACATTACTATAAGAAAAAATAATGAACTTTACAAGGTTAGAACCGATCTGGTTTAATGTGAAAAAATTTTATATGTACTTATTATTCTTTCAAATGAGAAAAAATATTAATAAAAATTATTTAAAAAAAAATGAACTTTAGAAGGTTAGAACCGAACGGATTTAATGTTGAAAATTTTATATATATTTATTATTACTAAATAAGAAAAGAAATTAATAAAAATTAATTAAAAAAACAATGAATTTTACAAGTTTAGACCCAATCGGGTTTAATGAAGATTTTTTTTTTGAATTTCCTTCATTTCGATACTCATTTCCTCCATTTCGATGGTCATTTTCTAATTTCAATCAACATTACATTTGCTTCGATGCTCATTTTCTCATTTTAATGCACATTTTCTTCATTTTCGATGCTCATTTCCTTCATTTCGATGTACAATTCCTTTATTCTAATGCTCATTTTCTAATTTCGGTGGACTTTTCCTTCATTTTGTTGCTCATTTTCTCATTTCGATACACATTTTATTATTTATTATTTTTAAATATGAATTTTTTTAATAAAAATTACTTTTAAGAAAAACAATGAACTTTACAAGGTTAGAACTGATCGGGTTTTTTACGGACAAATTTTATATATATTTATTAATCTTATATATGAAAAAAAATAATAAAAAATACCAAAAAAATGTAATTTACAAGGTTATAATAGATCGGGTTTAATTGAAAAATTTTTATATGTATGTATTATTCTTAAATATAAAATAAAAATTAATAAAATTACTTTAAAAATGAACATTACAAGGTTAGAACCGATCGGATTTAATGTGGAAAAAATATTATATGTGATTATTATTCTTAATTATGAAAAAAATTAATAAAAATTACTTTAAAAAAAACAATGAACTTTACAAGGTTAGAACAGATCGAGTTTAATGTGGAAAAATTTTATAAATATTTATTATTCTTAAATATGAAAAAAAAATTAATAAAAAATATTTTAAAAAAACAATGAACTTTACGAAGTTAGAACCGATCGAGTTTAATGTGGAAAATTTTATATGTATTTATTATTCTTAAAATTAAAAAAATTACTTTAAAAAACAATGATTATTATAAGGTTAGAACCGATCGGGTTTAATGTAGAAAATTTTATATGTGATTATTCTTAATTATGAAATAAAAAATTAATAAAAATTTCTAAAAAATGAACTTTATAAAGGTAGAATCGATCGGGTTTAATGTAGAAATTTTTTTGTATGATTTACAAAGGTTAGAACCTATTGGTTTTAATTAGACAAATGTTTTTGTTATTTTTTCTAATATCTTCATTCTTTAAGAAATATATTTCATTCATTTCGATGCTCATTTTTTTTTTCGATCAACATTTCCTTCGTTTTGAGGCTCTTTTTCTCATTTCTAATGCACATTTCCTTCAATTTTATGCTAATTTCGTACACGACTCCTCCATTTTTTATGCTCATTTCACATTTTGATGAGGTTTGCTTCATTTGATTCTCATTTTCTAATTTCGATGTACATTTCCTTCATTTCGATGCTAATTTTATCATTTCAATGCACGTTTCCTTTGTTTCGTTGCACATTTCCTTCATTCGATGCTAATGTCCTTCATTTGGATAGTCATTTTCTATATTTCGATGCTCATTTTCTCATTTCGATCAACATTTCATTTGCTTCGATGCACATCTTCTCATTTCGATGCACATTTCCTTCATTTTTGATGCTCATTTCCTTCATTTCGATGCTCATTTTCTAATTTTGATTCTCATTTTCTAATTTTGGTGCACTTTTCCTTCATTTTGTTGCTCATTTTCTAATTTCGATACACATTTATTTATTTATTATTTTTAAATATGAAATAAATTTAATAAAAACTACTTTTGAAAAAACAATGAACTTTACTAGGTTAGGAACGATCAGGTTTAATGTGGTAAAATTTAATATGTATTTATTATTCTTATATATGAAAAAATTAATAAAAATTACTTTAAAAAAATATTGAATTTTACATGGTTAGAACTGATCGGGTATAATGTAGAAAATTTTTTGTGTGGTTTACAAAGGTTAGAACCTATCGGTTTTAATTTAAAAATATTTTATTATTTTTTTAATATCTTCATTCATTAAGAAGCATATTTCCTTCATTTCGATGCTCATTTTCTTGTTTTGATGCTCATTTCGTCATTTTGAATGCACGTTTCCATCATTTTCGATGCTCATTTCTTTCATTTTCGATGTTCATTTCTCGTTTTGATGAGATTTACTTCATTTGATGCTCATTTTCTAATTTCGATACAAATTTCTTTCATTTCGATGCTTATTTTATCATTTCGAATCACGTTTCCTTCATTTCGAATCACGTTTCCTTCATTTCGATGCCTATTTCCTTCATTTTGATTCTTATTTCCTACATTTTGATGCTCATTTTCTCATTTCAATGCACAATTTCTTCATTTTCAATGCTAATTTCCTTCATTTTGATGCACAATTCCTATGTTTAGATGCTCATTTTCTAATTTCAGTGCACTTTTCCTTCATTTCGTTGATCATTTTCTTGTTTTGATCAACATTTCCTTCGTTTCGATGCTCATTTTCTCTTTCATATGCATGTTTCCTTCATTTTGATATAAACTTGATAATGAGATTACTTTTTATCGCGTCTATTTTCCTAAGGTCCTTGTTTGCTATTTCTCGATTAGTCAGGTAGCAGTTCCATAGTAGGGTCAGTCGATTGGTCGGTCTGGTGGTCGGTTAATAGTTCTAATATCTACCGACCCACATATCATCGACCGATCATCCCGTAAACTTGATAATGAGATTAATTTTTAACGCGCATGTTTTCCATTAGTCCCTGTCAGCTGATTCTTGATATGTCAGGTAATAGTTCCACAGTAGGGTCGTTCAGTTGGTCGGTCAGGTGGTCGGGTTATATTTTCAATGTCTACTTACCCTCATATCATCGACCGATCGCACCGTAAACCTGATAATGAGATTACTTTTTATCGCGTATGTTTTCGTATGTTCCCGTTTGTTGATTCTCGATCTGTCGGGTATTGTTAACTATTCCATATTTTTTTAGACAAAAAGATAATTACTCTCCACATCTCAATTTCAACTTCATACTTTCATTTTCATCCATTATATATTCAAGTTCATCCTTATATTAAAAAACATGATAACAAATAATCTGTCATCTCTACTTAATATGCATAATTTAGTTTTTTTAATAATTAATAAAATATAAAATATATTACATGTATGGGTAATAATTTTGTAATTAAAGTGTGTTTTTTAATGTTTTGAATTGAGATTTAAACGAAAAATGCGAATGATTTATAGATTTTAGTTTTGCCATATGTTAGTTTTTCATACAATGTGCTTATTATATGGAAGAGTCGATTGAAATATCGAATGCACCACCATGTTTTCTCCAGGTTTTCATAAGTAACAACAAAATGACACTATTTTTATTCTGAATTTTTTTATATAAATAAAATAAATATAAGTTTAATAGAATAATTAAATAGAATCAAATTTTCAGTTTTAAGAAATGGATTATTATATAACAATTTTTAATAAAAGAGAATAACACTTAATAAATAATAATTTAGTAAAAAATTATAAATATTAATTTTGTCATTACTTTTAAAGTTTTGAACTGGGATAAAGTTATTTTTGTTAACAATTTAATAAAGAATTTTTTCTCAATCTTTCTTTTCTTCTTCTTATTATTACTATATATTTTTCCTTGAAGTAAAATGGTGAGATTGTTTTGAAAATACTATTTATCTATAAACATCCCCATAATTATTATTTTAATTTCTCGTAATATATAAGTAATTATTTTACTTATTAAAAAAATTCATGAAGTATTATGGTTTTAATTACACACTCCTTGCGTATTGGAATGTATTACGAAGTATTTTTAGTGCGGAGTTTAAGAAAATTTTATTTTTTATGTATAGATTAAGAAAGAGAAGAAATATTTTAGTTAATATTAATAAAAATTGTATGTAAAGTCATGTGTAAAAAATTGGTATTATGTTCGGATGCGTGTAAATAGTGGATATTATCATTTAGCACTTTTAATAAAATAAAATTTTAAAATAAAATAGAAATAGAAAGTGTGAAATACTTAAAGGATGACTCTATGCATTAACATAATTATTATTTTAATTTCATGTAATATATAACTATTTATTTTATTTATTAAAAAAAGTTTCATGAAGTATATGGATGTATTTTAAATTTAATTAAACAAAAATATTTTGAATAGCTTACAAATTTATGTAGTTTTTTAAAATTCCCTTTGGTATTTTTTTTTTCATGAAAGTGTATGAATATAATTAAATAGAAACAAATATTTTTATAGTGTATTTTTAATTAATTTTTGAGAAACTACGAATAAATATATAGACGAATAAATTATATTTAAATAAAAAATATTATAATCGATTATAATAATTTGTTCATTAAATTCAATTCATAAATGTTGCAACAATTAACAAAATTTAATTTTTATAATAATTATTAATATATACAAATATGTTTTATATAAATAAAATTTACAAGAAATATATTTTTGTAATTTCAATTGATATAATTTATTTTATGTTGTTTCATGAGTTTTGCGAGAGGTGTCAATAGGCAATAATATCTATCTATCTATCTATCTACTCCTTTCTATAGTATAGCTATATAATTATATAATATAATAGCAATTATATAATATAAAAATATATAATTATTAATTTATTTTTTAAAATAATAAATAAAATATAAATACCTATTATATGTATGGATAATAATTTTATAATTAGAGTGTACTTTTAATATTTTGAATTAAAATTTAAACGAAAAATATGAATGATTTATAGATTTTAGTTTTGTCATATGCCAATTTTTCATACAATTTACTTCATTTTATGGAAGAGTCGATTGAAATTTCGAATGCATTACAACGTTTTCTCCAGGTTTCCATATATAACAACAAAATGATACTATTTTTATTCTGGACTTCTTTTATATAGACTAGGTATTTTTACGTGCGTTGCACGCCACATTCACGTTATAACGTGTAATAAAATTATAATGTTTTTAAGTTATTTTTTCTTAATTTTTTATTCTAAAAATCTTAATTTTCAATGTATTTCGTTTGATAATGATCATTTGACGTAACCCAAACTTCTACACTGTTAATGAATTACATTTAGGATAATCTGCTTTAAATCATTGCAAAACAAAGTATCACATAAAATTGTTCTTATTAATTTGAATGGGTCCTCATCAATTCAATTACTTGACTTAACGATATGCACTAAATGATACCCCTTCCAAGAATACATTCACACTTTTCATTCTGATCCGTCCCATGAATACTTTCACACCCTAAAAATGGAAACAATACACAATATCAATAACCTTATAATACTACAATATTACAAAAATACCACGTCTTTCTACATAAAATATAGTCAAAGTCAACTATATCATACATTTTATTCTATTCAATTACCAAAAATATCCTCCCCTTTCTTACGTCACTACAACAAAAAGTTATTTTTTTTTAACTCCGTGCCACCAAATACATGAATGTATTCCTATAATTGAGGGAATAACTTTTTTTTCAATAATAAAATACAATGCACTGAATGATAACTTTTTTTTTCAATAATAAAATCCCAATCATCTAAATTTTGGGTCACTAAATTAAATTGAACTGTCATACCATCTTATAAATAATGAACTGAAGCAAGTTAACATGATATTATACAAAATATTTTAAAGACCTTCATGGTTCATACTTTTATGCCAATCAATCAGTTGCATATCATGAGGTTCCCTTTTTCCTTGAGTTAAAAAATAAAATAATAAGTAAAACAGGATTAATGAATATTGAAGTAGTTATTGTGATTGTTGTTTGAGATAGGGAGAGACATAGAGATAGAGTGTTATAGGTTGGTAATCAACTAAATAAACAAATTATAAAAACTAATCTGAATAGCAATCAAATAAAGCAGGGAAATTAATGGGATAATTAGAAATGTTTGACATCACCATGTAATAGGCTTCAGATAGATTTCTAGATGTAATTTCCACTTATAAAACTTTTAATGATTAATTTCTGCTATGTTATTTTAAATCCATGGTGAGTATAGAACTTTCGATGTGTTTTAGTGGCTTCTTATACTGTGTCTATACCTCTGTGTTGTTAGGCATACATAGTTATATCTGTTTTTAACTATATCATACTCATGATGGGGTAAAAGGTATGGGTCTTGAACTGCAAATGATGATTGTTTTGGGACTTATTGTAATGCACTATAAATCTATAAATTATTTTTCAAGACCACATAGATTAGCTATTATTAGATTCAGGATATGTTGACTTATTGGTGCAAATTTTTTTCCTTTCTCCTTAAATTTCAGGTTCAGGATTTGTATTGTATCACTCTAGATTACTTTCTTGAAGTGAGTGGTGTTGTTATACACCCTCTCTCTTATCAACAGGTTGGCATATAACATTATTATTTATCACTCGTTCAGTAGTTTTTGTGATATCAGATGTAAATTCTGTGATTTGTAACCCTGTTGCTCAAGCTGCCAAATATTGATTATGCTTACTGACTGACATTTAATTTGTTGTTACCATTCGAATTAACTTACTAAATTTTATTAACTAGGAAGAATCGACTATCTTCTATGAATCTCTGTTGAAAGCCTTTCTCCGTATAATATTAACTTGAATTTTCTGTTATATTGAACTTTTTATAGGCTTTTCCATCGACGCAAAGTCCCCCTGAGTTCATTAAATATATACTCCATTAATGAGCAATTTCCTTTTTTTCCTCACAGATTAAAAAAAGGTTGAGAAGAGAGACTACGGGACAAAAATAGTAAAAGAATAAATCATACAGTGAAGTATCAGGATCATTTTACATGAGTTTTCTAATCTAAAAAAGCAAAACATGAATAGGGAAAAAACAACAACTACAACAAGCCTTCAATTATGTAAACATGCAGATAGGCTTTCTCAAACACGAAGGACATTAGTGTGGCATCAACAATAATTATTATTTTATAAATGCAGAATCTCAACCTTCAAAATCCGAGGCACCTAAATGAGTAAATTCAAACTCGAAATAGAGATTACTTAATATCCAATAGAATCAAACGAATTTTACCTATCAACCAACACAAAACAAACTGTGTGAGAAAATTTATTTTCACCACCTAAATTCAAACTCACAAATACACGACAGCAAATTTGGAAGGAAAATAACCTGTCGATCCATGTCAGGAAAGAGCGAGACAAGATGGTCAATAGGTGGCGGCGGTGGCTCTGGACGGAGAGAGTTTGGCCAGGAGACGATGAACAACAAATTCACTTGGCCTAGCAAATGAAACATATGGAGGAAAAATAGAAGAAACCTAAATGTTGGAAGAGAAGAAAGAATCGCGATTCACGGGATTAGCTCCATCGTCTTGCCCTAATTTTCTTTTTTTTTCATTAAAATCTTAGTATCAGATTCTTCGATAAAAACTTCCACTACTAAAATTAGTATCAGAATATACTTTGATACCAAAAAGTATACATGGAATGCAATTTAAAATTATTACAACAAAAATATCGATTAACTTTCGATACCAATACAAGAAAAAATTAATAGCATCTAAAAATTTTGGGTACCAATAATAGCATCAAAAATGAATTGCTACCAATAGAGAAATTATATTATATTTTCAATAATAACCAAAAGATGGGGATACTAAAAAATAAAATTGTATCTATTGAAAAGATATGATGTTAAAATAAAATTGAATAAAAAAAAATTGTTACTACAAATAAAATAGTATCATTAAAAAAATTCTGATAGTGATTATACTAGTCTCATGAAATTGGTATCCGAGCGATTAAATTTACTACAAATGAGGATTTTTTGTATTAATTGTTTAAGTGATAGTAAATTTTTCGATACCAAATCCCTTTTTGTGTGACTTGAATTCTCTATTACTTAGCAAATTATTTTGCTGGAACATCAATTAGTGTATCCACTTCATTAGGATATTTTAGATATAAATCAATAAAATTAGATATGACTTAGCCCTGTAATATCGAACTATCTAAATAACATATTGGTTAAGAACATTAACTCTTATAAATTGCATATGACAAAAAAATACGGACATTTTCACCCTGTTCTTCTTTGATTTTTCGAATCGATCTGCTATTTGGTAAAGTTGTCATCATCATGTAGCACAAGACAACTCAATAATACACACCAAGTAGAACAAACTCACAATATAGAGAGAATGTGTTCCAGAGATATTTTGAGAAAACACGGTTCTACAATTCAAGGAAGAACAAATAATCTAAAACTATTTCATATTTGTCAAGTTTGCTATAATTAAATACCATCACTCTCTGAGAATTCCATACTTATCACAGGAATTAGTCGCAACACCTTTCTTCCCCTTCTCTTTCTTCCTAGCCCCTTTTTACTCTTTATTCTGAAATAGATTATGCAATAAATAAAGGAAAATAAGGATAGATATAGCAAAGAGAATTAAGCGAAAAAATAAACTCAATTCCACCTATCCTGCTTCTCCTTTTTCCTCCTCCTCTCTTTCCTCCTACGCCTTCTGTTCTCCTCCTGCAATGAAGAATCCGGCTCAAAATCGTAAGAATGGTCATCGTAATCAGACGGCGACGTATACTCTCGATCTTCTTCTCTTCAAATTCGGAGGTTCGGTTTTTATTTCTCTCTTCACTCGGTTTATTATTATTAAGAGGTACGTTTGAACCTTACATCTAAAGTTGTAAGGGATATGAGTGTTCCGCATACATCGACTCTTGAGAATGTGAGAAATCCGATATTTTTTAATATTCCTCCCTATCTTCATGAACTGGATTTATGAGGAATATAAATGCGAAGTACATGTGGTAATTAATTAGGGTTGCAGAGGTAAAATGAAAAAATTAGTAAGGATAATATGGGAATAAAAAATTTCTCAAACTCAACGTACTTTTAAGATAGTAGGATAAAATAAATATGAGTTTAATTGAATAATTAAGTACAATCATCTTTTCAGTGTTAACAAATGGATTATTGTATAACAAATTTTAATAGATGGAGTATCATATAAAAAATAGAACTAAACTTATAAAAATTAACTAGTTAGTAAAGAATTTTTTATTTTTTTAATTGCGTTTTGCACACATAGTATTTAAATAAAGTTATTTTCCCATGGTATAAAGTAATTTGAAAATTTTGAATCATGATAATTATATATATATATATATATATATATATATATATATATATATATATATATATATATATATATATATATATATATATATATATATATATATATAACACTTCTTTAAAAGTCAAAATTGAATCAATTTTTAATCTATACCATTGATTTTGATTACTAAATCTTTTTTATATCATCCATTCATCACATTATTCAATCTCATCCATTCATCATACTTATGATATTAGATTTTGACAATTGATTTTTTGGTCATAATTATGATAACTTATTTAATTTAAAATGATACCTTATTTAAAATGATTCCTTATGTGCTTAATATTATTTTTTCATTAAATATAATACATAACTACTATTAATTTTAATTATGATAATTATTCCTAAACAATTTGAATTATTTTTTTCAAATTATGTTAATTATTATTCCTAAACAATTCGAATTAATTTTTAATTATATGGTTAAAGGTATAGGGTAATATTATTTAATTATTATAATAACTTATAAAATTAACTTAAATAGATTATACAGATTTAGGGTTTATGGTTTATTGTAATATTATTATTCAATTATTATTATTATAAGAACGTATAAAATTAGGGTTTAGGTCATATTTTTGTTATAGAATTATATTATAATTATTTTATATTTAATCAATAATAGCATAAGGTTGTGTTTGGATTGAAGAATTTGAGGAGGAATTTATAAATCCTTCTCTCAAATCCCCCATCATGTTTGGATAACACTTGAAATCAATGGATTTATAAATCCAAGATTTTAAATCAATGAATTTCAAATCATGGATTTGATTTTGAAAATTTTAGTTGTTTTTGAATGGATTTTAAATCCTCACTGAAACCGTATCATTTAAAATCCTTCTGTTGTTGTGTGTAATTGATATATTAATACATACGAATAATATATAAAATTAATTAATAAATAACTATATATATATATATATATTATGTTATAAACTCTACCACCCACTTCTACCCCCTATCCACCCCCGTCCCAAAAAAAAAAATTTAATAAAATTTTAAATTTTTAATATTTGAATAATAAAAATATTATCACCCAACCCTACCCCCTACCCACCCAACACCACCCCCACCCAAATTTTTTTTATAAAATTTTAGATTTTAATATTTAAATAATAAAAATTTTACCACCCAACCTACCCTACCCTACCCACCCCCTACCACCTCCACCCCCAAATTTTTTTTTAATGAAATTCTAGATTTTAATATTTAAAAAATAAAAATATTACCACCCAACCCAATCCACCCCCACCACCACCCCCACCCACCCCACCCCACCCAAAAAATATTTGATATAAAATTTTAGATTTTATTTTTTAAATATTAAAATCTAATTTTTTTTAAAAAAATTTGGTGGGTGGGGGGGTGGTGAATGGGGGTATTGTGGGTGGAATGGATAGAGTGGTAGGATTGAGTGGTAATATTTTTATTATTTAATTATTAAAATCTAAAATTTTATAAAAAAATTTTGGGATGGGGGGTGGTGTTGGGTGAGGAGGGGTGGGTAGGGGTAGGGATGTGTGGTAATATTTTTTATTATTAAAATATTTAAAATCTAAAATTTTATAAAAAAATTTTGGGATGGGGGGTTGGGGGGGTTGGAGTGGGGTGGGTAGGGGGTAGGTTGGGGTGGCAGAATTTCCTCCCAAAAAAATTATTTTTAATAAAATTTTTGATTTTAATATTTAATGTGAATAAAATTTTATTATTTTTATTTATCATATAAAATTCTATTTTAAAATAATTTTTGAATTATTGATTTGAAATCCTTTCAAAGATCCATAATTTATCAAACAGTGAAATTGAAATTATTACTAATTAGTACACATTTTAATTCAGAATTACTAATAGATACAAGGTGTATTTAAAACTACTAATGGATATAAAAATTAATGATAATTTTCCTATTAGGCCCATCATATAACTGATCTGTAAAATTTGAATTTTAAAAAGTATTTCCATAATTCACTCAACTAAACTTATTCATTATATTATATTGTATTTATAATTATAATATTATCTACATGCAATAATTCTCTCTCATTTCGACAATTATAATAATTTCTTATCTTATTAATGCATATTTAATTTAGAACCTCCAACTTAAATATTCACATAGTAAATATTACAGTTCTTTCGATCTTCAATAATTATTTTTAATTCACATAATAATTTTAAAATGATGCATATGATCAAAACATTAAGAATTCATATAATATTTACACTGCACATAATATTTTTTTATTCACATGAGAATTTCATTCACGAAGTATTATTTTGCTGCACATAGCACTTACGATATATATAACATTTATTGCACATAAACTTTTTACCGCACATAACGTAAATGTTTGTGTGCAACATAAATGTTATGTTAATATGCACTATTTTGCTGCACATAGTACTTACCATACATACAACATTTGCTGCACATAAAATTTTTTGCCGCACATATCGTAAATATTTGTGTGCAGCATAATATTATATTCATATGCACTATAAAATTTGTGTGCATCATAAGTGTTATATTTATGTGCAGTATAAAAATTTGTGTACGACATAAAGTTTGCTACACAGTGATTTTAGAGTTCAAAAATTGGAAATACAGGAAATAAACAAATCTCCTAATCACGTGGTTTTTTAATAATGGTTTCACTTGTTTCTTAAAATATTATAGGTTAGTTTTAATAAATTATTTTACTTATTTATTGGGGGATATTATTGGTATTACAAGATTAAATATTGTAGTTACTAATAATTATTTTGGAGGTGTGTATCTTATAATAATTTAGTAATAAACTTTGTATCTACTAGTAACTACCCCGGTAGAATTCAAATGAATTGATTTAAAATCCAAGAAATTTAAAATCAGCTCATTTTCAAATCCATTAGATTTGAAATGATTCAATCAAACACAACCTAAGTTTATTTAAAATATTAATTTTAATCAATTAAAAAATAATTTAAAAATAGTATTAAATGGGTATGAGTAATTTACGAGTATTTTTTGATGCACCGGTATCCGATCCATAGACCGACTAATCCGGGAGAGGCTAGAACCCACCATCCACTAAAAACTTTGGGATGGATACAAATATTATAATGACTTTTTAGAATATTAATTTTTAAATAATATTTATTTATAAACGGGTATGAGTATTACGAAATAAGAAAGTATCTTACATAATTAATAAACACCCTAAAAAAAGTACGAGGAGTTAAAAAAATATCATTAGAATTTAAAATTAATATAAAAAATTATAATATTTGTGTATTCAATATGCACTACAATAAACATGCTGATTGATGTCGATTTCACCAGTCAGTGGATGTTGAAGCCACTAATGTTAAAAGTAGGCGCTGATAGACATCGATTTTTAGTCATAAGGATATAAATACATTATAAATATATTAATAATTATAATTTTTACGGGTAGTTTAAAAACATATCATTAGAATTTGAATTGTGTACGTGTATGAATCAGGTATCCACAAATATTAAAATTATACAAAATATTTTATCTATATTATGTAATATGTTATTAAATAATTATATAATTAATTAATAGTTATAACTTTTATTTGATCATATTAAAAATAATAAAGTTCATATTATATTTAATTCATAATTAATTAACAACAATATATTTTTTATTAAAATATTAATTTTAACATGAATCAGGTATCCACAAATATTAAAATTATACAAAATATTTTATCTATATTATATAATATGTTATGAATTAATTATATAATTAATTAATAGTTATCAGTTTTATTTGATCATATTAAAAATAATAAAGTTCATATTATATTTAATTCATAATTAATTAACAATAATATAATTTTTATGCGTGTTCAATTAAGGTTTCCGGACAGTTGAGATGACTTATATATGGGCTACAGCAGGGACCAAGAGAAGAAATTAGAGTTGGGCCTCCATTGAACTAAAGTGTCCAAACTTAGCCCAAAGCTTATACTTAAGTCCAATAATAATAATATATACCATTAAAATATTATTAATGCACTACCGTTCTAATCCCATAATTACGTTATGGGCTCCTTCTTATTACGAGCCTGTTAGTCTTCCCATGTTTAATATATACAATATCCATTAATTAATTAAGTTACTGACAACTCCATTAATTAATATCTCATCCGAGAGTAGTACACTCAACCTCATTATCATGCCGGAATAAATCCACCTGCAGGGTTTACATGATAATCCTTGCTCATTTCCTACGCTATGATGCTCATTTCTCTTTTCATGATGCTCATTTTTTTCATCATAATGAATATTTCCTTCATCATGATTATCATTTCCTAAGTCATTATGGTCATTTTCTTTAATCATGAGGCTTATTTCATTCATCGTGATACATATTTTCTAAATCATTATGCTCATTTCCTACATCATGATATATATTTCTTTCATCATGGTGATATTTCCTTCATCGTGATGCTCATTTCTTACATCAATATGCTATTTTCCTTCATCATGATGCATGTTTTCTTCATGATGATCCTCATTTCCATCACCATGATGTTAATTTTCTTCATCATGATGCGTATTTACTTCATCATGATGCTCATTCACTACATTGTGATGCTCATTTCATTCATTACGATGCATACTTCATTCATCATGATGTTCATTTCTTACATCATGCTTCATATTTCCTTCATCTCTATGTTCATTTCCAACATCATGATGATCATTTCCTTCATCATGATGCAAATTTTCTTCATAATGATGCTTATTTTTTTTATCATGATGCGTATTTTCTTCATCATGATGCTCATTTCCTTCATCATAATTCTTATTTCCATAATCATGATGCATAAATCCTTCATCGTGATACTTATTTTCTTTATCATGATGCTCATTTCTGTCATCATGATGCATGTTTTCTTAGTCATGATGCTCATTTCCTATATTATGACCTAATTTCCTTCATCATGACGCATATTCTCTTTCATCATAATGCTCATTTCCTACGTCATGATGCATATTCCCATTATCATAATGCTCATTTCTTTCATCATGATGCTCATTTTCTTCATCATGATGCATATTTTCCTTCATCATAATGCTCATTTCCAACATCACGATGCATATTTCAATCATCATGATGCTCTTTTTCTTCATCTTGATGTTCATTTCCTTCGACATGATGCATATTTCCTTTATCATGTAATCATTTATATCATCATGATACTAATATACTTAATCATGATGCGTATTTCCTTCATCATGATGCTCATATCCTTCTTCATGATGCTCATTTCCTACATTATGATGCTCATTTTCGTCTTCATGATGCTCATTTCTTTCATCATAATGTATATTACCTTCATCTTGATTATCATTTCCTAAGTCATTATAGTCATTTCCTTTAATCATGAGGCTTATTTAATTCATCGTTATGCATATTTCCTTAATCATGATGCTCATTTCTTACATCATGATACATATTTCCTTCATCATGGTGATATTTCCTTCACCGTGATGCTCATTTCTTACATCTATATGCTCTTTTCCTTCATCATGATGCATTTTTTCTTCATGATGATACTCATTTCCATCACCATGATGTTGATTTCCTTTATCATGATGCGTATTTACTTCATCATGATGCTCATTTACTACATCATGATGCTCATTTCATTCATTACGATGCATATTTCATTCATCATGATGCTCATTTCTTACATCATGCTTCATATTTCCTTCATCTCTATGTTCATTTCCAACATCATGATGACCATTTTCTTCATCATGATGCAAATTTTCTTCATAATGATGCTTATTTCCTTTATCATGATGCGTATTTCCTTCATCATAATGCTCATTTCCTTCATCATATTTCTTATTTCCATCATCATGATGCATTAGTCCTTCGTCGTGATACTTATTTCCTTCATTATGATGCTCATTTCTATCATCATGTTGCATGTTTCCTTCATCATGATGCTCATTTCCTATATCATGACCTAATTTCCTTCATCATAATGCATATTTTCCTTCATCATAATGCTCATTTCCTACGTCACGATGCATATTCTCATCATCATGATGCTCATTTCTTGTATTATGATGCTCATTTCCTTCATCATGATGCATATTTTCCTTCATCATAATGCTCATTTCCTGCATCATGATACATATTTCAATCATCATGATGCTCTTTTCCTTCATCTTGATGTTCATTTCCTTCACCATGATGCATATTTCCTTAATCATGTAATCATTTACACCATCATGATGCTAATATACTTTGTCATGATGCGTATTTCCTTTATCATGATGCTCATTTCTTCTTCATGATGCTCATTTCCTACATTATGATGCTCATTTTCCTTTTCATGATGCTCATTTCTTTCATCATAATGAATATTTCTTTCATCATGATTACATTTCCTAAGTCATTATGGTCATTTTCTTTAATCATGAGGCTTATTTCATTCATCGTGATACATATTTCCTTAATTATGATGCTCATTTCCTACATCATAATACATATTTCCTTCATGATGGTGATATTTCCTTCATCGTGAGCTCATTTCTTACATCAATATGCTCTTTTCCTTCATCGTGATGCATGTTTTCTTCATGATGATCCTCATTTCCATCACCATGATGTTGATTTCCTTCATCATGACGCGTATTTACTTAATCTTGATGCTCATTCACTACATCATGATGCTCATTTCATAAATTACGATGCATATTTCCTTCATCATGATGCTCATTTCTTACATCATGCTTCATATTTCCTTCATCTCTATGTTCATTTCCAACATCATGATGATAATTTACTTCATCATGATGGAAATTTTCTTCATAATGATGCTTATTTCCTTTATCATGATGCGTATTTCCTCCATCATAATAATCATTTCCTTCATCATAATTCTTATTTCCATCATCATGATGCATAAATCCTTCATCGTGAAACTTATTTCCTTCATCATGATGCTCATTTCTATTATCATTTTGCATGTTTCCTTCATCATGATGCTCATTTCCTATATCATGACCTAATTTCCTTCATCATGATGAATATTTTCCTTCATCATAATGTTCATTTCCTACGTCACGATACATATTCACATCATCATGATGCTCATTTCTTTCATCATGATGCTAATTTCCTGTATCATGATGCTCATTTCCTTCATCATGATGCATATTTTCCTTCATCATAATGCTCATTTCCTACATCACGATGCACATTTCAATCATCATGATGCTCTTTTCCTTCATCTTGATGGTCATTTCCTTCGCCATGATGCATATTTTTTCATCATGTAATCATTTACATCTTCATGATGCTAATATACTTCATCATGATGCGTATTTCCTTCATCATGATGCTCATTTCCTTCTTCATGATGCTCATTTCCTACATTATGATTCTCATTTCCCTTTTCATGATGCTCATTTCTTTCATCATAATGAATATTTCCTTCATCATGATTATCATTTCCTAAGTTATTATGATCATTTTCTTTAATCATGAGGCTTATTTCATTCATCGAGAGACATATTTCCTTAATCATGATGCTCATTTCCTACATCATGATACATATTTCCTTCATCATGGTGATATTTCCTTCATCGTGATGCATGTTATCTTCATGATGATCCTCATTTCCATCACCATGATGTTGATTTCCTTCATCGTGATGCGTATTTACTTCATCTTGATGCTCATTCACTACATCATGATGCTCATTTCATTCATTACGATGCATATTTCCTTCATCATGATGCTCATTTCTTACATCATGCTTCATATTTCCTTCATCTCTATGTTCATTACCAATATCATGATGATAATTTCCTTCATCATGATAGAAATTTTCTTCATAATGATGCTTATTTCTTTTATCATGATGCGTATTTCCTCCATCATAATAATCATTTCCTTCATCATAATTCTTATTTCCATCATCATGATGCATAAATCCTTCATCGTGAAACTTATTTCCTTCATCATGATGCTCATTTCTATTATCATGTTGCATGTTTCCTTCATCATGATGCTCATTTCCTATATCATGACCTAATTTCCTTCATCATGATCCATATTTTCCTTCATCATAATGCTCATTTCCTGCGTCACGAACCATATTGTCATCATCATGATGCTCATTTCTTTCATCATGATGCTCATTTCCTGTATCATGATGCTCATTTCCTTCATCATGAAGCATATTTTCCTTCATCATAATGCTCATTTCCTACATCACGATGCATATTTCAATCATCATCATTCTCTTTTCCTTCAACTTGATGTTCATTTCCTTCGCCATGATGCATATTTCCTTTATATGTAATCATTTACATCATCATGATGCTAATATTCTTCATCATGATGCATATTTCCTTCATCATGATGCTTATTTCCTTCTTCATGATGCTCATTTCCTACATTATGATGCTCATTTCCCTTTCATTTCTTTCATCATAATGAATATTTCCTTCATCATGATTATTATTTCCTAAGTTATTATGGTCATTTTCTTTAATCATGAGGCTTATTTCATTCATCGTGATACATATTTCCTTAATCATGATGCTCATTTCCTACATCATGGTACATATTTCCTTCATCATTGTGATATTTCTTTCATCGTGATGCTCTTTTCTTACATCAATATGCTCTTTTCCTTCATCATGATGCATGTTTTCTTCGTGATGATCCTCATTTCCGTCACCATGATGTTGATTTCCTTCATCATGATGCGTATTTACTTCATCTTTATGCTCATTCACTACATCATTATACTCATTCCATTCATTACGATGCATATTTCCTTCATCATGATGCTCATTTCTTACATCATGCTTCATATTTCCTTCATATCTATGTTCATTTCCAACATCATGATGATAATTTCCTTCATCATGATGGAAATTTTCTTCATAATGATGCTTATTTCCTTTATCATGATGCATATTTCCTCCTTCATAATGATCATTTCCTTTATCATAATTCTTATTTCCATCATCATGATGCATAAATCATTCATCGTGAAACTTATTTCCTTCATAATGATGCTCATTTCTATCATCATGATGCATGTTTCCTTCATCACGATGCTCATTTCCTATATCATGACCTAATTTCCTTCAACATGATGCATATTTTCCTTCATCATAATGCTCATTTCCTACGTCACGATGCATATTCTCATCATCATGATGCTTATTTCTTTCATCATGATGCTCATTTCCTATATCATGATGCTCATTTCCTTCATCATGATGCATATTTTCCTTCATCATAATGCTCATTTCCTACGCCACAATGCATATTTCAATCATCATGATGCTCTTTTCCTTCATCTTGATGCTCATTTCCTTCGCCATGATGCATATTTCCTTTATCATGTAATCATTTACATCATCATGATGCGTATTTCCTTCATCATGATGCTCATTTACTTCTTCATGATGCTCATTTCCTACATTATGATGCTCATTTCCCTTTTCATGATGCTCATTTCTTTCATCATAATGAACATTTTCTTCATCATGATTATCATTTCCTAAGTCATTGTGGTCATTTCCCTTAATAATGAGTCTTATTTCATTCATCGTAATACATATTTCCTTAATCATGATGCTCATTTACTACATCATGATACATATTTCCTTCATCATGGTGATATTTCCTTCATCGTGATGCTCATTTCTTACATCAATATGCTCTTTTCCTTTATCATGATGCATGTTTTCTTCATGATGATCCTCATTTCCATAACCATGATGTTGATTTCCTTCATCATGATGCTCATTCACTACATCATTATGATGCATATTTCCTTCATCATGATGCTCATTTCTTACATCATGCTTCTGTTTCCTTCATCTCTATGTTTATTTCCAACATCATGATGATCATTTCCTTCATCATGATGCAAATTTCTTCATAATGATGCTTATTTCCTTTATCATGATGTGTATTTTCTTCATCATAATGCTCATTTCCTTCATTACAATTCTTATTTCCATCATCATGATGCATTAATCCTTCGTCGTGATACTTGTTTCCTTCATCACGATACTCATTTCTATCATCATGATGCTCATTTCCTATATCATGACTTAATTTCCTTCATCATGATGCATATTTTCCGTCATCATAATGCTCATTTCCTATGTCATGATGCATATTGTCATCATCATGATGCTCATTTCTTTCATCATGATGCTCATTTCCTGTATCATGATGCTAATTTCTTTCATCATGATGCTCATTTCCTGTATCATAATGCTCATTTCCTTCATCATTATGTATATTTTCCTTCATCATAATGCTCATTTCCTACATCACGATGCATATTTCAATCATCATGATGCTCTTTTCCTTCATCTTGATGTTAATTTCCTTCGCCATGATGCATATTTCCTTCATCATGTAATCATTTACATCATCATGATGCTAATATACTTCGTCATGATGCGTATTTCCTTCATCATGATGCTCATTTCTTCTTCATGATGCTCATTTCCTACATTATGATGCTCATTTCCCTTTTCATGATGCTCATTTATTTCATCATAATGAATATTTCCTTCATCATGATTATCATTTTCTAAGTCATTATGGTCATTTCCTTTAATCATGAGGCTTATTTCATTCATCGTGATACATATTTCCTTAATCATGATGCTCATTTCCTAGATCATGATACATATTTCCTTCATCATGGTGATATTTCCTTCATCGTGATGCTCATTTCTTACATCAATACGCTCTTTTCCTTCATCATGATGCATGTTTTCTTCATGATGATCTTCATTTCCATCACCATGATGTTGATTTCCTTCATCATGATGCGTATTTACTTCATCTTGATACTCATTCACTACATCATGATGCTCATTTCATTCATTACGATGCATATTTCCTTCATCGTGATGCTTATTTCTTACATCATGCTTCATATTTCCTTCATCTCTATGTTCATTTCAAACATCATGATGATAATTTCCTTCATCATGATGGAAAATTTCTTCATAATGATGCTTATTTCCTTTATCATGATGTGTATTTCCTCTATCATAATGATCATTTCCTTCATCATAATTCTTATTTCCATAATCATGATGCATAAATCCTTCATCGTGAAACTTATTTCCTTCATCTTGATGCTCATTTCTATCATCATGTTGCATGTTTCCTTCATCATGATGCTCATTTCCTATATCATGACCTAATTTCCTTCGTCCTGGTGCATGTTTTCCTTCATCATAATGCTCATTTCCTATGTCACGATTCATATTCTCATCATCATGATGCTCATTTCTTTCATCATGATGCTAATTTCCTGTATCATGATGCTCATTTCCTTCATCATGATGCATATTTTCCTTCATCATAATGCTCATTTCGTACATCACGATTGTCACGCCCCGACCCCAGACAGAACGCGACAACTGCCACGCTAACCATAAATTTCGCGGAATGGGTGCACTCCACCCTACAAAGTTTATAGAAAACGTAAGGCTTGCTATCAAGTACCTGTAGAATTGAACAACTGATAACAATGGGTACAACCCGAGGACATCATCTCATGAAGTATCAACAAGGATTTACGAAGGTACAAAATATAACGGTGTAACTTAGTTTAAAGAAAATATACATGAACGATATAACATCTCGAAGGTACAAAAAGAACATCAAGAAGGTCACCAAATATAAACTATACAATCTTGCCAATGAATCTGTCAATTTACATAAAAGAAGAAGTACCCAAAACACTGATTGGATGACGAGCAAACGATAGGCAAACCTCCAACCAAAATGATATCAACAGCCTGAAAAGGAAAGAATGATGGGGGTGAGCAAAACCACTAGCTCAGTGAGGTGATAAGGCGGTCACCCCGACCCTTATACGAAGCATGTATTCCCACTCATGGTTCATAACATAAAATCCAACATTTCGTCCCACAATAACAATTTCTCACTCAGTATACATATTAATGAAAATAAAAACCTTAGTGAACATTTACGAATAACACAATTAGTTCAAACAGCATGTTATCACATAAAAGATGCATGGGTAGTCAATATCCTCCTCGAACTGAGCTCTCCGTCGAGAGACAGTCCAAGCCCGTCACCGTTACTCTAGATAAAATGCACATTAATATTCTTTCTCAACACGCCAAGTGCTAAAGTTCACAATTCAATATCGACGTGAATACTTGAAATGATCAAACATATAAACATATATGACATGCATGTCCCACACCGGTGACGTTGACTGAGCCTATAATAGACTGATCCATTTAACGATCACCCTCCAGAGTATCAGTATTTGACAAATGGGCAGGTGCCCTGTTAGATCTAACTCACCCGGGTTTTCCAAGCAACGGGCAACTTGGTTGTCACTCTAACTCACCCGAACAGCGATAATTCGGGCTACTTAATCAATGTCGCTCCAACTCACCCAAACCGTGACCAATTCGGGCTACTTAACCTTGGTACCAGGCATACATATGCATATGCATCATAAGATGAATAACGACTCAAGTTAGAGTCTTAATTGGCACACAAGAATAACCAGAAATAAATTCTCAAATAATTCACAATAAATGCTATCAGTTATCGAGTCGGCAAGGCTCTTCAACATAAGTCAAAATCAATAATAATCATAAAATGGCTAACAGGACTCTAACCAGAGCAATCGAGCCAATCAGGCTCTTTACCACATAACACAATACCAAATAATTTTCTTATCAATTAACTAAAACTAAAATAAATTCACATTTATCGAGGGTCCACACTTCCCACAAGAGAAGGCGTTCCCAAATTATCAACTCACAAGGAAGTGATTAACTCTCTCCGGAATCTGAAGTCGGTCCCTTGTCCTTCGTCGATGGTTCTTTACCTAGAAAGAAGATGAGCAATTAAAGACAAATCAAATATAACTAACTATTAGCGGTAACATCACCTTTCATTGCTAAAAACAAATCCTAATCGAGTTCGAACGAGTCGATATTAAATAAAAATATCATGTAACTCCTTAACATCAGTTCCCAATCCCACATAACCCGTTTCAATACATTAACTAAACGAAACGATAGAAAATAAATTTGAATTCGACATAAAAATTCTGAAATTTTCCAGCTAGCGGCAGTTTACGAGAAAAATCATAACTAATTGTAGAATAATCGGATTGAGGCGTTTCAAGTGGCTACGGAAAGCTAACAAGTTCAGCTACGTACAGAAATTAAGTTTACAAACTTTCGAGAGCAATAGCTATGTCAAACTCAGTCCGAACAGTCTGCGAATTACCCACATACCAAAAAGAAAAACCCCACAAAATTACAAAACCATGGAAGAAGGAAGCTTAATTCACACATCACTAACCCCAAAACAACTTACAAACCACCTAGGATGAGGGTTGTAAGGGAGAATTTGATCAACAAAGGTTTCTCCCCTTCACTCTCTTCTTTCCCCTCTTTTGTTTTTCTTCTCCCGTTCTTCTTTCTTTTCTTTTTTCTTTTTTTTTTAACTTTAACCTTAATAATTATATATCAGGCCATTTAAGTGGGCTAAAACTTTGGGCCACAAAATAAATAAATAAGTAAGTTTGGGCTTTCTAAAAATATCTAGTTGGGCTAAGATAGGGCTGGTCTTTTGGGCCATAAAAATAAATAAATAAGTTTTCGGCTTTCTAAAAAAAAATCTAGTTGGGCTAAGATATTATAACGATGCATATTTCAATCATCATGATGCTCTTTCCCTTCATCTTGATGTTCATTTTCTTCGCCATGATGCATATTTTCTTCATCATGTAATCATTTATATCATCATGATGCTAATATTCTTCATCATGATGCATATTTCCTTCATCATGATGCTCATTTCCTTCTTCATGATGCTCATTTCCTACATTATGATGCTCATTTCCCTTTTTATGATACTCATTTCTTTCATCATAATGAATATTTCCTTCATCATGAGTATCATTTCCTAAGTCATTATGGTCATTTTCTTTAATCATGAGGATTATTTCATTCATCGTGATACATATTTCCTTAATCATGATGCTCATTTCCTACATCATGATACATATTTCCTTCATCATTGTGATATTTCCTTCATCGTAATGCTCATTTCTTACATCAATATGCTCTTTTCCTTCATCATGATGCATGTTTTCTTCATGATGATCCTCATTTCCGTCACCATGATGTTGATTTCCTTCATCATGATACGTATTTACTTTATTTTGATGCTCATTCACTACATCATTATGCTCATTCCATTCATTACGATGAATATTTCCTTCATCATGATGCTCATTTCTTACATCATGCTTCATATTTCCTTCATCTCTATGTTCATTTCCAACATCATGATGATAATTTCCTTCATCATGATGGAAATTTTCTTCATAATGATGCTTATTTCCTTTATTATGATGCGTATTTCCTCCTTCATAATGATCATTTCCTTTATCTTAATTCTTATTTCCATCATCATGATGCATAAATCCTTCATCGTGAAACTTATTTCCTTCATTATGATGCTCATTTCTATCATCATGATGCATGTTTCCTTCATCATGATGCTCATTTCCGATATCATGACCTAATTTCCTTCATCATGATGCATATTTTCCTTCATCATAATGCTCATTTCCTATGTCACGATTCATATTCTCATCATCATGATGCTTATTTCTTTCATCATGATGCTCAATTCCTATATCATGATGCTCATTTCCTTCATCATGATACATATTTTCCTTAATCATAATGCTCATTTCCTACATCACGATGCATATTTCAATCATCATGATGCTCTTTTCCTTCATCTTGATGCTCATTTCCTTCGCCATGATGCATATTTTCTTCATCATGTAATCATTTACATAATCATGATGCATATTTCCTTTATTATGATGCTCATTTCCTTCTTCATGATGCTCATTTCCTACATTATGATGCTCATTTCCCTTTTCATGATGCTCATTTCTTTCATCATAACGAATATTTCCTTCATCATGATTATCATTTCCTAAATCATTATGGTCATTTCCTTTAATCATGAGTCTTATTTCATTCATCGTGATACATATTTCTTTAATCATGATGCTCATTTCCTACATCGTGATACATATTTCCTTCATCGTGATGCTCATTTCTTAATCAATATGCTCTTTTCCTTCATCATGATGCATATTTTCTTCATGATGATCCTCATTTCCATCACCATGATGTTGATTTCCTTCATCATGATGCGTATTTACTTCATCTTGATGCTAATTCACTACATCATGATGCTCATTCCATTCATTACGATGCATATTTCCTTCATCATGATGCTCATTTCTTACATCATGCTTCATGATGATAATTTCCTTCATCATGATGGAAATTTTCTTCATAATGATGCTTATTTCCTTTATCATGATGCGTATTTCCTCCATCATAATGATCATTTCCTTCATCATAATTCTTATTTCCATCATCATGATTCATAAATTCTTCATCGTGAAACTTATTTCCTTCATCATGATGCTCATTTCTATCATCATGATGCATGTTTCCTTCATCATGATGCTCATTTCCTATATCATGACCTAATTTCCTTCATCATGATGCATATTTTCCTTCATCATAATGCTCATTTCCTGTGTCATGATGTATATTCTCATCATCATGATGCTCATTTCATTCATCATGATGCTCATTTCCTGTATCATGATGCTCATTTCCTTCATTATGATGCATATTTTCCTTCATCATAATGTTCATTTCCTACATCACGATACATATTTCAATCATCATGATGCTCTTTTCCTTCATCTTGATGCTCATTTCCTTCGTTATGATGCATATTTCCTTCATCATATAATCATTTACATCATCATGATGCTAATATTCTTCATCATGATGCGTATTTCCTTCATCATGATACTCATTTCTTCTTCATGATTCTCATTTCCCTTTTCATGATTCTCATTTCTTTCATCATAATGAATATTTCCTTCATCATGATTATCATTTCCTAAGTCATTATGGTCATTTTCTTCAATCATAAGGCTTATTTCATTTATCGTGATACATATTTCCTTAATCATGATGCTCATTTCCTACATCATGATATATATTTCCTTCATCATGGTGATATTTCCTTCACCGTGATGCTCATTTCTTACATCAATATGCCCTTTTCCTTTATCATGACGCATGCTTTCTTCTTGATGATCCTCATTTTCATAACCATGATGTTGATTTCCTTCATCATGATGCGTATTTACTTCATTATGATGCTCATTCACTACATCATGATGCTCATTTCATTCTTTACGATGCATATTTCCTTCATCATGATGCTCATTTCTTTCATCATGCTTCATATTTTCTTCATCTCTGTGTTCATTCCCAACATCATGATGATCATTTCCTTCATCATGATGCAAATTTTCTTCATAATGATGCTCATTTCCTTTATTATGATGCGTATTTCCTTCATCATGATGCTCATTTCCTTCATCATAATTCTTATTTCCATCATCATGATGCAAAAATCCTTCGTCGTGATACTTATTTCCTTCATCATGATGCACATTTCTATAATCATGATGCATGTTTCTTCATCATGATGCTCATTTCCTATATCATGACATAATTTCCTTCATCATGATGCATATTTTCCTTCATGATACTGCTCATTTCCTACGTCAAGATGCATATTGTCATCATCATGATGCTCATTTCTTTCATCATGATGCTCATTTCTGTATCATGATGCTCATTTCCTTCATCATGACGAATATTTTACTTCATCATAATGCTCATTTCCTACATCACGATGCATATTTCAATCATCATGATGCTCTTTTCCTTCATTTTGATGTTCATTTCCTTCGCCATGATGTATATTTCCTTCATCATGTGATCATTTACATCATCATGATGCTAATATACTTCGTCATGATGCGTATTTTCTTCATCATGATGCTCATTTCTTCTTCATGATGCTAATTTCCTACATTATGATGCTCATTTCTCTTTTCATGATGCTTATTTCTTTCATCATAATGAATATTTCCTTCATCATGATTATCATTTCCTAAATCATTATGGTAATTTCCTTTAATAATGAGGCTTATTTCATTCATCGTGATACATATTTCCTTAATCATGATGCTCATTTCCTAGATCATGATACATATTTCCTTCATTATGGTGATATTTCCTTCATCGTGATACTAATTTCTTACATCAATATTCTCTTTTCCTTTATCATGATGCATGTTTTCTTCATGATGATCCTCATTTCTATCACCATGATATTGATTCCCTTCATCATGATGCGTATTTACTTCATCTTGATGCTCATTCACTACATCATGATGCTCATTCCATTCATTACGATGCATATTTCCTTAATCATGATGCTCATTTCTTACATCATGCTTCATGATGATAATTTCCTTCATCATGATGGAAATTTTCTTCATAATGATGCTTATTCCCTTTATTATGATGCGTATTTCCTCCATCATAATGATCATTTCCTTCATCATAATTCTTATTTCCATCATCATGATGCATAAATTCTTCATCGTGAAACTTTCCTTCATCATGATGCTCATTTCTATCATCATGATGCATGTTTCCTTCATCAAGATGCTCATTTCCTATATCACGACCTAATTTCCTTCATCATGATGCATATTTTCCTTCATCATAATGCTCATTTCCTACGTCACGATGCATATTCTCATCATCATGATGCTCATTTCTTTCATCATGATGCTCATTTCCTGTATCATGATGCTCATTTCCTTTATTATGATGCATATTTTCCTTCATCATAAAATGCTCATTTCCTACATCATGATACATATTTCAATCATCATGATGCTCTTTTCCTTTATCTTGACGATCATTTCCTTCTCCATTATGCATATTTCCTTCATCATTTAATCATTTACATCATTATGATGCTAATATACTTCATCATGATGCGTATTTCCTTTTTAATGATGCTCATTTCCTTCTTCATGATGCTCATTTCCTACATTATGATGCTCATTTCCCTTTTCATGATTCTCATTTCTTTTATTATAATGAGTATTTCCTTCATCATGATTATCATTTTCTAAATCATTATGGTAATTTTCTTTAATCATGAGGCTTATTTCATTCATCGTGATACATATTTCCTTAATCATAATGCTCATTTCCTAGATCATGATACATATTTCCTTCATCATGGTGATATTTTCTTCATCATGATGCTTATTTCTTACATCAATATTCTCTTTTCCTTTATCATGATGCATGTTTTTTTCATGATGATCCTCATTTCCATCACCACGATGTTGATTTCCTTCATCATGATTCGTATTTACTTCATCATGATGCTCATTTCTTACATCATGCTTCATATTTCCTTCATCTCTATGTTCATTTCCAACATCATGATGATCATTTACTTCGTCATGATGCAAATTTTCTTTATAATGATGCTCATTTCCTTTATCATGATGCGTATTTCCTTCGTCACGATGCTCATTTCCTTCATCATAATTCTTATTTCCATCATCATGATGCATAAATCCTTCATCGTGATACTTATTTCCTTCATCATGATGCTCATTTCTATCATCATGATGCATGTTTCCTTCATCATGATACTCATTTCCTATATCATGACATAATTTCCTTCATCATGATGCATATTTTCCTTCATCAAAATGCTCATTTCCTACGTCACGATGCATATTCTCATCATCATGATGCTCATTTCTTTCATCATGATGCTCATTTCCTGTATCATGATGCTCATTTCTTTCATTATGATGCATATTTTCCTTTATCATAATGCTTATTTCCTACATCACGATGCATATTTCAATCATCATGATGCTCTTTTCCTTCATCTTGAAGCTCATTTCCTTCGCCATGATGCATATTTCCTTCATCATATAATCATTAACATCATCATGATGCTAATATTCTTTATCATGAAGCGCATTTCCTTCGTCATGATGCTCATTTCTTCTTCATGATGCTCATTTCCTACATTAAGATGCTCATTTCCTTTTTCATGATGCTCATTTCTTTCATCATAATGAATATTTCCTTCATCATGATTATCAATTCCTAAGTCATTATGGTCATTTTCTTCAATCATGAGGCTTATTTCATTTATCGTGATACATATTTCCTTAATCATGATGCTCATTTCCTACATCATGATACATATTTCCTTCATCATGGTGATATTTCCTTCACCGTAATGCTCATTTCTTACATAATATTCTCTTTTCCTTTATCATGATGCATGCTTTCTTCATGATGATCCTCATTTTCGTCACCATGATGTTTATTTCCTTTATCATGATATGTATTTACTTCATTATGATGCTCATTCACTACATCATGTGCTCATTTCATTCTTTACGATGCATATTTCCTTCATCATGATGCTCATTTCTTACATCATGCTTCATATTTCCTTCATCTCTGTGTTCATTCCCAACATCATGATGATCATTTCCTTCATCATGATGCAAATTTTCTTCATAATGATGCTCTTTCCTTCATCATAATTCTTATTTCCATCATCATGATGAAAAAATCCTTCGTCATGATCCTTATTTCTTCATCATGATGCTCATTTCTATCATCATGATGCAAGTTTCCTTCATCTCTATGTTCATTTCCAACATCATGATGATAATTTTCTTCGTCATGATGGAAATTTTCTTCATAATGATGCTTATTTCCTTTATCAAGATGCGTATTTCCTCCATCATAATGATCATTTCGTTCATCATAATTATTATTTCCATCATCATTATGCATAAATCCTTCATCGTAAAACTTATTTCCTTCATCATGATGCTCATTTCTATCATCATGATGCATGTTTCCTTCATCATGATGCTTATTTCCTATATCATGACCTAATTTTCTTCATCACGATGCATATTTTCCTTGATCATAATGCTCATTTCCTACGTCACGATGCATATTCTCATCATCATGATTCTCATTTCTTTCATCATGATGCTCATTTCCTGTATAATGATGATCATTTCCTTCATCATGATGTATATTTTCCTTCATCATAATGCTCATTATCTACATCACGATGCATATTTCAATCATCATGATGTTCTTTTCCTTTATCTTGATGCTAATTTCCTTCAACATGATGCATATTTCCTTCATCGTGTAATCATTTTCATCATCATGATGCTAATATACTTCATCATGATGCGTATTTCCTTCATTATGATGCTCATTTTCTACATTATAATACTCATTTCCCTTTTCATTATGTTCATTTCTTTCATCATAATTAATATTTCCTTCATCATGATTATCATTTCCTAAGTCATTATGGTCATTTCCTTTAATAATGAGGCTTATTTCATTCATCGTGATACATATTTCCTTAATCATGATGCTAATTTCCAACATCATGATACATATTTCCTTCATCATGGTGATATTTCCTTCATCGTGATGCTCATTTCTTTCATCAATATGCTCTTTTCCTTCATCATGATGCATGTTTTCTTCATGATGATCCTTATTTCCATCACCATGATGTTGATTTCCTTCATCATGATGCGTATTTACTTCATCTTGATGCTCATTCACTACATTATGAGGCTCATTTCATTCATTATGATACATATTTCCTTCATCATGATGCTCATTTCTTACATCATGCTTCATATTTCCTTCATCTCTATGTTCATTTCCAACATCATGATGATAATTTCCTTCATCATGATGGGAATTTTATTCATAATGATACTTATTTCCTTTATCATGATGCGTATTTCCTTCATCATAATGCTCATTTCCTTCATCAAAATTCTTATTTCCATCATCATGATGCATTAATCCTTCGTCGTGATACTTATTTCCTTCATCATGATGTTCATTTCTATCATCATGATGCATGTTTCCTACATCATGACGCTCATTTCCTATATCATGATCTAATTTCCTTCATCATGATGCATATTTTCCGTCATCATAATGCTCATTTCCTACATCACGATGCATATTCTCATCATCATGATGCTCATTTCCTGTATCATGATGCTCATTTCCTTCACCATGATGCATATTTTCCATCATCATAATGCTTATTTCCTACATCACGATGCATATTTCAATCATTATGATGCTCTTTTCCTTCATCCTGCTGTTCATTTCCTTCGCCATGATGCATTTTCCCTTCATCATGTAATCATTTACATCATCATGATGCTAATATACTTCGTCATGATGTATATTTCCTTCATCATGATGCTCATTTCTTCTTCATGATGCTCATTTCCTACATTATGATGCTTATTTCCCTTTTCATGATGCTCATTTCTTTTATCGTAATGAATATTTCCTTCATCATGATTATCATTTCCTAAGTCATTATGGTCATTTTCTTTAATCATGAGGCTTATTTCATTCATCGTGATACATATTTCCTTAATCATGATGCTCATTTCCTACATCAAGATACATATTTCCTTCATCATGGTGATATTTCATTCATCGTGATGCTCATTTCTTACATCAATATGCACTTTTCCTTTATCATGATGCATGTTTTCTTCATGATGATCCTCATTTCCATCACCATGATGTTGGTTTCCTTCATCATGATGCGTATTTTCTTCATTATGATGCTCATTCACTACATCGTGATGTTCATTTCATTCTTTACGATGCATATTTCCTTCATCATGATGCTCATTTCTTACATCATGCTTCATATTTCCTTCATCTCTATGTTCATTCCCAACATCATGACGATCATTTCCTTCATCATGATGCAAATTTTCTTCATAATGATGCTCATTTTCTTTATCATGATACGTATTTCCTTCGTCATGATGTTCATTTCCTTCATCATAATTCTTATTTCCATCATCATGATGCATAAATCCTTCGTCGTGATACTTATTTCCTTCATCATGATGCTCATTTCCTATATCATGACATAATTTCTTTTATCATGATGCATATTTTCCTTCATCATAATTCTCATTTCCTACATCACGATGCATATTCTCATAATCATGATGCTCATATCTTTCATCATGGTGCTCATTTCCTGTATCATGATGCTCATTTCCTTCATCATGATGCATATTTTTCTTCATCATAATGCTCATTTCCTACATCACGATGCATATTTCAATCATCATGATGCTCTTTTCCTTCATCTTGATGCTCATTTCCTTCGCCATGATGCATATTTCCTTCATCATGTAATCATTTACATTATCATGATGCTAATATACTTCATCATGATGCGTATTTCCTTCATCATGATGCTAATTTCCTTCTTCATGATTCTAATTTCATAAATTATGATGCTCATTTCCCTTTTCATGATGCTCATTTCTTTCATCATAATGAATATTTCCTTCATCATGATTAAAATTTCCTAAGTCATTATGGTCATTTTCTTTAATCATGAGGCTTATTTCATTCATCGTGATACATATTTCCTTAATCATGATGCTCATTTCCTATAGCATGATACATATTTCCTTCATCTGGTGATATTTTCTTCATCGTGATGCTCATTTCTTACATCAATACGCTCTTTTCCTTCTTCATGATGCATGTTTTCTTCATGATGATCCTCATTTCCATCACCATGATGTTGATTTCCTTCATCATGATGCGTATTTACTTCATCTTGATGCTCATTCACTATATCATGATGCTCATTTCATTCATTACGATGCATATTTCCTTCATCATGATGCTCATTTCTTACATCATGCTTCATATTTCCTTCATCTCTATGTTTATTTCCAACATCATGATGATAATTTCCTTTATCATGATGGAAATTTTCTTCATAATGATGCTTATTTCCTTTATCATGATGCGTATTTCCTTCATCATAATGCTCATTTCCTTCATCATAATTCTTATTTCCATCATCATGATGCATTAATCCTTCGTCGTGATACTTATTTCCTTCATCATGATGCTCATTTCTATCATCATGATGCATGTTTCCTATATCATGATGCTCATTTCCTATATCATGATCTAATTTCTTTCATCATGATGCATATTTTCCGTCATCATAATGCTCATTTCCTACATCACGATTCATATTCTCATCATCATGATGCTTATTTCTTTCATCATGATACTCATTTCCTTTATCATGATGCTCATTTCCTTCATCATGAAGCATATTTTCCTTCATCATAATGCTCATTTCCTACATCACGATGCATATTTCAATCATCATGATGCTCTTTTCCTTCATCTTGATGTTAATTTCCTTCGTCATGATGCATATTTCCTTCATCATGTAATCATTTACATCATCATGATGCTAATATACTTCGTCATGATGCATATTTCCTTCATCATGATGCTCATTTCTTCTTCTTGATGTTCATTTCCAACATTATGACGCTCATTTCCCTTTTCATGATGCTCATTTCTTTCATCGTAATGAATATTTCCTTCATCATGATTATCATTTCCTAAGTCATTATGGTCATTTCCTTTAATCATGAGGCTTATTTCATTCATCGTGATACATATTTCCTTAATCATGATGCTCATTTCCTACAGCATGTTACATATTTCCTTCATCATGGTGATATTTCCTTCATCGTGATGCTCATTTCTTACATCAATATGCTCTTTTCCTTATCATGATGCATGTTTTCTTCATGATGATCCTCATTTCCATCACCATGATGTTGATTTCCTTCATCATGATGCGTATTTACTTCATCTTGATGCTCATTCACTACATCATGATGCTCATTTCATTCATTACGATGCATATTTCCTTCATCATGATGCTCATTTCTTACATCAGGCTTCACATTTCCTTCATCTCTATGTTCATTTCCAACATCATGATGATAATTTCCTTCATCATGATGGAAATTTTCTTCATAATGATGCTTATTTCCTTTATCATGATGCGTATTTCCTTCATCATAATGCTCATTTCCTTTGTCATAATTCTTATTTCCATCATCATGATGCATTAATCCTTCGTCGTGATACTTATTTCCTTCATCATGATGCTCATTTCTATCATCATAATGCATGTTTCCTACATCATGATACTCATTTCCTATATCATGATCTAATTTCCTTCATCATGATGCATATTTTCCGTCATCATAATTCTCATTTCCTACGTCACGATGCATATTCTCATCATCATGATGCTCATTTCTTTCATCATGATGCTCATTTCCTGTATCATGATCCTCATTTCCTCATCATGAAGCATATTTTCCTTCATCATAATGCTCATTTCCTACATCACGATGCATATTTCAATCATCATGATGCTCTTTTCCTTCATCTTGATGTTTATTTCCTTCTCCATGATGCATATTTCCTTCATCATGTAATCATTTACATCATCATGATGCTAATATACTTTGTCATGATGCGTATTTCCTTCATCATGATGCTCATTTCCTTCTTCATGATGCTCATTTCCTACATTATGATGCTCATTTCCCTTTTCATGATGCTCATTTCTTTCATCGTAATGAATATTTCCTTTATCATGATTATCATTTCCTAAGTCATTATGGTCATTTTCTTTAATCATGAGGCTTATTTCATTCATCGTGATACATATTTCCTTAATCATGATGCTCATTTCCTACATCATGATACATATTTCCTTCATCATGGTGATATTTCCTTCATCGTGATGCTCATTTGTTACATCAATATGCTCTTTTCCTTCATCAATATGCATGTTTTCTTCATGATGATCCTCATTTCCATCCCCATGATGTTGATTTCCTTCATCATGATGCGTATTTAATTCATCTTGATGCTCATTCACTACATCATGATGCTCATTTCATTAATTACGATGCATATTTCCTTCATCATGATGCTCATTTCTTACATCATTCTTCATATTTCCTTCATCTCTATGTTCATTTCCGACATCATGATGAAAATTTCCTTCATCATGATGGAAATTTTCTTCATAATGATGCTTATTTCCTTTATCATGATGCGTATTTCCTTCATCATAATGCTCATTTCCTTCATCACAATTCTTATTTCCATCATCATGATGCATTAATCCTTCGTCGTGATACTTATTTCCTTCATCATGATGCATATTTTTCGTCATCATAATGTTCATTTCCTACGTCACGATGCATATTCTCATCATCATGATGCTCATTTCTTTCATCATGATGCTCATTTCCTTCATCATGATGCATATTTTTCTTCATCATAATGCTCATTTCCTACATCACGATGCATATTTCAATCATCATGATGCTCTTTTCATTCATCTTGATGCTCATTTCCTTCGCCATGATGCATATTTCCTTCATCATGTAATCATTTACATTATCATGATGCTAATACACTTCATCATGATGCGTATTTCCTTCATCATGATGCTAATTTCCTTCTTCATGATTCTAATTTCATACATTATGATGCTCATTTCCCTTTTCATCATGCTCATTTCTTTCATCATAATGAATATTTCCTTCATCATGATTAAAATTTCCTAAGGCATTATGGTCATTTCCTTTAATCATGAGGCTTATTTCATTAATCGTGATACATATTTCCTTAATCATGATGCTCATTTCCTATAGCATGATACATATTTCCTTTATCTGGTGATATTTCCTTCATCGTGATGCTCATTTCTTACATCAATACGCTATTTTCCTTCTTCATGATGCATGTTTTCTTCATGATGATCCTCATTTCCATCCCCATGATGTTGATTTCCTTCATCATGATGCGTATTTAATTCATCTTGATGCTCATTCACTACATCATGATGCTCATTTCATTAATTACGATGCATATTTCCTTCATCATGATGCTCATTTCTTACATCATTCTTCATATTTCCTTCATCTCTATGTTCATTTCCAACATCATGATGAAAATTTCCTTCATCATGATGGAAATTTTCTTCATAATGATGCTTATTTCCTTCATCATGATGCGTATTTCCTTCATCATAATGCTCATTTCCTTCATCATAATTCTTATTTCCATCATCATGATGCATTAATCCTTCGTCGTGATACTTATTTCCTTCATCATGATGCTCATTTCTATCATCATGATGCATGTTTCCTATATCATGATGCTCATTTCCTATATCATGATCTAATTTCTTTCATCATGATGCATATTTTCCGTCATCATAATGCTCATTTCCTACATCACGATTCATATTCTCATCATCATGATGCTCATTTCTTTCATCATGATACTCATTTCCTTTATCATGATGCTCATTTCCTTCATCATGAAGCATATTTTCCTTCATCATAATGCTCATTTCTTACATCAGGATGCATATTTCAATCATCATGATGCTCTTTTCCTTCATCTTGATGTTCATTTCCTTCGTCATGATGCATATTTCCTTCATCATGTAATCATTTACATCATCATGATGCTAATATACTTCGTCATGATGCATATTTCCTTCATCATGATGCTCATTTCTTCTTCATGATATTCATTTCCAACATTATGACGCTCATTTCCCTTTTCATGATGCTCAATTCTTTCATCGTAATGAATATTTCCTTCATCATGATTATCATTTCCTAAGTCATTATGGTCATTTCCTTTAATCATGAGGCTTATTTCATTTATCGTGATACATATTTCCTTAATCATGATGTTCATTTCCTACAGCATGATACATATTTCCTTCATCATGGTGATATTTCCTTCATCGTGATGCTCATTTCTTACATCAATACGCTCTTTTTCTTCATAATGATGCATGTTTTCTTCATGATGATCCTCGTTTCCATCACCATGATGTTGATTTCCTTCATCATGATGAGTATTTACTTTATCTTGATGCTCATTCACTACATCATGATGCTCATTTCATTCATTACGATGCATATTTCCTTCATCATGATGCTCATTTCTTACATCATGCTTCATATTTCCTTCATCTCTATGTTCATTTCCAACATCATGATGATAATTTCCTTCATCATGATTGAAATTTTCTTCATAATGATACTTATTTCCTTTATCATGATGCGTATTTCCTTCATTATAATGCTCATTTCCTTCATCATAATTCTTATTTCCATCATCATGATGCATTAATCCTTCGTCGTGATACTTATTTCCTTCATCATGATGCTCATTTCTATCATCATGATGCATGTTTCCTACATCATGATGCTCATTTCTTATATCATGATCTAATTTCTTTCATCATGATGCATATTTTTCGTCATCATAATGCTCATTTACTACATCACGATTCATATTCTCATCATCATGATGCTCATTTCTTTCATCATGATGCTCATTTCCTTTATCATGATGCTCATTTCCTTCATCATGAAGCATATTTTCCTTCATCATAATGCTCATTTCCTACATCACGATGCATATTTCAATCATCATGATGCTCTTTTCCTTCATCTTGATGTTCATTTCCTTCGCCATGATGCATATTTCCTTCATCATGTAATCATTTACATCATCATGATGCTAATTTACTTCGTCATGATGCATATTCCCTTCATCATGATGCTCATTTCTTCTTCATGACGCTCATTTCCTACATTATGACGCTCATTTCCTTTTTCATGATGCTCATTTCTTTCATCGTAATGAATATTTCCTTCATCATGAATATCATTTCCTAAGTCATTATAGGTCATTTCCTTTAATCATGAGGCTTATTTCATTCATCGTGATACATATTTCCTTAATCATGATGCTCATTTCCTAGATCATGATACATATTTCCTTCATCATGGTGATATTTCGTTCATCGTGATGCTCATTTCTTACATCAATACGCTCTTTTCCTTCATAATGATGCATGTTTTCTTAATGATGATCCTCATTTCCATCACCATGATGTTGATTTCCTTCATCATGATGCGTATTTACTTCATCTTGATGCTCATTCACTACATCATGATGCTCATTTCATTCATTACGATGCATATTTCCTTCATCATGATGCTCATTTCTTACATCATGCTTCATATTTCCTTCATCTCTATGTTCATTTCCAACATCATGATGATAATTTACTTCATCATGATGGAAATTTTCTTCATAATGATGCTTATTTCCTTTATCATGATGCGTATTTCCTTCATTATAATGCTCATTTCCTTTATCATAATTCTTATTTCCATCATCATGATGCATTAATCCTTCGTCGTGATACTTATTTCCTTCAGCATGATGTTCATTTCTATCATCATGATGCATGTTTCCTACATCATGATGCTCATTTCCTATATCATGATCTAATTTCCTTCATCATGATGCATATTTTCCGTCATCATAAATCTCTTTTTTTATGTCACGATGCATATTCTCATCATCATGATGCTCATTTCCTGTATCATGATGCTCATTTCCTTCATCATGATGCATATTTTCCTTCATCATAATGCTCATTTCCTACATCACGATGCATATTTCAATCATCATGATGCTCTTTTCCTTCATCTTGGTGTTCATTTCCTTCGCCGTGATGCATATTTCCTTCATCATGTAATCATTTACATCATCATGATGCTAATATACTTCGTTATGATGCATATTTCCTTCATCATGATGCTCATTTCTTCTTCATGATGCTCATTTCCTACATTATGACGCTCATTTCCCTTTTCATGATGCTCATTTCTTTCATCGTAATGAATATTTCCTTCATCATGATTATCATTTCCTAAGTCATTATGGTCATTTCCTTAATCGTAAGGCTTATTTCATTCATCGTGATACATATTTCCTTAATCATGATGCTCATTTCCTAGATCAAGATACATATTTCCTTCATCATGGTGATATTTCATTCATTGTGATGCTCATTTTTTACATCAATATGCACTTTTCCTTTATCATGATGCATGTTTTCTTCATGATGATCCTCATTTCTATCACCATGATTTTGATTTCCTTCATCATGATGCGTATTTTCTTCATTATGATGCTCATTCACTACATCATGATGCTCATTTCATTCTTTACGATGCATATTTCCTTCATCATGATGCTCATTTCTTACATCATGCTTCATATTTCCTTCATCTCTATGTTCATTCCCAACATCATGATGATCATTTCCTTCATCATGATGGAAATTTTCTTCATAATGATGCTCATTTTCTTTATCATGATACGTATTTCCTTCGTCATGATGTTCATTTCCTTCGCCATAATTCTTATTTCCATCATCATGATGCATAAATCCTTCGTCGTGATACTTATTTCCTTCATCAGATGCTCATTTCCTATATCATGACATAATTTCCTTCATCAAGATGCATATTTTCCTTCATCATAATGCTCATTTCCTACGTCACGATGCATATTCTCATAATCATGATGCTTATTTCTTTCATCATGATGCTCATTTCCTGTATCATGATGCTCATTTCCTTCATCATGTTGCATATTTTCCTTCATCATAATGCTCATTTCCTAATCATGATGCATATTTCAATCATCATGATGCTCTTTTCCTTCATCTTGATGCTCATTTCCTTCGCCATGATGCATATTTCCTTCATCATGTAATCATTGACATCATCATGATGCTAATATACTTCATCATAATGTGTATTTCCTTCATCATGATGCTAATTTCCTTCTTCATGATTCTAATTTCCTACATTATGATGCTCATTTCCCAATTCATGATGCTCATTTCTTTCATCATAATGAATATTTCCTTTATCATGATTATCATTTCCTAAGTCATTATGGTCATTTCCTTTAATCATGAGGCTTATTTCATTCATCGTGATACATATTTCCTTAATCATGATGCTCATTTCCTACAGCATGATACATATTTCCTTTATCATGGTGATATTTCCTTCATCGTGATACTCATTTCTTACATCAATACGCTCTTTTCCTTCATCATGACGCATGTTTTCTTCATGATGATCCTCATTTCCATCACCATGATGTTGATTTCCTTCATCATGATGCGTATTTACTTAATCTAGATGCTCATTCACTACATCATGATGCTCATTTCATTCATTACGATGTATATTTCCTTCATCATGATGCTCATTTCTTACATCATGATTCATATTTCCTTCATCTCTATGTTCATTTCCAACATCATGATGATAATTTCCTTCATCATGATGGAAATTTTCTTCATAATGATGCTTATTTCCTTTATCATGATGCGTATTTCCTTCATCATAATGCTCATTTCCTTCGTCATAATTCTTATTTCCATCATCATGATGCATTAATCCTTCGTCGTGATACTTATTTCCTTCATCATGATGCTCATTTCTATCATCATGATGCATGTTTCCTACATCATGATGCTCATTTCTTATATCATGATCTAATTTCTTTCATCATGATGCATATTTTTCGTCATCATAATGCTCATTTACTACATCACGATTCATATTCTCATCATCATGATGCTTATTTCTTTCATCATTATGCTCATTTCCTTTATCATGATGCTCATTTCCTTCATCATGAAGCATATTTTCCTTCATCATAATGCTCATTTCCTACATCACGATGCATATTTCAATCATCATGATGCTCTTTTCCTTCATCTTGATGTTCATTTCCTTCGCCATGATGCATATTTCCTTCATCATGTAATCATTTACATCATCATGATGCTAATTTACTTCGTCATGATGCATATTCCCTTCATCATGATGCTCATTTCTTCTTCATGATGCTCATTTCCTACATTATGATGCTCATTTCCCTTTTCATGATGCTCATTTCTTTCATCGTAATGAATATTTCCTTCATCATGAATATCATTTCCTAAGTCGTTATAGGTCATTTCCTTTAATCATGAGGCTTATTTCATTCATCGTGATACATATTTCCTTAATCATGATGCTCATTTCCTAGATCATGATACATATTTCCTTCATCGTGATGCTTATTTCTTACATCAATATGCACTTTTCCTTTATCATGATGCATGTTTTCTTCATGATAATCCTCATTTCCATCACCATGATGTTGATTTCCTTCATCATGATGCATATTTTCTTCATTATGATGCTCATTCACTACATCATGATGCTCATTTCATTCTTTACAATGCATATTTCCTTCATCATGATGCTCATTTCTTACATCATGCTTCATGTTTCCTTCATCTCTATGTTCATTCCCAACATCATGATGATCATTTCCTTCATCATGATGCAAATTTTTTTCATAATGATGCTCATTTTCTTTATAATGATACGTATTTCCTTCGTCATGATGTTCATTTCCTTCATCATAATTCTTATTTCCATCATCATGATGCATAAATCCTTCGTCATGATACTTATTTCCTTCATCATGATTCTCATTTCCTATATCATGACATAATTTACTTAATCATGATGCATATTTTCCTTCATCATAATGCTCATTTCCTACGTCACGATGCATATTCTCATAATCATGATGCTCATTTCTTTCATCATGATGCTCATTTCCTGTATCATGATGCTCATTTCCTTCATCATGATGCATATTTTCCTTCATCATAATGCTCATTTCCTACATCACGATGCATATTTCAATCATCATGATGCTCTTTTCCTTCATTTTGATGCTCATTTCCTTCGCCATGATCCATATTTCCTTCATGTAATCATTTACATCATCATGATGCTAATATACTTCATCATGATGCGTATTTCCTTCATCATGATGCTAATTTCCTTCTTCATGATTCTCATTTCCTACATTATGATGCTCATTTCCCTTTTCATGATGCTCATTTCTTTCATCATAATGAATATTTCCTTCATCATGATTATCATTTCCTAAGTCAATAAGGTCATTTCCTTTAATCATGAGGCTTATTTCATTCATCGTGATACATATTTCCTTAATCATGATGCTCATTTCCTACATTATGATACATATTTCCTTCATCATGGTGATATTTCCTTCATCGTGATGCTCATTTCTTACATCAATACGCTCTTTTCCTTCATCATGATGCATGTTTTCTTCATGATGATCCTCATTTCCATCACCATGATGTTCATTTCCTTCATCATGATGCGTATTTACTTCATCTTGATGTTCATTCACTACATCATGATGCTCATTTCATTCATTACGATGCATATTTCCTTCATCATGATGCTCATTTCTTACATCATGCTTCATATTTCCTTCATCTCTATTTTTATTTCCAACATCATGATGATAATTTCCTTCATCATGATGGAAATTTTCTTCATAATGATGCTTATTTCCTTTATCATGATGCGTATTTCCTTCATCATAATGCTCATTTCCTTCATCATAATTCTTATTTCCATCATCATGATGCATTAATCCTTCGTCGTGATACTTATTTCCTTCATCATGATGCTCATTTCTATCATCATGATGCATGTTTCCTACATCATGATGCTTATTTCCTATATCATGATATAATTTCCTTCATCATGATGCATATTTTCCGTCATCATAATGCTCATTTCCTACGTCACGATGCATATTCTCATCATCATGATGCTCATTTCTTTCATCATGATGCTCATTTCTTGTATCATGATGCTCATTTCCTTCATCATAATGCTCATTTCCTATATCACGATGCATATTTCAATCATCATGATGCTCTTTTCCTTCATCTTGATGTTAATTTCCTTCGCCATGATGCATATTTCCTTCATCATGTAATCATTTACATCATCATGATGCTAATATACTTCGTCATGATGCATATTTCCTTCATCATGATGCTTATTTCCTACATTATGATGCCCATTTCCCTTTTCATGATGCTCATTTCTTTAATCGTAATGAATATTTCCTTCATCATGATTATCATTTTCTAAGTCATTATGGTTATTTCCTTTAATCATGAGGCTTATTTCATTCATCGTGATACATATTTCCTTAATCATGATGCTCATTTCCTATAGCATGATACATAATTCCTTCATCATGGTGATATTTCCTTCATCGTGATGCTCATTTCTTACATCAATACGCTCTTTTCCTTTATCATGATGCATGTTTTCTTCATGATGATCCTCATTTCCATCACCATGATGTTGATTTCCTTCATCATGATGCGTATTTACTTCATCTTGATGCTCATTCACTACATCATGATGCTCATTTCATTCATTACGATGCATATTTCCTTCATCATGATGCTCATTTCTTACATCAGGCTTCACATTTCCTTCATCTCTATGTTCATTTCCAACATCATGATGATAATTTCCTTCATCATGATGGAAATTTTCTTCATAATGATGCTTATTTCCTTTATCATGATGCGTATTTCCTTCATCATAATGCTCATTTCCTTTGTCATAATTCTTATTTCCATCATCATGATGCATTAATCCTTCGTCGTGATACTTATTTCCTTCATCATGATGCTCATTTCTATCATCATAATGCATGTTTCCTACATCATGATGCTCATTTCCTATATCATGATCTAATTTCCTTCATCATGATGCACATTTTCCGTCATCATAATTCTCATTTCCTACGTCACGATGCATATTCTCATCATCATGATGCTCATTTCTTTCATCATGATGCTCATTTCCTGTATCATGATGCTCATTTCCTCATCATGAAGCATATTTTCCTTCATCATAATGCTCATTTCCTACATCACGATGCATATTTCAATCATCATGATGCTCTTTTCCTTCATCTTGATGTTCATTTCCTTCGCCATGATGCATATTTCCTTCATCATGTAATCATTTTCATCATCATGATGCTAATATACTTCATCATGATGCATATTTCCTTCATCATGATGCTCATTTCCTACACTATGACGCTCATTTCCCTTTTCATGATGCTCATTTCTTTCATCGTAATGAATATTTCCTTCATCATGATTATCATTTCCTAAGTCATTATGGTCATTTTCTTTAATCATGAGGCTTATTTCATTCATCGTGATACATATTTCCTTAATCATGATGCTCATTTCCTACATCATGATACATATTTCCTTCATCATGGTGATATTTCATTCATCGTGATGCTCATTTGTTACATCAATATGCTCTTTTCCTTCATCATGATGCATGTTTTCTTCATGATGATCCTCATTTCCATCCCCATGATGTTGATTTCCTTCATCATGATGCGTATTTACTTCATCTTGATGCTCATTCACTGTATCATGATGCTCATTTCATTCATTACGATGCATATTTCCTTCATCATGATGCTCATTTCTTACATCAGGCTTCACATTTCCTTCATCTCTATGTTCATTTCCAACATCATGATGATAATTTCCTTCATCATGATGGAAATTTTCTTCATAATGATGATTATTTCCTTTCTCATGATGCGTATTTCCTTCATCATAATGCTCATTTCCTTTGTCATAATTCTTATTTCCATCATCATGATGCATTAATCCTTCGTCGTGATACTTATTTCCTTCATCATGATGCATATTTTTCGTCATCATAATGCTCATTTCCTACGTCACGATGCATATTCTCATCATCATGATGCTCATTTCTTTCATCATGATGCTCATTTCCTGTATCATGATGCTCATTTCCTTCATCATGATGCATATTTTCCTTCATCATAATGCTCATTTTCTACATCACGATGCATATTTCAATCATCATGATGCTCTTTTCCTTCATCTTGATGTTCATTTCCTTCGCCATGACGCATATTTCCTTCATCATGTAATCATTTACATCAATATGATGCTAATATACTTCGTCATGATGCATATTTCCTTCATCATGATGCTCATTTCTTCTTCATGATGCTCATTTCCTACATTATGACGTCATTTCCCTTTTCATGATGCTCATTTCTTTAATCGTAATAAATATTTCCTTTATCATGATTATCATTTCCTAAGTCATTATGGTCATTTCCTTTAATAATGAGGCTTATTTCATTCATCGTGATACATATTTCCTAAATCATGATGCTCATTTCCTAAATCATGATACATATTTCCTTCATCATGGTGATATTTTCTTCATCGTGATGCACATTTCTTACATCAATACGCTCTTTTCCTTCATCATGATGCATGTTTTCTTCGTGATGATCCTCTTTTCCATCACCATGATGTTGATTTCCTTCATCATGATGCGTATTTACTGCATCTTGATGCTCATTCACTGCATCATGATGCTCATTTCATTCATTACGATGCATATTTACTTCATCATGATGCTCATTTCTTACATCATGCTTCATATTTCCTTCATCTCTATGTTCATTTCCAACATCATGATGATAATTTCCTTCATCATGATGGAAATTTTCTTCATAATAATGCTTATTTCCTTTATCATGATGCGTATTTCCTTCATCATAATGCTCATTTCCTTCGTCATAATTCTTATTTCCATCATCATGATGCATTAATCCTTCGTCGTGATACTTATTTCCTTCATCGTGATGCTCATTTCTATCATCATGATGTATGTTTCCTACATCATGATGCTCATTTCCTATATCATGATCTAATTTCATTCATCATGATGCATATTTTCCATCATCATAATGCTCATTTCCTACGTCACGATGCATATTCTCATCATCATGATGCTCATTTCTTTCATCATGATACTCATTTCCTGTATCATGATGCTCATTTCCTTCATCATGATGCATATTTTCCTTCATCATAATGCTCATTTCCTACATCACGATGCATATTTCAATAATCATGATGCACTTTTCCTTCATCTTGATGTTCATTTCCTTCGCCTTGATGCAAATTTCCATCATCATGTAATCATTTACATCATCATGATGCTAATATACTTCGTCATGATGCATATTTCCTTCATCATGATGCTCATTTCTTCTTCACGATGCTCATTTCCTACATTATGACGCTCATTTCCCTTTTCATAATGCTCATTTCTTTCATCGTAATGAATATTTCCTTCATCATGATTATCATTTCCTAAGTCATTATGGTCATTTCCTTTAATCATGAGGCTTATTTCATTCATCGTGATACATATTTCCTTAATCATGATGCTCATTTCCTAGATCATGATACATATTTCCTTCATAATGGTGATATTTCGTTCATCGTGATGCTCATTTCTTACATCAGTATGCACTTTTCCTTTATCATGATGCATGTTTTCTTCATGATGATCCTCATTTCCATCACCATGATGTTGATTTCCTTCATCATGATGCATATTTTCTTCATTATGATGCTCATTCACTACATCATGATGCTCATTTCATTATTTACGATGCATATTTCCTTCATCATGATGCTCATTTCTTACATCATGCTTCATATTTCCTTAATCTCTATGTTCATTCCCAATATCATGATGATCATTTCCTTCATCATGATGCAAATTTTCTTCATAATGATGCTCATTTTCTTTATCATGATACGTATTTCCTTCGTCATGATGTTCATTTCCTTCATCATAATTCATATTTCCATCATCATGATGCATAAATCCTTCGTCGTGATACTTATTTCCTTCATCATGATGCTCATTTCCTATATCATGACATAATTTCCTTCATCATGATGCATATTTTCCTTCATCATAATGCTCATTTCCTACATCACGATGCATATTCTCATAATCATGATGCTCATTTCTTTCATCATGATGCTCATTTCCTGTATCATGATGCTCATTTTCTTCATCATGATGCATATTTTCCTTCATCATAATGTTCATTTCCTACATCACGATGCATATTTCAATCATCATGATGCTCTTTTCCTTCATCTTGATGCTCATTTCCTTCGCCATGATGCATATTTCCTTCATCATGTAATCATTTACATCATCATGATGCTAATATACTTCATCATGATGTGTATTTCTTTCATCATGATGCTAATTTCATTCTTCATGATTCTCATTTCCTACATTATGATGCTCATTTCCCTTTTCATGATGCTCATTTCTTTCATCATAATGAATATTTCCTTCATCATGATTATCATTTCCTAAGTCATTATGGTCATTTCCTTTAATCATGAGGCTTATTTCATTCATCGTGATACATATTTCCTTAATCATGATGCTCATTTCCTAGATCATGATACATATTTCCTTCATCATGGTGATATTTCGTTCATCGTGATGCTCATTTCTTACATCAGTATGCACTTTTCCTTTATCATGATGCATGTTTTCTTCATGATGATCCTCATTTCCATCACCATGATGTTGATTTCCTTCATCATGATGCATATTTTCTTCATTATGATGCTCATTCACTACATCATGATGCTCATTTCATTATATACGATGCATATTTCCTTCATCATGATGCTCATTTCTTACATCATGCTTCATATTTCCTTCATCTCTATGTTCATTCCCAATATCATGATGATCATTTCCTTCATCATGATGCAAATTTTCTTCATAATAATGCTCATTTTCTTTATCATGATACGTATTTCCTTCGTCATGATGTTCATTTCCTTCATCATAATTCATATTTCCATCATCATGATGCATAAATCCTTCGTCGTGATATTTATTTCCTTCATCATGATGCTCATTTCCTATATCATGACATAATTTCCTTCATCATGACGCATATTTTCCTTCATCATAATGCTAATTTCCTACGTCACGATGCATATTCTCATAATCATGATGCTCATTTCTTTCATCATGATGCTCATTGCCTGTATCATGATGCTCATTTTCTTCATCATGATGCATATTTTCCTTCATCATAATGTTCATTTGCTACATCACGATGCATATTTCAATCATCATGATGCTCTTTTCCTTCATCTTGATTCCCATTTCCTTCGCCATGATGCATATTTCCTTCATCATGTAATCATTTACATCATCATGATGCTAATATACTTCATCATGATGCATATTTCCTTCATCATGATGCTAATTTCATTCTTCATGATTCTCATTTCCTACATTATGATGCTCATTTCCCTTTTCATGATGCTCATTTCTTTCATCATAATGAATATTTCCTTCATCATGATTATCATTTCCTAAGTCATTATGGTCATTTCCTTTAATCATGAGGCTTAATTCATTCATCGTGATACATATTTCCTTAATCATGATGCTCATTTCCTACAGCATGATACATATTTCCTTCATCATGGTGATATTTCCTTCATCGTGATGCTCATTTCTTACATCAATACGCCCTTTTCCTTCATCATGATGCATGTTTTCTTCATGATGATCCTCATTTCCATCACCATGATGTTGATTTCCTTCATCATGATGCGTATTTACTTCATCTTGATGTTCATTCACTACATCATGATGCTCATTTCATTCATTACGATGCATATTTCCTTCATCATGATGCTCATTTCTTACATCATGCTTCACATTTCCTTCATCTCTATGTTCATTTCTAACATCATTATGATAATATCCTTCATCATGATGGAAATTTTCTTCATAATGATGCTTATTTCCTTTATCATGATGCGTATTTCCTTCATCATAATGCTCATTTCCTTCATCATAATTCTTATTTCCATCATCATGATGCATTAATCCTTCATCGTGATACTTATTTCCTTCATCATGATGCATATTTTCCGTCATCATAATGCTCATTTCCTACGTCACGATGCATATTCTCATCATCATGATACTCATTTCTTTCATCATGATGCTCATTTCCTGTATCATGATGCTCATTTCCTTCATCATGATGCATATTTTCCTTCATCATAATGCTCATTTCCTACATCACGATGCATATTTCAATCATCATGATGCTCTTTTCCTTCATCTTGATATTCATTTCCTTCGTCATGATGCATATTTCCTTCATCATGTAATCATTTCCTTAATCATGATGCTCATTTTTTCTTCATGATGCTCATTTCCTACATTATGATGCTCATTTCCCTTTTCATGATGCTCATTTCTTTAATCGTAATGAATATTTCCTTCATCATGATTATCATTTCCTAAGTCATTATGGTCATTTCCTTTAATCATGAGGCTTATTTCATTCATCGTGATACATATTTCCTTAATCATGATGCTCATTTCCTAGATCATGATACATATTTCCTTCATCATGGTGATATTTCCTTCATCGTGATGCTCATTTCTTACATCAATAAGCACTTTTCTTTTATCATGATGCATGTTTTATTCATAATGATCCTCATTTCCGTCACCATGATGTTGATTTCCTAAATCATGATGCGTATTATCTTCATTATGATACTCATTCACTACATCATGATGCTCATTTCATTCTTTACGATGCATATTTCCTTCATAATGATGCTCATTTCTTACATCATGCTTCATATTTCCTTAATCTCTATGTTCATTCACAACATCATGATGATCACTTCCTTCATCATGATGCAAATTTTCTTCATAATGATGCTTATTTTCTTTATCATGATACGTATTTCCTTCATCATGATGTTCATTTCCTTCATCATAATTCTTATTTCCATCGTCATGATGCATAAATCCTTCGTCGTGATACTTATTTCCTCCATCATGATGCCCATTTCTATCATCATAATGCATGTTTCCTTCATCATGATGCTCATTTCCTATATCATGACATAATTTCCTTCATCATGATGCATATTTTCCTTCATCATAATGCTCATTTCCTACGTCACGATGCATATTCTCATAATCATGATGCTCATTTCTTTCATCATGATGCTCATTTCCTATATCATGATGCTCATTTCCTTCATCATGATGCATATTTTCCTTCATCATAATGCTCATTTCCTACATCACGATGCATATTTCAATCATCATGATGCTCTTTTCCTTCATCTTGATGCTCATTTCCTACGCCATGATGCATATTTCCTTCATCATGTAATCATTTACATCATCATAATGCTAATATGCTTCATCATGATGCGTATTTCCTTCATCATGATGCTAATTTCATTCTTCATGATTCTCATTTCCTACATAACGATGCTCATTTCCCTTTTCATGATGCTTATTTCTTTCATCATAATGAATATTTCCTTCATCATGATTATCATTTCCTAAGTCATTATGGTCATTTCCTTTAATCATGAGGCTTATTTCATTCATCGTGATACATATTTCCTTAATCATGATGCTCATTTCCTACATCATGATATTTCCTTCATCATGGTGATATTTCCTTCATCGTGATGCTCATTTCTTACATCAATATGCTCTTTTCCTTCATCATGATGCATGTTTTCTTCATGTTGATCCTCATTTCCATCACCATGATGTTGATTTCCTTCATCATGATGCGTATTTACTTCATCTTGATGCTCATTCACTACATCATGATGCTCATTTCATTCATTACGATGCATATTTCCTATATCATTATGCTAATTTCTTACATCATGCTTCATATTTCCTTCATCTCTATGATAATTTCCAACATCATGATGATAATTTCCTTCATCATGATGGAAATTTTCTTCATAATGATGCTTACTCCTTTATCATGATGCGTATTTCCTTCATCATAATGCTCATTTCCTTCATCATAATTCTAATTTCCATCATCATGATGCATAAATCCTTCGTCGTGATACTTATTTCCTTCATCATGATGCTCATTTCCTATATCATGATATAATTTCCTTCATTATGATGCATATTTTCCTTCATCATAATGCTCATTTCCTACGTCACGATGCATATTTCAATAATCATGATGCTCTTTTCCTTCATCTTGATGTTCATTTCCTTCGCCATGATGCATATTTCATTCATCATGTAATCATTTACATCATCATGATGCTAAATTACTTCGTCATGATGCGTATTTTCTTCATCATGATGTTCATTTTTTCTTCATGATACTCATTTCCTACATTATGATACTCATTTCCCTTTTCATGATGCTCATTTCTTTCATCATAATGAATATTTTCTTCATCATGATTATCATTTCCTAAGTCATTATGGTCATTTCCTTTAATCATGAGGCTTATTTCATTCATTGTGATACATATTTCCTTAATCATGATGCTCATTTCCTAGATCATGATACATATTTCCTTCATCATGGTGATATTTCCTTCATCGTGATGCTCATTTCTTATATCAATATGCTCTTTTCCTTTTATCATGATGCATGTTTTCTTCATGATGATCCTCATTTCCATCACCATGATGTTGATTTCCTTCATCATGATGCGTATTTACTTCATCTTGATGTTCATTCACTACACAATGATGCTCATTTCATTCATTACGATTCATATTTCCTTCATCATGATGCTCATTTCTTACATCATGCTTCATATTTCCTTCGTCTCTATGTTCATTTCCAATATCATGATGATAATTTTCTTCATAATGATGCTTATTTCCTTTATCATGATGCGTATTTCCTCCATCATAATGATCATTTCCTTCATCATAATTCTTATTTCCATCATAATGATGCATATATCCTTCATCGTGAAACTTATTTCCTTTATCATGATGCTCATTTCTATCATCATGATGCATGTTTCCTTCATCATTATGCTCATTTCCTATATCATGACCTAATTTCCTTCATCATGATGCATATTTTCCTTCATCATAATGCTAATTTCCTACGTCACGATGCATATTCTCATAATCATGATGCTCATTTCCTCTATCATGATGCTCATTTCCTTCATCATGATGCATATTTTCCTTCATCATAATGCTCATTTCCTACATTACAATGCATATTTCAATCATCATGATACTCTTTTCCTTCATCTTGATGCTCATTTCCTTCGCCATGATGCATATTTCCTTCATCATGTAATCATTTACATCATCATGATGCTAATATACTTCATCATAATGCGTATTTCCTTCATCATGATGCTCATTTCTTTCTTCATGATGCTTATTTCCTACATTATGATGCCCATTTCTTTCATCATAATGAATATTTCCTTCATCAAGATCATTATTTTCTTTAGTCATTATGGTCATTTCCTTTAATCATGAGGCATATTTCATTCATCGTGATACATATTACCTTCATCATGGTGATATTTCCTTCATCGTGATGCTCATTTCTTACATCAATATGCTCTTTTCCTTTTATCATGATGCATGTTTTGTTGATGATGATCCTCATTTCCATCACCATGATGTTGATTTCCTTCATCACGATGCGTATTTACTTCATCTTGATGCTCATTCACTAAATCATGATGCTCATTTCATTCATTACGATGCATATTTCCTTCATCATGATGCTCATTTCTTACATCATGCTTCATATTTCCTTCGTTCTATGTTCATTCCCAACATCATGATGATCATTTCCTTCATCATGATGCTTATTTCCTTTATCATGATCCGTATTTCCTCCATCATAATGATCATTTCCTTCATCATAATTCTTATTTCCATCATCATGATGCACAAATCCTTCATCGTGAAACTTATTTCCTTCATCATGATGCTTATTTCTATCATCATGATGCATGTTTCCTTCATCATGATGCTCATTTCCTATATCATGACCTAATTTCCTTCATCATGATGCATATTTTCCTTCATCATAATGCTCATTTCCTACGTTACGATGCATATTCTCATAATCATGATACTCATTTCTTTCATCATGATGCTAATTTCATCTATCATGATGCTCATTTCCTTCATCATGATGCATATTTTCCTTCATCATATGCTCATTTCCTGCATTACGATGCATATTTCAATCACTATGATACTCTTTTCCTTCATCTTGATGCTCATTTCCTTCGTCATGATGAATATTTCCTTCATCATGTAATCATTTACATCATCATGATGCTAATATACTTCATCATAATGCGTATTTCCTTCATCATGATGTTCATTTCCTTCTTCATGATGCTCATTTCCTACATTATGATGCTCATTTCTTTTATCATAATGAATATTTCCTTCATCATGATTATCATTTCCTAAGTCATTATGGTTATTTCCTTTAATCATGAGGCTTATTTCATTCATCGTGATACATTTTTCCTTAATCATGATGCTTATTTCCTTCATCATGATACATATTTCCTTCATCATGGTGATATTTCCTTCATCGTGATGCTCATTTCTTACATCAATATGCTCTTTTCCTTCATCATGATGCATGTTTTCTTCATGATGATCCTCATTTCCATCACCATGATGTTGATTTCCTTCATCATGATGCATATTTACTTCATCTTGATGCTCATTCACTACATCATGATGCTCATTTCATTCATTACGATGCATATTTCTTTCATCATGATGCTAATTTCTTACATTATGCTTCATATTTCCTTCATCTCTATGTTCATTTCCAACATCTTGATGATAATTTCCTTCATCATGATGGAAATTTTCTTCATAATGATGCTTATTTCCTGTATCATGATGCGTATTTCCTCTATCATAATGATCATTTCCTTCATCATAATTCTTATTTCCATCATCATGATGCACAAATCCTTCATCGTGAAACTTATTTCCTTCATCATGATGCTTATTTCTATCATCATGATGCATGTTTCCTTCATCATGATGCTCATTTCCTATATCATGACCTAATTTTCTTCATCATGATGCATATTTTCCTTCATCATAATGCTCAGTTCCTACGTCACGATGCATATTCTCATAATCATGATGCTCATTTCTTTCATCATGATGCTCATTTCCTCTATCATGATGCTCATTTCCTTCATCATGATGCATATTTTCCTTCATCATAATGCTCATTTCTTACATCACGATGCATATTTCAATCATCATAATGCTCTTTTCCTTCATCTTTGATGATCATTTCCTTCGCCATGATGCATATTTCCTTCATCATGTAATCATTTACATCATCATGATGCTAATATACTTCATCATAATGCGTATTTCCTTCATCATGATGCTCATTTCCTTCTTCATGATGCTCATTTCCTACATTATGATGCTCATTTCCCTTTTCATGATGCTCATTTCTTTCATCATAATGAATATTTCCTTCATCATGATTATCATTTCCTAAGTCAATATGGTCATTTCCTTTAATCATGAGGCTTATTTAATTCATCGTGATACATTTTTCCTTAATCATGATGCTCATTTCCTAGATCGTGATACATATTTTCTTCATCATGGTGATATTTCCTTCATCGTGATGCTCATTTCTTACATTAATATGCTCTTTTCCTTTATCATGATGCATGTTTTCTTCATGATGATCTTTATTTCCATCACCATGATGTTGATTTCCTTCATCATGATGCGTATTTACTTCATCTTGATACTCATTCACTACATCATGATGCTCATTTCATTTATTACGATGCATATTTCCTTCATCATGATGCTCATTTCTTACATCATGCTTCATATTTCCTTCATCTCTATGTTCATTTCCAACATCTTGATGAAAATTTCCATCATGATCCTTCATCATGATGGAAATTTTCTTCATAATGATGCTTATTTCCTTTATCATGATGCATATTTCCTCCATCATAATTATCATTTCCTTCATCATAATTCTTATTTCCATCATCATGATGTATAAATCCTTCATCGTGAAACTTATTTCCTTCATCATGATGCTCATTTCATCATCTTGATGCATGTTTCCTTCATCGTGATGCTCATTTCCTATATCATGATCTAATTTTCTTCATCATGATGCATATTTTCCGTCAACATAATGCTCATTTCCTACGTCACGATGCATATTCTCATCATCATGATGCTCATTTCTTGTATCATGATGCTCATTTCCTTCATCATGATGCATATTTTCCTTCATCATAATGCTCATTTCCTATATCACGATGCTTATTTCAATCATCATGATGCTCTTTTCCTTCATCTTGATGTTCATTTCCTTCGCCATGATGCATATTTCCTTCATCACGTAATCATTTACATCATCATGATGCTAATATACTTCGTTATGATGTGTATTTCCTTCATCATGATGCTCATTTCTTCTTCATGATGCTCTTTTCCTACATTATGATGCTCATTTCCCTTTTCATGATGCTCATTTCTTTCAACATAATGAATATTTTCTTCATCATGATTATCATTTCCTATGTCATTATGATAATTTCCTTTAAGGCTTATTTCATTCATCGTATACATATTTCCTTAATCATGATGCTAATTTCCTAGATCATGATACATATTTCCTTCATCATGGTGATATTTCCTTTATCGTGATGCTCATTTCTTATATCAATATGCTCTTTTCCTTTTATCATGATGCATGTTTTCTTCATGATGATCCTCAATTCCATCATCATGATGCTGATTTCCTTCATCATGATGCGTATTTACTTCATCTTGATACGCATTCACTACATAATGATGCTCATTTCATTCATTACGATCCATATTTCCTTCATCATGATACTCATTACTTACATTATGCTTCATATTTCCTTCATCTCTATGTTCATTTCTAACATCATGATGACATTTTTCTTCATAATGATGCTTATTTCCTTTATCATGATGTTCATTTCCTTCATCATGATGTTCATTTCCTTCATCATGATGCAAATTTTCTTCATAATGATGCTCATTTCCTTTATCATGATGCGTATTTCCTTCGTCATGATGCTCATTTCCTATATCATAATTCTTATTTCCATCATCATGATGCATAAATCCTTCATCGTGAAACTTATTTCTTTCATCATGATGCTCATTTCTATCATCATGATTCTTGTTTCCTTCATCATGATGCTCATTTCCTATATCATGACCTAATTTCCTTCATCATGATGCATATTTTCCTTCATCATAATGCTCATTTCCTACGTCACGATGCATATTCTCATAATCATGATGCTCATTTCTTTCATCATGATGCTCATTTCCTCTATCATGATGTTCATTTCCTTCATCATGATGCATATTTTCCTTCATCATAATGCTCATTTCCTACATCACGATGCATATTTCAATCATCATGATGCTCTTTTCCTTCATCTTGATGCTCATTTCCTTCACCATGATGCATATTTCCTTCATCATGTAATCATCTACATCATCATGATGCTAATATACTTCATCATAATGCTCATTTCCTTCATCATGATGCTCATTTCCTTCTTCATGATGCTCATTTCCTACATTATGATGCTCATTTCTTTCATCATAATGAATATTTCTTCATCATGATTTTCATTTCCTAAGTCATTATGGTCATTTCCTTTAATCATGAGGCTTATTTCATTCATCGTGATACATTTTTCCTTAATCATGATGCTCATTTCCTACATCATGATACATATTTCCTTCATCATGGTGATATTTCCTTCATCGTGATGCTCATTTCTTACATCAATATGCTCTTTTCCTTCATCATGATGCAAGTTTTCTTCATGATGATCCTCATTTCCATCACCATGATGTTGATTTCCTTCATCATGATGCGTATTTACTTCATCTTGATGCTCATTCACTACATCATGATGCTCATTTCATTCATTACGATGCATATTTCCTTCATCATGATGCTCATTTCTTACATCATGCTTCATATTTCCTTCATCTCTATGTTCATTTCCAACATCTTGATGATAATTTCCTTCATCATGATGGAAATTTTCTTCATAATGATGCTTATTTCCTTTATCATGATGCGTATTTTCTCCATCATAATGATCATTTCCTTCATCATAATTCTTATTTCCATCATCATGATGCATAAATCCTTCATCGTGAAACTTATTTCCTTCATCATGATGCTCATTTCTATCATCTTGATGCATGTTTCCTTCATCATGATGCACATTTCCTATATCATGATCTAATTTCCTTCATCATGATGCATATTTTCCATCAACATAATGTTCATTTCCTACTTCACAATGCATATTCTCATCATCATGATACTCAGTTCCTTCATCATGATGCATATTTTCCTTCATCATAATGCTCATTTCCTACATCACGATGCTTATTTCAATCATCATGATGCTCTTTTCCTTCATCTTGATGTTCATTTCCTTCGCCATGATGCATATTTCCTTCATCATGTAATCATTTACATCATCATGATGCTAATATACTTCGTCATGATGTATTTCCTTCATCATGATGCTCATTTCTTCTTCCTGATGCTCTTTTCCTACATTATGATGCTCATTTCCCTTTCATGATGCTCATTTCTTTCTGTTGGCATTCGATCATTTGGTTAAGTGACCCGTTAGGGTTCCATACGTTTCTAATATCAGCGGAAGCAAGAAAACATGAAACGTATTACTTTTCACCAAGGTATGTTGAAGATGAAGGATTCTCGCTGGCAGACTATGCAGTCCCACGAGAATGGCCATAACCTCCTCGTCTGATGTCAGAATTGAAATATCTTTATGCTCAAACGATCCTCTCTTAAACGGATTTCCGTCAGTATATTGATCATCAAATTCTAAAGTACTGTACGATTTTATATAAATTTCGCAATGTGGCGAACAGCAGCAGCAAACTACCTTATGATCTTCTGCCGTATGTCCCAAGTCCGATCTCGACGTCGTGTGGGCGACGATCTATGAGACCTCCTCAATCTGCTCTCAACCCTCATCACACGTGAATAAAAAATTAGATTAGGGTTCCAGATAAGCTGAGGTGACTTATATACATGGGCTACAGCAGGAACCAGGAGGAGAAATTAGATTGGGCCTCCATTGGGCTTAAGTATCCAAGCTTAGCCCAAAGCTTATACTTAAGTCCAATAATAATAATATATTCCACTAAAATATTATTACTGCACTGCCTTTCCAATCTCAAAATTACGTTTTGGGCTCCTTCTTATTATGAGCCCGTTAGTCTCCCCATGTATAAGATATACAATGTCCATTAATTAATTTAAGTTACTGACAACTCAATTAATTAATATCTCATCCAAGAGTAGTACCACTCAACCTCATTATCATGCCGGAATAAATTCCACCTGCAGGGTTTACATGATAATTCTTATGAGCTCCTCAAGGGATCATCAACATATGACGGACACAGATTCCTTCTACAATCAACAACACACCATAGAGACAGCACTACTTCTCAACTCACTGAGTTTGTTGATTTAATTACATGTAAATCTCACTCATTGATGAATCAAAGAAATACATATTGCCCTACGTGTCGAGATTATTGTATAGGGATTAAGAGCACGAACATCCATAATAACAGAGATCAAGTTTTTTCTATAAGTGAGTATAAGTCGAACGATCTCATGCGGTCCTGCTCAATAAACACAAGTGCACTAATGTGATTCTATAGCCAAGACAAGCTAATACCAAACCACACTACAACCATCCCGATAGAGAGTCCCCGTCTATCTCGGTTGTGAGCATCTGCTTATACTTTATAAGGAAACCGATAATATGATCTTCCGCGTGTTGTCGGACAACATATTATCTACAGTATAAAGTAAGTGGACTATTGCATCGTGCATATAAATAAATTATAATACGCAATTATTTGATCATATGATTCTCATTTCAAATAAATTGTTATAAGATTGTTCATACAAAAAAGCTAAACTTTTAGTATACAATCCAACAATCTCCCACTTATACTAAAAGACTATGCTGTCATGTCTTCTGCCATACATCTGATTCCCACTCCTACTACACGACCATCAAAAGCTTTTGTTTTAAGGTCCTTGTAAATGGATTTACTAGGTCATAATCCGATGCAATCTAGTCGACAACAACCTTCCCCTCATCATACAATTTCTCGTAATAGGTGGTACTCGTGCTCCATGTGTTTAATTGCCTTATGGACTCGTGATTCCTTCAAGTTTGTAACTGCACCAATATCATTAATTTAAATTGTGATAATCTTGGGCAAACTTAGAAATACTTCAAAGTCCATCATGAAGTTTCTAGAGTCATATAGATACTTTGGCTGCCTTATAGGCTCCAATTTATCATCTTTCCATGATGGAGTCCGGAGTTCGAAATATATTTCTATATAACACTCCTCCATATTATGGCTCTACTTCCTAACATTAAACACATAACCTTGAGGTGGATTTACTGCCATCCCTATCTGACTAAAAAATCCAAATCTACGTAATCCACAAGAAGCAGTGAATCTGCCATGTAAGCCTACATATAATTTCCAGTCCTTCTCAGACACTTCATATATGTCTTACCATAGTTCATCATTCTTGTTTCGGGTTACGTTAATACCCACTGTTCATGCCATCGGCAAAACAGATATCCAATCTCGTGCATAGCATTCCTTAGATTAAGCTTCCTCATTTGCCGAAGCATAAGGAACAACTTTCATCTTCTTTATCTACTTTGTGTCACAAGACACATTTCTTTAGATAAAGTCACGTGCTAAAATAAGTAAGGATCGTATCATCTCATGAAGTTTGAGATAAGCATAACATCCTTTCTTGTAATCCGTATTACCATGATCAAAAGGATATTTTTTTTGCTCCTCTTAAGTCCTTCATATCATACCGCTTTATCAACCATACCCATACGCCCGATAATACTCTTTCATTGTCTCCAATGAGCAAGATACTACCTACGTATAGTACAAGAAATACCACCACATTTCCATCACTCTTTTCAATATACAAGACCCATCCGATCATTGATTAGATCCATGCCACTGGATTACCTCATTAAAACGGATGTTTCATGATCTTGAAGCTTGCTTTAGTCCATGAATGGACACTTTTAAGCTTACTATCACAATGCTCTTAGCTTTTTGCAATGAATCACTCTGGTTGCTCCACATAGATGTTTCCCTTAAGACTTCCAATCAGGAAAGCTGTCTCGACATCTATTTACTATCCCTCATATTTCATATGAGTGGCAACAAATAAAAGAGTCCGGATCAACTTAGGCATAGCTACCGGCAAACTGGTTTTCTCATAATCAAACCCTTTCTTTCTAAGTATACCTTTTCGCAACAAGCTTGCTTCCAAGGTTTTCACCTTATTCTATGATCCTCTTTTATTCTTGCATGCCCGCTTCCAATGGCTTTTACGCCATTTAGCGGTTCAACAAGCATCCAGACCTAATTTAAAATCAATCGATTCTATTTTAATATTCATTGCACTTTGCTAGGATTTCGCATTTCTAACTTGTAGTGCGTCATCGTATCTGTGGGTCCATTTCTTGTTTGCTAGGGATCAAGTCTCACAACTCTCTCAAAACATGTATCAAATAGGTTGTCGAACATCCCTCCCACTACGACAAGACATTACATGCAATTGTGTATCAGACGTGACATGCGTTGCAGTTTACCTTGTGGTATATCCTCTTGCACAATTAATACTAATACTTTATGTTTTCTTCTCACATCCTTTAGGACAACTTATAAATGGATATGTGATTTATTACATAGTCCCTTTCCAAAAATCTAGTGTTTGTGTTAACAATCACCCTTCGATCTTTTAGACTAAATAAATCACCTTCATTTTTATAGCATATCCCACAAACAGACAAAAATTCAAATGAATTACTGTTTCTAGGGCTTATCCATAAAATGAATTAAGTAATTCCAAATAATTCATCATCTATCTAATCATTACCATAAGAGTCTTTCTCTTTTTAGGATTAAAAGACGCATTATTAATTACTATTTGTTGCATCCGTGGTATATACATGATTTAAGAGTTTACAAATTGTCACTAACGTATCTTAACAGATTATAGCTCCATCCTTCATTACTAAGACCATTTCATTTAAATGAAATGGAGTATCCATCCGTAAATGCATAGAAACTGAAATAAAATTCTTTCTATGAAAATACGTAAAGACAATTTCTCATAATCAAACGTTTATTCATATCGTAAGATAAATAAACAACTCCCACTGCAATAGCCACTACTCTCGTAGTATATTACCCATGTATAAAATAATCTTATCCTCACTTAGTAATAAACATTTAGTGATTCCGGTATCTACACAACGTATCAGTAGGTGCCATCACTAATCATGCTTCAACGACTAGCAAGTAAGATTCTATCCTTGTTCACTCCTTTTATGAAATTGTATTTCCTTTATCACATGTTTTGTCAGAAGTTTTCCACCATATACAACCTCTTGTAATTCAGGAGAAACTTACTCAAAACATCTAGGCAATTATGAAGAATAAAATTGACTTAGGTTTCCCCTTCAACTTCTATTCCATGTATTTCCAATTCATTCATCAAATTCAATCATGACCTACTGCCTTTTAACTTACTCAAGTATGCGAAGAGTTACATGAGACCATCATATTTCTATGAATCTCTTATCTCTTCACTAGAGACTTTAATATGCATCATGATAAGTCTTTTGTGAGAACACACATGTATTTCTTAAGCAGTAAAATTCGAATCCAAGATTCTTTTCTATTCATCTAATTTTGGACCAGTAAATATAATTTCTTTTAGTCAACGATAAGTGAAATAAAACTATTTGAAATTCAGAGAATCATAAAAAAATACACCGATCAAATCTTCGAATTTATCCATTTATATTGATTCCCTCAAAATAATATAAAATATAAATTCACCGACATCTCAAGCACCGTGAGTTTGCAAGCCACGATAGTGTGGACGTTTGTAAACCCGAACATTTACAAGAGAAGATTTTACCCATTAATTTCATTTGTCAACCTAACTTTATGACAAAATAATTAATAGTCGGTTCCTCTTTAGCCGTGCAAATAAAAGCAGTGACTCCAATGGGGAGGATATTTATTATTTACACCTTAGTGTACACCATTATTTGACCCCAAGTTCATTGCGCAAGCTTATGTGCCTTACAGATGGAGAAGAACACACGCGTTCGGATAACTTCCTACAGTCATCAATTATAAGTCTGTACAGTGATCCGCACATGAACTCATCCGATAGGGAGGAAGGTCTATGCCTACACGCAAGTTCATGTGTATCACATTATAAACATAATTTTAAAGAAGCCTATTCTAGCAATATCCATGAATAAACTCATCCGATGGGGAGGAAGACTCTAATGCCGACGCGCAAGTTTATTCACATTGCTAACAAACCAATAATGGAGGCCGCGGGAATTAATTACCAATCCCCTCTCCCACTTAGTTATTTAAAACCATGGGTTTTTACATGCATATAATATTCAGAATAATATACGCAACCTAGCATGCTCCTATTACGGCACATAAGGCAGTAAATCACAGAAAGCATGCATACATATATAACAATAATCAATTAATAAATAAATTATAACAGTTATATAACAATTAATTCGATTGTTCGCCACCAATCACGAATGCGGACAACTGCGACGGGGATCGATCTCCCCGCAGCCTGCTCCACCACTCCGGCACCCTGCCCGATCACATTGTGAAGACTCACGCGGAACCTGATGCAGACCAGTCGAACTTGATGCAGACCAGTCGAACTTGATGCAGACTAATCGAACCTGATGCAAATCTACTCGAACCTCATGCAAAGTCGATCGAACCTGATGCAGACCAATCAAACTTGATATGAATCCGCTCGAACCTGGTGCATCATCGATCGAACCTGATGCAGACCAATCGAACCTGATGTGAATCCGCTCGAACCTAGTGCAGCATCGATCGAACCTGATGCAGATCCGCTCGAACCTGGTGCAGAGTCGATCGAACCTGATGCAGACCAATCGAACCTGATGTGAATCCGCTCGAACCTAGTGCAGCATCGATCGAACCTGATGCAGACCAATCGAACCTGATGTGAATCCGCTCGAACCTGGTGCATCATCGATCGAACCTGATGCACACCAATCGAACCTGATGTGAATCCGCTCGAACTTAGTGCAGCATCGATCGAACCTGATGCAGACCAATCTAACCTGATGTGAATCCGCTCGAACCTGGTGCATCATCGATCGAACCTTCATCCGCGCAGCCTCCACAGTGTTCCGCGCGCCACATGGCACGCCATCCCAGTGTCCAGCAAGCCAACGTGTGCGACTCCTCTCCAACGTGCAAGATTTACACGTCATGCCCCGAGCTCCCAACAAGCACCAATGCCCATCAGGCCGCCCGATACTCAGCACGCTGCTCCGCACGCTAACAAGCAGCACACGCCCAGCAGTTGATCGCTCCTTGCCCTGTTCAAAATGTGCCCCAGCCGTGCCATTCGCTTGATGCTGTGCACAACACCATGTGCCTTGACGAGCGCCCCTCGCTCGGGCTGTCGCTCGTCCAAGGGCCTACTTGCACGGAACCAAGTTCAGCCCAACGCGCAACACCAAACTACACCAACTGTCGTTCAGGGTTCGCAATTGCAGAAACCTGAGAATCCAATCTTACCATTCAGAATCTAATCCTGTGAGTCTTGAACATGCTGTCCAAATTACAGGTCGATCCAATGGTTAGTTTGTGAGAAATGGCTCTTTTCCCTCGACTGCGCAGAACAGAATCGCCCAAAAACCTTCTTCTATTTTCGGCGTATTCCCGACAACACAAAGCTCCAAATACGATCTGTATCGTTCAGAATGTACATCCATAAAATCTGAATGTGCTGACCAAAATTCAGCTTGATCCGATGGTTGAAACTCTGGTTATTGCCTCTACAATATCACTGCGCTGGTTTTTCTCTCAAAAACGTGAATCCTGTTTTTGCCCTCTTTTTCTTTCGTTCATGTGAAATTGATGAACAGTTTTCGTCGAATCCTCTCACACTCAACCATCGAAAAAATAGGTATGATACAGGGTATATATCACATAGGGATATTCATGGTTTAGCAGTAAAACCAAAACCCTAAACATGTGATCCTAATTTCAAAAAACTAACCACATAAACCCTAGCCTAACATGTCACGCTTCACCATGAAACTAAAGCTTTGATACCAATTATTGGCATTCAATCATTTGGTTAATGTGACCCATTAGGGTTCCATACGTTTTTAATATCAGCGGAAGCAAGAAAACATGAAACGATTTACCTTTCACCAAGGTATGTTGAAGATGAAGGATTCTCGCTGGCAGACTGTGCAGTCCCACGAGAATGGCCATAACTTCCTCGTCTGATGTTGGAATTGAATGATCTTTTTGCTCAGACGATCCTCTCTTCAACGGCTTTCTGTCAGTATATTGATCATCAAATTCTAAGTAATGTACGAGTTTATATAAATTTCGAAAGGTGGCGGACAGCAGTAGCAAACTACCTTCTGATCTTCTGCCGTATGTCCCAAGTCCGATCTCGACGTCGTGTGGGTGACGATCTACGAGACCTCCTGAATCTGCTCTCAACCCTCATCACACATGAATAATAAATTAGATTAGGGTTCCAGATAAGCTGAGGTGACTTATATACATGGGCTACAGCAGGGACCAGGAGGAGAAATTGGGTCGGGCCTCCATTGGGCTTAAGTATCCAAGCTTAGCCCAAAGCTTATACTTAAGTCCAACAATAATAATATATTCCACTAAAATATTATTACTGCACTGCCTTTCCAATCCCAAAATTACGTTTTGGGCTCCTTCTTATTATGAGCCCGTTAGTCTCCCCATGTTTAAGATATACAATGTCCATTAATTAATTTAAGTTACTGACAACTCAATTAATTAATATCTCATCCAAGAGTAGTACCACTCAACCTCATTAACATGCCAGAATAAATTCCACCTGCAGGGTTTACATGATAATCCTTATGAGCTCCTCAAGGGGACATCATGAACCTATGACGGACACAGATTCCTTCTACAATCAACAGCACACCATTGAGACAGTACTACTTCCCAACTCACCGAGTTTGTTGATTTAATTACATGTAAATCTCACTCATTGATGAATCAAAGAAATACATACTGCCCTACGTGTTGAGGTTATTATAAAGGGATTAAGAGCACGAACATCCATAATAACAGAGATCAAGTTTTTCTATAAGTCAGTATAAGTCGAACGATCTCATACGGTCCTGCTCAATACACACAAGTGCACTAATGCGATTCTATAGCCAAGACAAGCTAATACCAAACCACACTACAACCATCCCGATAGAGAGTCCCCGTCTATCTCGGTTGTGAGCATCTGTTTATATTTTATAAGGAAACTGATAATATGATCTTTCGCGTGTTGTCGCACAACATATTATCTACAGTATAAAGTAAGTGGACTATTGCATCGTACATATAAATAAATTATAAGACGCAATCATTTGATCATATGATTCTCATTTCAAATAAATTGTTATAAGATTGTTCATACAAAAAAGCTAGACTTTTAGTATACAATCCAACACTTTCATCATAATGAATATTTCCTTCATCATGATTATCATTTCCTATGTCATTATGGTCATTTCCTTTAATCATGAGACTTATTTCATTCATCGTGATACATATTTCCTTAATCATGATGCTTATTTCCTAGATCATGATACATATTTCCTTCATCATGGTGATATTTCCTTTATCGTGATGCTCATTTCTTACATCAATATGCTCTTTTTCTTTTGTCATGATGCATGTTTTCTTCATGATGATCCTCATTTCCATCACCATGATGTTGATTTCCTTCATCATGATGCGTATTTACTTCATCTTGATGCTCATTCACTACATCATGATGCTCATTTCATTCATTACGATGCATATTTCCTTCATCATGATGCTCATTTATTACATCATGCTTCATATTTCCTTCATCTCTATGTTCATTTCCAACATCATGATGACAATTTTCTTCATAATGATGTTCATTTCCTTCATCATGATGTTCATTTCCTTCATCATAATGTTCATTTCCTTCATCATGATGTAAATTTTCTTCATAATGATGCTCATTTCCTTTATCATGATGCGTATTTCCTTCGTCATGATGTTCATTTCCTATATCATAATTCTTATTTCCATCATCATGATGCATAAATCGTTCATCGTGAAACTATTTCCTTCATCATGATCCTCATTTCTATCATCATGATGCATGTTTCCTTCATCATGATGCTCATTTCCTATATCATGACCTAATTTCCTTCATCATGATGCAAATTTTCCTTCATCATAATGCTCATTTCCTACGTCACGATGCATATTCTCATAATCATGATGCTCATTTCTTTCATCATGATGCTCATTTCCTCTATCATGATGCTCATTTCCTTCATCATGATGCATATTTTCCTTCATCATAATGCTCATTTCCTACGTCACGATGCATATTTCAATCATCATGATGCTCTTTTCCTTCATCTTATGCTCATTTCCTTCGCCATGATGCATATTTCCTTCATCATGTAATTATTTATATCATCATGATGCTAATATACTTAATCATAATGCGTATTTCCTACATCATGATGTTTATTTCCTTCTTCATGATGCTCATTTCCTACATTATGATGCTCATTTCCCTTTTCAAGATGCTAATTTCTTTCATCATAATGAATATTTCCTTCATCATGATTATCATTTCCTAAGTCAATATGGTCATTTCCTTTAATCATGAGGCTTATTTCAATCATCGTGATACATATTTCCTTAATCATGATGCTTATTTCCTACATCATGATACATATTTCCTTCATTATGGTGATATTTCCTTCATCGTGATGCTCATTTCTTACATCAATATGCTCTTTTCCTTCATCATGATGCATGTTTACTTCATGATGATCCTCATTTCCATCACCATGATGTTGATTTCCTTCATCATGATGCGTATTTACTTCATCTTGATGCTCATTCACTACATCATGATGCTCATTTCATTCATTACGATGCATATTTCCTTCATCATGATGCTCATTTCTTACATCATGCTTCATATTTCCTATATTTCTATGTTATTTCCAACATCTTGATGATAATTTCCTTCATCATGATGGAAATTTTCTTCATAATGATGCTTATTTCCTTTATCATGATGCATATTTCCTCCATCACAATGATAATTTCCTTCATCGTAATTCTTATTTCCATCATCATGATGCATAAATCCTTTATCGTGAAACTTATTTCTTTCATCATGATGCTCATTTCTGTCATCATGATGCATATTTTCCGTCATCATAATGCTCATTTCCTACGTCACGATGCATATTCTCATCATCATGATGCTCATTTCCTGTATCATGATGCTCATTTCCTTCATCATGATGCATATTTTCCTTCATCATAATGCTCATTTCCTACATCACGATGCATATTTAAATCATCATGATGCTGTTTTCCTTCATCTTGATGTTCATTTCCTTCGCCATGATGCATATTTCCTTCATCATGTAATCATTTACATCATCATGATGCTAATATACTTCGTCATGACGTGTATTTCCTTAATCATGATGCTCATTTCTTCTTCATGATGCTCATTTCCTACATTATGATGCTCATTTACCTTTTAATGATGCTCATTTCTTTCATCATAATGAATATTTCCTTCATCATGATTATCATTTCCTATGTCATTATGGCCATTTCCTTTAATCATGAGGCTTATTTCATTCATCGTGATACATATTTCCTTAATCATGATGCTCATTTCCTAGATCATGATACATATTTCCTTTATCATGGTGATATTTCCTTCATCGTGATGCTCATTTCTTACATTAATATGCTCTTTTCCTTTATCATTATACATGTTTTCTTCATGATGTTCCTCTTTTCCATCACCATGATGTTGTTTTCCTTCATCATGATGCGTATTTACTTCATCTTGATGCTCATTCACTACATCATGATGCTAATTTCATTCATTACGATGCATATTTCCTTCATCATGATGATCATTTCTTACATCATGCTTCATATTTCCTTCATCTCTATGTTCATTTCCAACATCATGATGATAATTTTCTTCATCATGATGGAAATTTTCTTCATAATGATGCTTATTTCCTTTATCATGATGCGTATTTCCTTCATCATAATGCTCATTTCCTTCATCATAATGCTCATTTCCTTCATCATAATTCTTATTTCCATCATCATGATGCATTAATCCTTCGACGTGATACTTATTTTCTTCATCATGATGCATATTTTCCGTCATCATAATGCTCATTTCCTACGTCACGATGCATATTCTCATCATCATTATACTCATTTCTTTCATCATGATGCTCATTTCCTGTATCATGATGCTCATTTCCTTCATCATGATGCATATTTTCCTTCACCATAATGCTCATTTCCTACATCACGATGCATATTTCAATCATCATGATGCTCTTTTCCTTCATCTTGATGTTCATTTCCTTCGCCATGATGCATATTTCCTTCGTCATGTAATCATTTACATCATCATGATGCTATTATACTTCGTCATGATGTGTATTTTCTTCATTATGATGCTCATTTCTTCATTTTTTGAGGGCAGAAAAGGCACTCGCTCGGGGCTTCATCCTTTCGGCAGATTGATGCGATCCATCAAAACTGAATGGACACCGGTCCGGCCCACACCTACATGAACAAAAGACTTCTTATCGTAACCTTTCATGATGCTCATTTCCTACATTATGATGCTCATTTACCTTTTCATGATGCTCATTTCTTTCATCATAATGAATATTTCCTTCATCATGATTATCATTTCCTATGTCATTATGGTCATTTTCTTTAATCATGAGGCTTATTTCATTCATCGTGATACATATTTCCTTAATCATGATGCTCATTTCCTAGATCATGACACATATTTCCTTCATCATGGTGATATTTCCATCATCGTGATGCTCTTTTCCTTTTATCATGATGCATGTTTTCTTCATGATGATCCTCATTTCCATCACCATGATGTTGATTTTCTTTATCATGATGCGTATTTATATCATCTTGATGCTTATTCACTACATCATGATGCTCATTTCATTCATTACGATGTATATTTCCTTCATCATGATTCTCATTTCTTACATCATGCTTCATATTTCCTTCATCTCTATGTTCATTTCCAACATCATGATTACAATTTTCTTCATAATGATGCTTATTTCTTTTATCATGATACGTATTTCCTGCATCATAATGATCATTTCCTTCATCATAATTCTTATTTCCATCATCATGATGCATAAATCCTTCATCGTGAAACTTATTTCCTTCATCATGATGCTCATTTCTATCATCATGATGCATGTTTCCTTCATCATGATGCTCATTTCCTATATCATGACCTAATTTCCTTCATCAAGATGCATATTTTCCTTCATCGTAATGCACATTTCCTATGTCACGATGCATATTCTCATAATCATGATGCTCATTTCTTTCATCATGATACTCATTTCCTCTATCATGATGCTCATTTCCTTCATCATGATGCATATTTTCCTTCATCATAATGCTCATTTCCTACATCACGATGCATATTTCAATCATCATGATGCTCTTTTCCCTCATCTTGATGCTCATTTCCTTCGCCATGATGCATATTTCCTTCAACATGTAATCATTTACGTCATCATGATGCTAATATACTTCATCATAATGCGTATTTCCTTCATCATGATGCTAATATACTTCATCATAATGTGTATTTCCCTTTTCATGATGCTCATTTCTTTCATCATAATGAATGTTTCCTTTAATCATGAGGCTTATTTCATTCATCGTGATACAAATTTCCTTAATCATGATGCTCATTCCCTACATCATGATACATATTTCCTTCATCATGGTGATATTTCCTTCATCGTGATTCTCATTTCTTAAATCAATATGCTCTTTTCCTTTATCATGATGCATGTTTTCTTCATGATGATCCTAATTTCCATCACCATGATGTTGATTTCCTTCATCATGATGCGTATTTACTTCATCTTGATGCTCATTCACTACATCATGATGCTCATTTCATTCATTACGATGCATATTTCCTTCATCATGATGCTCATTTCTTACATCATGCTTCATATTTCCTTCATCTCTATGTTCATTTCCAACATCTTGATGATAATTTCCTTCATCATGATGGAAATTTTCTTCATAATGATGCTTATTTCCTTTATCATGATACGTATTTCCTCCATCATAATGATAATTTCCTTCATCATAATTCTTAATTCCATCATCATGATGCATAAGTCCTTCATCGTGAAATTATTTCCTTAATCATGATGCTTATTTCTATCATCATGATGCATGTTTCCTTCATCATGATGCTCATTTCCTATATCATGATCTAATTTCCTTAATCATGATGCATATTTTCCGTCATCATAATGCTCATTTCCTACATCACGATGCATATTCTCAACATAATGATGCTCATTTCCTGTATCATGATGCTCATTTCCTTCATCATGATGCATATTTTCCTTCATCATAATGTTCATTTCCTACATCACGATGCATATTTCAATCTTCATGATGCTCTTTTCCTTCTTCTTGATGTTCATTTCCTTCGCCATGATGCATATTTCCTTCATCATGTAATCATTTACATCATCATGATGCTAATATACTTCGTCATGATGCGTATTTCCTTCATCATGATGCTCATTTCTTCTTCATGATGCTAATTTCCTACATTATGATGCTCATTTCCCTTTTCATGATGCTCATTTCTTTCATCATAATGAATATTTCCTTTATCATGATTATCATTTCCTAAGTCAATATGGTCATTTCCTATAATATGAGGCTTATTTTATTCATCGTGATACATATTTCCTTAATCATGATACTCATTTCCTAGATCATGATACATGTTTCCTTTATCATGGTGATATTTCCTTCATCGTGATTCTCATTTCTTACATCAATATGCTCTTTTCCTTTATCATGATACATGTTTTTTTCATGATGATCCTCATTTCCATCACCATGATGTTTATTTCCTTCATCACGATGCGTATTTACATTATCTTGATTCTCATTCACTACTACATGATGCTAATTTCATTCATTACGATGCATATTTCTTACATCATGATGCTCATTTCTTACATCATGCTTCATATTTTCTTCATCTCTATGTTCATTTCCAACATCATGATGATAATTTCCTTCATCATGATGGAAATTTTCTTCATAATGATGCTTATTTACTTTGTCATGATGCGTATTTCCTCCATCATAATGATCATTTCCCTCAGCATAATTCTTATTTCCATTATCATGATGCATAAGTCCTTCATTGTGAAACTTATTTCCTTCATCAAGATGCTCATTTCTATCATCATGATGCATGTTTCCTTCATCATGATGCTCATTTCCTATATCATGATCTAATTCCCTTCATCATGATGCATATTTTCCATCATCATAATGCTCATTTACTACGTCATGATGCATATTCTCATCATCATGATGCTCATTTCTTTCATCATGATGCTCATTTTCTGTATCATGATGCTCATTTCCTTCATCATGATGCATATTTTCCTTCATCATAATGCTCATTTCTTACATCACGATGCATATTTCAATCATCATGATGCTACTTTCCTTCATCTTGATGTTCATTTCCTTCGCCATGATGCATATTTCCTTCGTCATGTAATCATTTACATCATCATGATGCTAATATACTTCGTCATGATGTATATTTCCTTCATTATGATGCTCATTTCTTCTTCATGATGCTCATTTCCTACATTATGATACTCATTTACCTTTTCATGATGCTCATTTCTTTCATCATAATGAATATTTCCTACATCATGATTTTCATTTCCTATGTCATTATGGTCATTTCCTTTAATCATGAGGCTTATTTCATTCATCGCGATACATATTTCCTTAATCATGATGCTCATTTCCTAGATCATGATACATATTTCCTTCATCATGGTGATATTTCCTTCATCGTGATGCTCTTTTCCTTTTATCATGATGCAAGTTTTTTTCATGATGATCCTCATTTCCATCACCATGATGTTGATTTCCTTCATCATGATGCGTATTTACTTCATCTTGATGCTCATTCACTACATCATGATGCTCATTTCATTTATTACGATGCATATTTCCTTCATCATGATTCTCATTTCTTACATCATGCTTCATATTTCCTTCATCTCTATGTTCATTTCCAACATCATGGTGACAATTTTCTTCATAATGATGCTTATTTCCTTTATCATGATGCGTATTTCCTCCATCATAATGATCATTTCCTTCATCATAATTTTTATTTCCATCATCATGATGAATAAATCCTTCATCGTGAAACTTATTTCCTTCATCATGATACTCATTTCTATCATCATGATGCATGTTTCCTTCATCATGATGCTCATTTCCTATATCATGACCTAATTTCCTTCATCAAGATGCATATTTTCCTTCATCGTAATGCTCATTTCCTATGTCTCGATGCATATTCTCATAATCATGATGCTCATTCCTTTCATCATGATGCTCATTTCTTCTATCATGATGCTCATTTCCTTCATCATGATGCATATTTTCCTTCATCATAATGCTCATTTCCTACATCACGATGCATATTTCAATCATCATGATGCTATTTTCCTTCATCTTGATGCTCATTTCCTTCGCCATGATGCATATTTCCTTCATCATGTAATCATTTACGTCATCATGATGCTAATATACTTCATCATAATGCGTATTTCCTTCATCATGATGCTCATTTCCTTCTTCATGATGCTCATTTCCAACATTATGATGCTCATTTCCCTTTTCATGATGCTCATTTCTTTCATCATAATGAATATTTCCTTTAATCATGAGGCTTATTTCATTCATCGTGATACAAATTTCCTTAATCATGATGCTCATTTCCTACATCATGGTGATATTTCCTTCATCGTGATGCTCATTTCTTACATCAATATTCTCTTTTCCTTTATCATGATGCATGTTTTCTTCATGATGATCCTCATTTCCATCACCATGATGTTGATTTCCTTCATCATGATGCGTATTTACTTTATCTTGATGCTCATTCACTACATCATGATGCTCATTTCATTCATTACGATGCATATTTCCTTCATCATGATGCTCATTTCTTACATCATGCTTCATATTTCCTTCATCTCTATATTCATTTCCAACATCTTGATGATAATTTCCTTCATCATGACGGAAATTTTCTTCATAGTGATGCTTATTTCCTTTATCATGATACGTATTTCCTCCATCATAATGATAATTTCCTTCATCATAATTCTTATTTCCATCATCATGATGCATAAGTCCTTCATCGTGAAACTTATTTCCTTCATCATGATGCTCATTTCTATAATCATGATGCATGTTTCCTTCATCATGATGCTCATTTCCTATATCATGATCTAATTTCCTTCATCATGATGCATATTTTCCGTTATCATAATGCTCATTTCCTACGTCACGATGCATATTCTCATCATCATGATGCTCATTTCCTGTATCATGATGCTCATTTCCTTCATCATGATGCATATTTTCCTTCATCATAATGTTCATTTCCTACATCACGATGCATATTTCAATCTTCATGATGCTCTTTTCCTTCATCTTGATATTCATTTCCTTCGTCATGATGCATATTTCCTTCATCATGTAATCATTTACATCATCATGATGCTAATATACTTCGTCATGATGCGTATTTTCTTCATAATGATGCTCATTTCTTCTTCATGATGCTCATTTCCTACATTATGATGCTAATTTCCCTTTTCATGATGCTCATTTCTTTCATCATAATGAATATTTCCTACATCTTGATTATCATTTCCTAAGTCAATATGGTCATTTCCTATAATCATGAGGCTTATTTCATTCATCGTGATACATATTACCTTAATCATGTTGCTCATTTCCTAGGTCATGGTACATATTTCCTTTATCATGGTGATATTTCCTTCATCGTGATGCTCATTTCTTACATCAATATGCTCTTTTCCTTTATCATGATACATGTTTTCTTCATGATGTTCCTCATTTCCATCACCATGATGTTGATTTCCTTCATCATGATGTGTATTTACTTCATCTTGATGCTCATTCACTACATCATGATACTAATTTCATTCATTACGATGCATATTTCCTTCATCATGATGCTCATTTCTTACATTATGCTTCATATTTCCTTCATCTCTATGTTCATTTCCAACATCATGATGATAATTTCCTTCATCATGATGGAAATTTTCTTCATAATGATGCTTATTTCCTTTATCATGATGCGTGTTTCCTCCATCATAATGATCATTTCCCTCATCATAATTCTTATTTCCATCATCATGATGCATAAGTCCTTCATCGTGAAACTTATTTCCTTCATCAAGATGCTCATTTCTATCATCATGATGCATGTTTCCTTCATCATGATGCTCATTATATCATGATCTAATTTCCTTCATCATGATGCATATTTTCCATCATCATAATGCTCATTTCCTACGTCATGATGCATATTCTCATCATCATGATGCTCATTTCTTTCATCATGATGCTCATTTCCTGTATCATCTTGATTATCATTTCCTAAGTCATTATGGTCATTTCCTTTAATCATGAGGCTTATTTCATTCATCGTGATACATATTTCCTTAATCATGATGCTCATTTCCTAGATCATGATACATATTTCCTTCATCATGGTGATATTTCCTTCATCGTGATGCTCTTTTCCTTTTATCATGATGCATGTTTTTTTCATGATGATCCTCATTTCCATCACCATGATGTTGATTTCCTTCTTCATGATGGGTATTTACTTCATTTTGATGCTCATTCACTACATCATGATGCTCATTTCATTCATTACGATGCATATTTCCTTCATCATGATTCTCATTTCTTACATCATGCTTCATATTTCCTTCATCTCTATGTTCATTTCCAACATCATGGTGACAATTTTCTTCATAATGATACTTATTTCCTTTATCATGATGCGTATTTCCTCCATCATAATGATCATTTCCTTCATCATAATTCTTATTTCCATCATCATGATGAATAAATCCTTAATCGTGAAACTTATTTCCTTCATCATGATGCTCATTTCTATCATCATGATGCATATTTCCTTCATCATGATGCTAATTTCCAATATCATGACCTAATTTCCTTCATCAAGATGCATATTTTCCTTCATCGTAATGCTCATTTCCTATGTCACGATGCATATTCTCATAATCATGATGCTCATTCCTTTCATCATGATGCTCATTTCCTCTATCATGATGCTCATTTCCTTCATCATGATGCATATTTTCCTTCATCATAATGCTTATTTCCTACATCACGATGCATATTTCAATCATCATGATGCTCTTTTCCTTCATCTTGATGTTCATTTCCTTCGCCATGATGCATATTTCCTTCGTCATGTAATCATTTACATCATCATGATGCTATTATACTTCGTCATGATGTGTATTTCCTTCATTATGATGCTCATTTCTTCCTTTTTTGAGGCAGAAAAGGCACTCGCTCGGGGCTTCATCCTTTCGGCAGATTGATGCGATCCATCAAAACTGAATGGACACCGGTCCGGCCCACACCTACATGAACAAAAGACTTCTTATCGTAACCTTTCATGATGCTCATTTCCTACATTATGATGCTCATTTACCTTTTCATGATGCTCATTTCTTTCATCATAATGAATATTTCCTTCATCATGATTATCATTTCCTATGTCATTATGGTCATTTTCTTTAATCATGAGGCTTATTTCATTCATCGTGATACATATTTCCTTAATCATGATGCTCATTTCCTAGATCATGACACATATTTCCTTCATCATGGTGATATTTCCTTCATCGTGATGCTCTTTTCCTTTTATCATGATGCAAGTTTTTTTCATGATGATCCTCATTTCCATCACCATGATGTTGATTTCCTTCATCATGATGCGTATTTACTTCATCTTGATGCTCATTCACTACATCATGATGCTCATTTCATTTATTACGATGCATATTTCCTTCATCATGATTCTCATTTCTTACATCATGCTTCATATTTCCTTCATCTCTATGTTCATTACCAACATCATGGTGACAATTTTCTTTATAATGATGCTTATTTCCTTTATCATGATGCGTATTTCCTCCATCATAATGATCATTTCCTTCATCATAATTTTTATTTCCATCATCATGATGAATAAATCCTTCATCGTGAAACTTATTTCCTTCATCATGATGCTCATTTCTATCATCATGATGCATGTTTCCTTCATCATGATGCTCATTTCCTATATCATGACCTAATTTCCTTCATCAAGATGCATATTTTCCTTCATCGTAATGCTCATTTCCTATGTCACGATGCATATTCTCATAATCATGATGCTCATTCCTTTCATCATGATGCTCATTTCCTCTATCATGATGCTCATTTCCTTCATCATGATGCATATTTTCCTTCATCATAATGCTCATTTCCTACATCACGATGCATATTTCAATCATCATGATGCTATTTTCCTTCATCTTGATGCTCATTTCCTTCGCCATGATGCATATTTCCTTCATCATGTAATCATTTACGTCATCATGATGCTAATATACTTCATCATAATGCGTATTTCCTTCATCATGATGCTCATTTCCTTCTTCATGATGCTCATTTCTTTCATTATAATGAATATTTCCTTTAATCATGAGGCTTATTTCATTCATCGTGATACAAATTTCCTTAATCATGATGCTCATTTCCTACATCATGATACATATTTCCTTCATCATGGTGATATTTCCTTCATCGTGATGCTCATTTCTTACATCAATATTCTCTTTTCCTTTATCATGATGCATGTTTTCTTCATGATGATCCTCATTTCCATCACCATGATGTTGATTTCCTTCATCATGATGCGTATTTACTTTATCTTGATGCTCATTCACTACATCATGATGCTCATTTCATTCATTACGATGCATATTTCCTTCATCATGATGCTCATTTCTTACATCATGCTTCATATTTCCTTCATCTCTATATTCATTTCCAACATCTTGATGATAATTTCCTTCATCATGACGGAAATTTTCTTCATAGTGATGCTTATTTCCTTTATCATGATACGTATTTCCTCCATCATAATGATAATTTCCTTCATCATAATTCTTATTTCCATCATCATGATGCATAAGTCCTTCATCGTGAAACTTATTTCCTTCATCATGATGCTCATTTCTATAATCATGATGCATGTTTCCTTCATCATGATGCTCATTTCCTATATCATGATCTAATTTCCTTCATCATGATGCATATTTTCCGTCATCATAATGCTCATTTCCTACGTCACGATGCATATTCTCATCATCATGATGCTCATTTCCTGTATCATGATGCTCATTTCCTTCATCATGATGCATATTTTCCTTCATCATAATGTTCATTTCCTACATCACGATGCATATTTCAATCTTCATGATGCTCTTTTCCTTCGTCTTGATATTCATTTCCTTCGTCATGATGCATATTTCCTTCATCATGTAATCATTTACATCATCATGATGCTAATATACTTCGTCATGATGCGTATTTTCTTCATAATGATGCTCATTTCTTCTTCATGATGCTCATTTCCTACATTATGATGCTAATTTCCCTTTTCATGATGCTCATTTCTTTCATCATAATGAATATTTCCTACATCTTGATTATCATTTCCTAAGTCAATATGGTCATTTCCTATAATCATGAGGCTTATTTCATTCATCGTGATACATATTACCTTAATCATGTTGCTCATTTCCTAGGTCATGGTACATATTTCCTTTAACATGGTGATATTTCCTTCATCGTGATGCTCATTTCTTACATCAATATGCTCTTTTCCTTTATCATGATACATGTTTTCTTCATGATGTTCCTCATTTCCATCACCATGATGTTGATTTCCTTCATCATGATGTGTATTTACTTCATCTTGATGCTCATTCACTACATCATGATACTAATTTCATTCATTACGATGCATATTTCCTTCATCATGATGCTCATTTCTTACATTATGCTTCATATTTCCTTCATCTCTATGTTCATTTCCAACATCATGATGATAATTTCCTTCATCATGATGGAAATTTTCTTCATAATGATGCTTATTTCCTTTATCATGATGCGTGTTTCCTCCATCATAATGATCATTTCCCTCATCATAATTCTTATTTCCATCATCATGATGCATAAGTCCTTCATCGTGAAACTTATTTCCTTCATCAAGATGCTCATTTCTATCATCATGATGCATGTTTCCTTCATCATGATGCTCATTATATCATGATCTAATTTCCTTCATCATGATGCATATTTTCCATCATCATAATGCTCATTTCCTACGTCATGATGCATATTCTCATCATCATGATGCTCATTTCTTTCATCATGATGCTCATTTCCTGTATCATCTTGATTATCATTTCCTAAGTCATTATGGTCATTTCCTTTAATCATGAGGCTTATTTCATTCATCGTGATACATATTTCCTTAATCATGATGCTCATTTCCTAGATCATGATACATATTTCCTTCATCATGGTGATATTTCCTTCATCGTGATGCTCTTTTCCTTTTATCATGATGCATGTTTTTTTCATGATGATCCTCATTTCCATCACCATGATGTTGATTTCCTTCTTCATGATGCGTATTTACTTCATTTTGATGCTCATTCACTACATCATGATGCTCATTTCATTCATTACGATGCATATTTCCTTCATCATGATTCTCATTTCTTACATCATGCTTCATATTTCCTTCATCTCTATGTTCATTTCCAACATCATGGTGACAATTTTCTTCATAATGATACTTATTTCCTTTATCATGATGCGTATTTCCTCCATCATAATGATCATTTCCTTCATCATAATTCTTATTTCCATCATCATGATGAATAAATCCTTAATCGTGAAACTTATTTCCTTCATCATGATGCTCATTTCTATCATCATGATGCATATTTCCTTCATCATGATGCTAATTTCCAATATCATGACCTAATTTCCTTCATCAAGATGCATATTTTCCTTCATCGTAATGCTCATTTCCTATGTCACGATGCATATTCTCATAATCATGATGCTCATTCCTTTCATCATGATGCTCATTTCCTCTATCATGATGCTCATTTCCTTCATCATGATGCATATTTTCCTTCATCATAATGCTTATTTCCTACATCACGATGCATATTTCAATCATCATGATGCTCTTTTCCTTCATCTTGATGTTCATTTCCTTCGCCATGATGCATATTTCCTTCGTCATGTAATCATTTACATCATCATGATGCTATTATACTTCGTCATGATGTGTATTTCCTTCATTATGATGCTCATTTCTTCCTTTTTTGAGGCAGAAAAGGCACTCGCTCGGGGCTTCATCCTTTCGGCAGATTGATGCGATCCATCAAAACTGAATGGACACCGGTCCGGCCCACACCTACATGAACAAAAGACTTCTTATCGTAACCTTTCATGATGCTCATTTCCTACATTATGATGCTCATTTACCTTTTCATGATGCTCATTTCTTTCATCATAATGAATATTTCCTTCATCATGATTATCATTTCCTATGTCATTATGGTCATTTTCTTTAATCATGAGGCTTATTTCATTCATCGTGATACATATTTCCTTAATCATGATGCTCATTTCCTAGATCATGACACATATTTCCTTCATCATGGTGATATTTCCTTCATCGTGATGCTCTTTTCCTTTTATCATGATGCAAGTTTTTTTCATGATGATCCTCATTTCCATCACCATGATGTTGATTTCCTTCATCATGATGCGTATTTACTTCATCTTGATGCTCATTCACTACATCATGATGCTCATTTCATTTATTACGATGCATATTTCCTTCATCATGATTCTCATTTCTTACATCATGCTTCATATTTCCTTCATCTCTATGTTCATTACCAACATCATGGTGACAATTTTCTTTATAATGATGCTTATTTCCTTTATCATGATGCGTATTTCCTCCATCATAATGATCATTTCCTTCATCATAATTTTTATTTCCATCATCATGATGAATAAATCCTTCATCGTGAAACTTATTTCCTTCATCATGATGCTCATTTCTATCATCATGATGCATGTTTCCTTCATCATGATGCTCATTTCCTATATCATGACCTAATTTCCTTCATCAAGATGCATATTTTCCTTCATCGTAATGCTCATTTCCTATGTCACGATGCATATTCTCATAATCATGATGCTCATTCCTTTCATCATGATGCTCATTTCCTCTATCATGATGCTCATTTCCTTCATCATGATGCATATTTTCCTTCATCATAATGCTCATTTCCTACATCACGATGCATATTTCAATCATCATGATGCTATTTTCCTTCATCTTGATGCTCATTTCCTTCGCCATGATGCATATTTCCTTCATCATGTAATCATTTACGTCATCATGATGCTAATATACTTCATCATAATGCGTATTTCCTTCATCATGATGCTCATTTCCTTCTTCATGATGCTCATTTCTTTCATTATAATGAATATTTCCTTTAATCATGAGGCTTATTTCATTCATCGTGATACAAATTTCCTTAATCATGATGCTCATTTCCTACATCATGATACATATTTCCTTCATCATGGTGATATTTCCTTCATCGTGATGCTCATTTCTTACATCAATATTCTCTTTTCCTTTATCATGATGCATGTTTTCTTCATGATGATCCTCATTTCCATCACCATGATGTTGATTTCCTTCATCATGATGCGTATTTACTTTATCTTGATGCTCATTCACTACATCATGATGCTCATTTCATTCATTACGATGCATATTTCCTTCATCATGATGCTCATTTCTTACATCATGCTTCATATTTCCTTCATCTCTATATTCATTTCCAACATCTTGATGATAATTTCCTTCATCATGATGGAAATTTTCTTCATAATGATGCTTATTTCCTTTATCATGATACGTATTTCCTCCATAATAATGATAATTTCCTTCATCATAATTCTTATTTCCATCATCATGATGCATAAGTCCTTCATCGTGAAACTTATTTCCTTCATCATGATGCTCATTTCTATAATCATGATGCATGTTTCCTTCATCATGATGCTCATTTCCTATATCATGATCTAATTTCCTTCATCATGATGCATATTTTCCGTCATCATAATGCTCATTTCCTACGTCACGATGCATATTCTCATCATCATGATGCTCATTTCCTTCATCATGATGCATATTTTCCTTCATCATAATGTTCATTTCCTACATCACGATGCATATTTCAATCTTCATGATGCTCTTTTCCTTCGTCTTGATATTCATTTCCTTCGTCATGATGCATATTTCCTTCATCATGTAATCATTTACGTCATCATGATGCTAATATACTTCGTCATGATGCGTATTTCCTTCATCATGATGCTGATATACTTCATCATAATGCGTATTTCCCTTTTCATGATGCTCATTTCTTTCATCATAATGAATGTTTCCTTTAATCATGAGGCTTATTTCATTCATCGTGATACAAATTTCCTTAATCATGATGCTCATTTCCTACATCATGATACATATTTCCTTCATCATGGTGATATTTCCTTCATCGTGATGCTCATTTCTTAAATCAATATGCTCTTTTCCTTTATCATGATGCATGTTTTCTTCATGATGATCCTAATTTCCATCACCATGATGTTGATTTCCTTCATCATGATGCGTATTTACTTAATCTTGATGCTCATTCACTACATCATGATACTCATTTCATTCATTACGATGCATATTTCCTTCATCATGATGCTCATTTCTTACATCATGCTTCATATTTCCTTCATCTCTATGTTCATTTCCAACATCTTGATGATAATTTCCTTCATCATGATGGAAATTTTCTTCATAATGATGCTTATTTCCTTTATCATGATACGTATTTCCTCCATCATAATGATAATTTCCTTCATCATAATTCTTAATTCCATCATCATGATGCATAAATCCTTCATCGTGAAACTTATTTCCTTAATCATGATGCTCATTTCTATCATCATGATGCATGTTTCCTTCATCATGATGCTCATTTCCTATATCATGATCTAATTTCCTTAATCATGATGCATATTTTCCGTCATCATAATGCTCATTTCCTACGTCACGATGCATATTCTCAACATAATGATGCTCATTTCCTGTATCATGATGCTCATTTCCTTCATCATGATGCATATTTTCCTTAATCATAATGTTCATTTCCTACATCACGATGCATATTTCAATCTTCATGATGCTCTTTTCCTTCTTCTTGATGTTCATTTCCTTCGCCATGATGCATATTTCCTTCATCATGTAATCATTTACATCATCATGATGCTAATATACTTCGTCATGATGCGTATTTCCTTCATCATGATGCTCATTTCTTCTTCATGATGCTCATTTCCTAGATTATGATGCTCATTTCCCTTTTCATGATGCTCATTTCTTTCATCATAATGAATATTTCCTTTATCATGATTATCATTTCCTAAGTCAATATGGTCATTTCCTATAATCATGAGGCTTATTTCATTCATCGTGATACATATTTCCTTAATCATGATACTCATTTCCTAGATCATGATACATGTTTCCTTTATCATGGTGATATTTCCTTCATCGTTATTCTCATTTCTTACATCAATATGCTCTTTTCCTTTATCATGATACATGTTTTTTTCATGATGATCCTCATTTCCATCACCATTATGTTTATTTCCTTCATCACGATGCGTATTTACTTTATCTTGATTCTCATTCACAACTTCATGATGCTAATTTCATTCATTACGATGCATATTTCCTACATCATGATGCTCATTTCTTACATCATGCTTCATATTTTCTTCATCTCTATGTTCATTTCCAATATCATGATGATAATTTCCTTCATCATGATGAAAATTTTCTTCATAATGATGCTTATTTACTTTATCATGATGCGTATTTCCTCCATCATAATGATCATTTCCCTCAGCATAATTCTTATTTCCATTATCATGATGCATAAGTCCTTCATAGTGAAACTTATTTCCTTCATCAAGATGCTCATTTCTATCATCATGATGCATGTTTCCTTCATCATGATGCTCATTTCCTATATCATGATCTAATTCCCTTCATCATGATGCATATTTTCCATCATCATAATGCTCATTTACTACGTCATGATGCATATTCTCATCATCATGATGCTCATTTCTTTCATCATGATGCTCATTTTCTGTATCATGATGCTCATTTCCTTCATCATGATGCATATTTTCCTTCATCATAATGCTCATTTCTTACATCACGTTGCATATTTCAATCATCATGATGCTACTTTCCTTCATCTTGATGTTCATTTCCTTCGCCTCGATGCATATTTCCTTCGTCATGTAATCATTTACATCATCATGATGCTAATATACTTCGTCATGATGTGTATTTCCTTCATTATGATGCTCATTTCTTCTTCATGATGCTCATTTCCTACATTATGATACTCATTTACCTTTTCATGATGCTCATTTCTTTCATCATAATGAATATTTCCTACATCATGATTTTCATTTCCTATGTCATTATGGTCATTTCCTTTAATCATGAGACTTATTTCATTCATCGCGATACATATTTCCTTAATCATGATGCTCATTTCCTAGATCATGATACATATTTCCTTCATCATGGTGATATTTCCTTCATCGTGATGCTCTTTTCCTTTTATCATGATGCAAGTTTTTTTCATGATGATCCTCATTTCCATCACCATGATGTTGATTTCCTTCATCATGATGCGTATTTACTTCATCTTGATGCTCATTCACTACATCATGATTCTCATTTCATTTATTACGATGCATATTTCCTTCATCATGATTCTCATTTCTTACATCATGCTTCATATTTCCTTCATCTCTATGTTCATTTCCAACATCATGGTGAAAATTTTCTTCATAATGATGCTTATTTCCTTTATCATGATGCGTATTTCCTCCATCATAATGATCATTTCCTTCATCATAATTTTTATTTCCATCATCATGATGAATAAATCCTTCATCGTGAAACTTATTTCCTTCATCATGATGCTCATTTCTATCATCATGATGTATGTTTCCTTCATCATGATGCTCATTTCCTATATCATGACCTAATTTCCTTCATCAAGATGCATATTTTCCTTCATCGTAATGCTCATTTCCTATGTCACGATGCATATTCTCATAATCATGATACTCATTCCTTTCATCATGATGCTCATTTCTTTCATCATGATGCTCATTTCATGTATCATGATGCTCATTTCCTTCATCATGATGCATATTTTCCTTCATCATAATGCTCATTTCCTACATCACGATGCATATTTCAATCATCATGATGCTATTTTCCTTCATCTTGATGCTCATTTCCTTCGCCATGATGCATATTTCCTTCATCATGTAATCATTTACGTCATCATGATGCTAATATACTTCATCATAATGCGTATTTCCTTCATCATGATGCTCATTTCCTTCTTCATGATGCTCATTTCCAACATTATGATGCTCATTTCCCTTTTCATGATGCTCATTTCTTTCATCTTAATGAATATTTCCTTTAATCATGAGGCTTATTTCATTCATCGTGATACAAATTTCCTTAATCATGATGCTCATTTCCTACATCATGATACATATTTCCTTCATCATGGTGATATTTCCTTCATCGTGATGCTCATTTCTTACATCAATATTCTCTTTTCCTTTATCATGATGCATGTTTTCTTCATGATGATCCTCATTTCCATCACCATGATGTTGATTTCCTTCATCATGATGCGTATTTACTTTATCTTGATGCTCATTCACGGCATCATTATGCTCATTTCATTCATTACGATGCATATTTCCTTCATCATGATGCTCATTTCTTACATCATGCTTCATATTTCCTTCATCTCTATATTCATTTCCAACATCTTGATGATAATTTCCTTCATCATGACGGAAATTTTCTTCATAGTGATGCTTATTTCCTTTATCATGATACGTATTTCCTCCATCATAATGATAATTTCCTTCATCATAATTCTTATTTCCATCATCATGATGCATAAGTCCTTCATCGTGAAACTTATTTCCTTCATCATGATGCTCATTTCTATAATCATGATGCATGTTTCCTTCATCATGATGCTCATTTCCTATATCATGATCTAATTTCCTTCATCATGATGCATATTTTCCGTCATCATAATGCTCATTTCCTACGTCACGATGCATATTCTCATCATCATGATGCTCATTTCCTGTATCATGATGCTCATTTCCTTCATCATGATGCATATTTTCCTTCATCATAATGTTCATTTCCTACATCACGATGCATATTTCAATCTTCATGATGCTCTTTTCCTTCGTCTTGATATTCATTTCCTTCGTCATGATGCATATTTCCTTCATCATGTAATCATTTACGTCATCATGATGCTAATATACTTCGTCATGATGCGTATTTCTTTCATAATGATGCTCATTTCTTCTTCATGATGCTCATTTCCTACATTATGATGCTCATTTCCCTTTTCATGATGCTCATTTCTTTCATCATAATGAATATTTCCTACATCTTGATTATCATTTCCTAAGTCAATATGGCCATTTCCTATAATCATGAGGCTTATTTCATTCATCGTGATACATATTACCTTAATCATGTTGCTCATTTCCTAGGTCATGGTACATATTTCCTTTATCATGGTGATATTTCCTTCATCGTGATGCTCATTTCTTACATCAATATGCTCTTTTCCTTTATCATGATACATGTTTTCTTCATGATGTTCCTCATTTCCATCACCATGATGTTGATTTCCTTCATCATGATGTGTATTTACTTCATCTTGATGCTCATTCACTACATCATGATACTAATTTCATTCATTACGATGCATATTTCCTTCATCATGATGCTCATTTCTTACATTATGCTTCATATTTCCTTCATCTCTATGTTCATTTCCAACATCATGATGATAATTTCCTTCATCATGATGGAAATTTTCTTCATAATGATGCTTATTTCCTTTATCATGATGCGTGTTTCCTCCATCATAATGATCATTTCCCTCATCATAATTCTTATTTCCATCATCATGATGCATAAGTCCTTCATCGTGAAACTTATTTCCTTCATCAAGATGCTCATTTCTATCATCATGATGCATGTTTCCTTCATCATGATGCTCATTATATCATGATCTAATTTCCTTCATCATGATGTATATTTTCCATCATAATAATGCTCATTTCCTACGTCATGATGCATATTCTCATCATCATGATGCTCATTTCTTTCATCATGATGCTCATTTCCTGTATCATCTTGATTATCATTTCCTAAGTCATTATGGTCATTTCCTTTAATCATGAGGCTTATTTCATTCATCGTGATACATATTTCCTTAATCATGATACATATTTCCTTCATCATGGTGATATTTCCTTCATCGTGATGCTCTTTTCCTTTTATCATGATGCATGTTTTTTTCATGGTAATCCTCATTTCCATCACCATGATGTTGATTTCCTTCTTCATGATGCGTATTTACTTCATCTTGATGCTCATTCACTGCATCATGATGCTCATTTCATTCATTACGATGCATATTTCCTTCATCATGATTCTCATTTCTTACATCATGCTTCATATTTCCTTCATCTCTATGTTCATTTCCAACATCATGGTGACAATTTTCTTCATAATGATACTTATTTCCTTTATCATGATGCGTATTTCCTCCATCATAATGATCATTTCCTTCATCATAATTCTTATTTCCATCATCATGATGAATAAATCCTTCATCGTGAAACTTATTTCCTTCATCATGATGCTCATTTCTATCATCATGATGCATATTTCCTTCATCATGATGCTAATTTCCTATATCATGACCTAATTTCCTTCATCAAGATGCATATTTTCCTTCATCGTAATGCTCATTTCCTATGTCACGATGCATATTCTCATAATCATGATGCTCATTCCTTTCATCATGATGCTCATTTCCTCTATCATGATGCTCATTTCCTTCATCATGATGCATATTTTCCTTCATCATAATGCTTATTTCCTACATCACGATGCATATTTCAATCATCATGATGCTCTTTTCCTTCATCTTGATGCTCATTTCCTTCGCCATGATGCATATTTCCTTCATCATGTAATCATTTACGTCATCATGATGCAAATATACTTCATCATGATGCTCATTTCCTTCTTCATGATGCTCATTTTCAACATTATGATGCTCATTTCCCTTTTCATGATGCTCATTTATTTCATCATAATGAATATTTCCTTTAATCATGAGGCTTATTTCATTCATCGTGATACAAATTTCCTTAATCATGATGCTCATTTCCTACATCATGATACATATTTCCTTCATTATGGTGATATTTCCTTCATCGTGATGCTCATTTTTTACATCAATATGCTCTTTTCCTTTATCATGATGCATGTTTTCTTCATGATGATCCTCATTTCCATCACCATGATGTTGATTTCCTTCATCATGGTGCGTATTTACTTTATCTTGATGCTCATTCACTACATCATGATGCTCATTTCATTCATTACGATGCATATTTCCTTCATCATGATGCTCATTTCTTACATCATGCTTCATATTTCCTTCATCTCTATATTCATTTCCAACATCTTGATGATAATTTCCTTCATCATGATGGAAATTTTCTTCATAATGATGCTTATTTCCTTTATCATGATACGTATTTCCTCCATAATAATGATAATTTCCTTCATCATAATTCTTATTTCCATCATCATGATGCATAAGTCCTTCATCGTGAAACTTATTTCCTTCATCATGATGCTCATTTCTATAATCATGATGCATGTTTCCTTCATCATGATGCTCATTTCCTATATCATGATCTAATTTCCTTCATCATGATGCATATTTTCCGTCATCATAATGCTCATTTCCTACGTCACGATGCATATTCTCATCATCATGATGCTCATTTCCTTCATCATGATGCATATTTTCCTTCATCATAATGTTCATTTCCTACATCACGATGCATATTTCAATCTTCATGATGCTCTTTTCCTTCGTCTTGATATTCATTTCCTTCGTCATGATGCATATTTCCTTCATCATGTAATCATTTACGTCATCATGATGCTAATATACTTCGTCATGATGCGTATTTCCTTCATAATGATGCTCATTTCTTCTTCATGATGCTCATTTCCTACATTATGATGCTCATTTCCCTTTTCATGATGCTCATTTCTTTCATCATAATGAATATTTCCTACATCTTGATTATCATTTCCTAAGTCAATATGGCCATTTCCTATAATCATGAGGCTTATTTCATTCATCGTGATACATATTACCTTAATCATGTTGCTCATTTCCTAGGTCATGGTACATATTTCCTTTATCATGGTGATATTTCCTTCATCGTGATGCTCATTTCTTACATCAATATGCTCTTTTCCTTTATCATGATACATGTTTTCTTCATGATGTTCCTCATTTCCATCACCATGATGTTGATTTCCTTCATCATGATGTGTATTTACTTCATCTTGATGCTCATTCACTACATCATGATTCTAATTTCATTCATTACGATGCATATTTCCTTCATCATGATGCTCATTTCTTACATTATGCTTCATATTTCCTTCATCTCTATGTTCATTTCCAACATCATGATGATAATTTCCTTCATCATGATGGAAATTTTCTTCATAATGATGCTTATTTCCTTTATCATGATGCGTGTTTCCTCCATCATAATGATCATTTCCCTCATCATAATTCTTATTTCCATCATCATGATGCATAAGTCCTTCATCGTGAAACTTATTTCCTTCATCAAGATGCTCATTTCTATCATCATGATGCATGTTTCCTTCATCATGATGCTCATTATATCATGATCTAATTTCCTTCATCATGATGTATATTTTCCATCATAATAATGCTCATTTCCTACGTCATGATGCATATTCTCATCATCATGATGCTCATTTCTTTCATCATGATGCTCATTTCCTGTATCATCTTGATTATCATTTCCTAAGTCATTATGGTCATTTCCTTTAATCATGAGGCTTATTTCATTCATCGTGATACATATTTCCTTAATCATGATACATATTTCCTTCATCATGGTGATATTTCCTTCATCGTGATGCTCTTTTCCTTTTATCATGATGCATGTTTTTTTCATGGTAATCCTCATTTCCATCACCATGATGTTGATTTCCTTCTTCATGATGCGTATTTACTTCATCTTGATGCTCATTCACTGCATCATGATGCTCATTTCATTCATTACGATGCATATTTCCTTCATCATGATTCTCATTTCTTACATCATGCTTCATATTTCCTTCATCTCTATGTTCATTTCCAACATCATGGTGACAATTTTCTTCATAATGATACTTATTTCCTTTATCATGATGCGTATTTCCTCCATCATAATGATCATTTCCTTCATCATAATTCTTATTTCCATCATCATGATGAATAAATCCTTCATCGTGAAACTTATTTCCTTCATCATGATGCTCATTTCTATCATCATGATGCATATTTCCTTCATCATGATGCTAATTTCCTATATCATGACCTAATTTCCTTCATCAAGATGCATATTTTCCTTCATCGTAATGCTCATTTCCTATGTCACGATGCATATTCTCATAATCATGATGCTCATTCCTTTCATCATGATGCTCATTTCCTCTATCATGATGCTCATTTCCTTCATCATGATGCATATTTTCCTTCATCATAATGCTTATTTCCTACATCACGATGCATATTTCAATCATCATGATGCTCTTTTCCTTCATCTTGATGCTCATTTCCTTCGCCATGATGCATATTTCCTTCATCATGTAATCATTTACGTCATCATGATGCAAATATACTTCATCATGATGCTCATTTCCTTCTTCATGATGCTCATTTTCAACATTATGATGCTCATTTCCCTTTTCATGATGCTCATTTATTTCATCATAATGAATATTTCCTTTAATCATGAGGCTTATTTCATTCATCGTGATACAAATTTCCTTAATCATGATGCTCATTTCCTACATCATGATACATATTTCCTTCATTATGGTGATATTTCCTTCATCGTGATGCTCATTTTTTACATCAATATGCTCTTTTCCTTTATCATGATGCATGTTTTCTTCATGATGATCCTCATTTCCATCACCATGATGTTGATTTCCTTCATCATGGTGCGTATTTACTTTATCTTGATGCTCATTCACTACATCATGATGCTCATTTCATTCATTACGATGCATATTTCCTTCATCATGATGCTCATTTCTTACATCATGCTTCATATTTCCTTCATCTCTATATTCATTTCCAACATCTTGATGATAATTTCCTTCATCATGATGGAAATTTTCTTCATAATGATGCTTATTTCCTTTATCATGATACGTATTTCCTCCATAATAATGATAATTTCCTTCATCATAATTCTTATTTCCATCATCATGATGCATAAGTCCTTCATCGTGAAACTTATTTCCTTCATCATGATGCTCATTTCTATCATCATGATGCATGTTTCCTTCATCATGATGCTCATTTCCTATATCATGATCTAATTTCCTTCATCATGATGCATATTTTCCATCATCATAATGCTCATTTCCTACGTCACGATGCATATTCTCATCATCATGATGCTCATTTCCTGTATCATGATGCTCATTTCCTTCATCATGATGCATATTTTCCTTCATCATAATGTTCATTTCCTACAACACGATGCATATTTCAATCTTCATGATGCTCTTTTCCTTCGTCTTGATGTTCATTTCCTTCGCCATGATGCATATTTCCTTCATCATGTAATCATTTACATCATCATCATGCTAATATACTTCGTCATGATGCGTATTTCCTTCATCATGATGCTCACTTCTTCTTCATGATGCTCATTTCCTACATTATGATGCTCATTTCCCTTTTCATGATGCTCATTTCATTCATCATAATGAATATTTCCTACATCTTGATTATCATTTCCGAAGTCAATATGGTCATTTCCTATAATCATGAGGCTTATTTCATTCATCGTGATACATATTACCTTAATCATGTTGCTCATTTCCTAGGTCATGGTACATATTTCCTTTATCATGGTGATATTTCTTTCATCGTGATGCTCATTACTTACATCAATATGCTCTTTTCCTTTATCATGATACATGTTTTCTTCATGATGTTCCTCATTTCCATCACCATGATGTTGATTTCCTTCATCATGATGTGTATTTACTTCATCTTGATGCTCATTCACTACATCATGATACTAATTTCATTCATTACGATGCATATTTCCTTCATCATGATGCTCATTTCTTACATTATGCTTCATATTTCCTTCATCTCTATGTTCATTTCCAACATCATGATGATAATTTCCTTCATCATGATGAAATTTTCTTCATAATGATGCTTATTTCCTTTATCATGATGCGTATTTCCTCCATCATAATGATCATTTCCCTCATCATAATTCTTATTTCCATCATCATGATGCATAAGTCCTTCATCGTGAAACTTATTTCCTTCATCAAGATGCTCATTTCTATCATCATGATGCATGTTTCCTTCATCATGATGCTCATTTCCTATATCATGATCTAATTGTTGGCAATTAGATCGTGCGGTTCAACATGATCGTTAGTAAAACAGGTAAACAAAATCAGCGGAAGCATAAAACGTGTTTACCGTACTTCTGGGTCGATGTAGAGGATGAACAGCAGTGAAGAACACCTCTGATCTTCTACCGTATGTCCCAAAGTCAACTCTGGTGTTGGGTGGTCAACAATCCCCAGAGTTCTCTCAATCTGCTCTTTGTTCTCTCCCGTATGTCAAATGAGGCACTGACTTAGGTTTAACAAGAACTGAGATGACTTATATACTTGGGCTACAGCAGGGACCAGGAGGAGAAATTGGACTGGGCCTCAATTGAATTTAATTAACCAAGCTTAGCCCAAAGCTTTTAATTAAATCCAATAATAATAATATAGTCCACTAAAATATTATTACTGCACTACCCGTCCAATCCCAGAATTATGTTCTGGGCTCCTTCTTATTATAAGCCCGATAGTCTCCCCATGTTTAAGATATACAATGTCCATTAATTAATTAAGTTACTGACAACTCAAATTAATTAATATCTCATCCTAGAGTAGTGCCACTCAACCTTATTATCATACCGGAAATTAATCCACTTGCAAGATTTACATGATAAACCTTATGAGCTCCTCAAGGGGACATCATCAACCTATAACGGACATGGATTCCTTCTACAATCAACAGCACACCATAGATACAGCACTACTTCCCAACTCACCGAGTTTGTTGATTTAATACTTATAAATCTCACCCATTGATGAATCAAAGAAATACATACTGCCCTACGTGTCGAGGTTATTGTATAGGGATTAAGAGTACGAACTTCCATAATAACAGAGATCAAGTTCTACTACATAGTCAGTATAAGAAGAACGATCTCAGGCGGTCCTGCTCAATACACACAAGTGCACTAATGTGATTCTATAGCCAAGACAAGCTAATACCAAACCACACTACAACCATACCGATAGAGAGTCCCCGTCTATCTCAGTTATGAGCATCTGTTTATACTTTATAAGGAAACCGATAATATGATCTTCTGCGTGTTGTCGCACAACATATTATCTACAGTATAAAGTAAATGGACTATTGCATGATGCATATAAAATAAATTATAAGACGCAATCATTTGATCAATGATTCTCATTTCAAATATTGTTATGACATTGTTCATACTAAAGCTAGACTTTTAGTCTACAATATAACAATCTCCCACTTATACTAAAAGACTATGCTGTCATGTCTTCTGCCATACATCTGATTCCTACTCCCACTTACGCGACCATTAAAAGCTCTCGCCTTAAGGTCCTTGTAAATGGTTTACTAGGTCATCATCCGATGCAATCTAGGCGACAACAACCTTCCCCTCATCATACGATTTCTCACAACAGGTGGTACTCGCGCTCCATGTGTTTAATTGCCTTATGGACTTGTGATTTCTTCAAGTTTGCAACTGCACCAATATCATCAATGTAAATTGTGATTACCTTGGGCAAACTTAGAAACACTTCAAAGTCCATCATGAAGTCTCTAGAGTTATATAGATACTTTGGCTGCCTCATAGGCTCCAATTTGTCATCATTCCATGATGGAGTCCGGAGTCTGAAATATATTTCTATATGACACTCCTCCACATTATGACTCTACTTCCTAAGATTAAACACATAACCTTTGAGGTGAATTTACTGCCGTCCAATCTGACTAAAAAATCTGAATCTACGTAATCCACAAGAAGCAGTGAATCTGTCCAGTAAGTCCACATATAATATCCAGTCCTTCTCAGGCACTTTATAAATGTCTTACCACAGTTCATCATTCTTGTTCCGGGTTACGTTGATACCCACTTTTCATGCATTCAACAAAATAGATATCCAACATCGTTCATAGCATTCCTTAGATTAAGCTTCCTTATTCGCCGAAGCATAAGGAACCGCTTTCATCCTCTTTATCTTCTTATTGTGTCTCAAAGACACATTCACTTAGATAAATTTACATGCCAAACGAGTATGGACTGTATTATTTTATGAAACTTGAGATAAGCATAATATCCTTTCTTGTGATCCGTATTACCGTGATCAAAAGGATATATTTTGCCTTTCTTAAGTCCTTCATCTCTACCGCTTTATTAATCGTACCCTTACGCCCGATAATACTCTTTCATTGTCTCCAATGAGCAAGATACTATCTACGTATAGTACAAAAAATACCACCATGTTTCCGTCACTCTTTACAACACACAAGACTCATCCGCTCATTGATTTAAATCCATGCCACTGGATTACCTAATCAAAACAGATGCTTCACGATCTTAAAGCTTGCTTTAGTCCATCGCTGGATGCTTATAAGCTTACTATCAAAATGCTATTAGTATTTTGTAATGAATCACTCTGGTCGCTTCACATAGATGTTTTCCTCAAGACTTCCAATTAGGAAAGCTGTCTTTGACATCTATTTGTTGTTCCTCATAGCAGCAATAAAAGAATCCGGATCAATATAAGCATAGCTACCAGCGAACATGTTTCCTCATAATCGAACCATTTCTTTCTGAGTACACTTATCCGCAACCAGCTTTGCTTCCAAGGTTTTCACCTTTCCATATGATCCTCTTTTATTTCCTTTGATCACTTGCAATGGCTTTTACACCATTTAGTGGTCATACAAGTTCCCAGACTTAATATGGAATCCATAGATTCTATTTCAACATTCATTGCAACTTACTAAGATTCCGCATTTTCATCTTGTAGTGCTACGTCGTATCCGTGGGATAATACCATGTTCACTAGGGATCAAGTCTCACGACTCTCCCAAAACATATATTTATGGGTTGTCATACAACCCTCCCACTACGACAAGGCACTACATGTAATTGTGTATCAGACATGACACGCGTTGCAGTTTACCTTGTGGTATATCCTCTTGTACACTTGGTACTTATACTTTGTGTTTTCCTCTCACTTCCTTTAGAACAATTTATACATGGGTTTGTGATTTATTACATAGTCCTTTTCCAAAAATCTAGTTATTGAGTTAACAATTATCCTTCGATCTTTTGGACTAAATAAATCACCCTATATTTTTCTAGGATATCCCATATATAGACAAACGTTTCACGAATTACTGTATCTAGGGCATATCCATAAAATGAATTTAATTATTCCAAATAATTCATCATTTATCTAATCATAACCATAAGAGCCTTATTCCTTCTATCCACCACACCATTCAGTTTGGGGCATACCCGGTGTAGCTAACTTGAGATTTAATCTCAACTTCTGATCAATAGCTCCTAACTATCCCAAGAGGTATTCGCCATCATGATTGAATCGTAATGACTTAATATATTTTCCATGACGCTTCACTGTACCAGCCTTATAATTCTTGAATTAATCAAAGAACTTAGACATGCAGTGCATCATATAAATATATTGGTTTCCAGAATAATCTTGGAATATTCATAACCACCTCTCGTCTGGATAATATTAGGTTCGCTTGAACTAGAATGAACTAATTCCAACATATATATCTTTGGCTCTACACCCCACAGCCTTGAAAAGGCAGTTAATCATTTTTTCTTCCAAGCAAGACTCGCAAGTCCGATAGTTTCCACTTCAGATAAACCTTACGGTCTATCGGCTATCAACTTTTGAATCCTACTCAAGTAAAATGAATTAGTCTTAGATGCCAAACGTATGTTTAGTTCATCTCCGAAGGTTCCTTTCTCTTACTAATATTAGAAGATGCATTATTTAATTACTATTTATTGCATCTGTGGGATGTACATGATTCAAGAGTATACTTTTATCCACCAACTTACTTTAACGGATTATAGTCTCATTCCTCATTACTATGACCATGTCATTTAAATGAAATGAAGTATCTATCCGTTAATGCATAGAAACCAAAATTAAATTCTTTCTATGAAACGTACGTAAAGACAATTTCTCATAATCAATCGTTTATTCTTATCATGAGATAAATAAACAACTCCCACTGCAATAGCCACTATCTTTGTAGTTTTACCCATGTTATTAACAATCTTATCCTTACTTAGTGATAAACATTTAGTGATTCTAGTATCTACATACTTCGTGTCAGTAGATGCCATCACTAATCATGTTTAAACCATTAGTAAATAAGATATTAAACTTGTTCACATCATGATGAAAAATGGCTTTCTTTTGCCACATGTTTTGTTAGAAGTTTCCCACCATATACAACTTCTCGTATTTCACGTAGAACTTGCTCAAAACATCCAGGCAAATTGTGAAGAATAAATTGATTTAGGGTTCCCTTTCAATTTCTATTCCAAGCTTTTCCAATTCATTCATCAATTCGACCATGATCTTCTGCCTTTTAATTTACTCAAGTATCCGAAGAGTTACATGAGATCATCATATTTCTATGAAACTCTCATCTCTTCACTAGAGACTTTAATAGGCATCATGAGACATCCTTTGTGAGAATACACATGTATTTTCTTAAGCAGTAATTTTAAAACCAAGATTCTTCTCTAATCAGTTAATATGGAAAAATAAATATAATGTCTTTTAGTTAACAATTAGTGAAATAAAACAATTCGAAATTCAGAGAATCACAAATAAATTTACCGATCAAATTTTCGAATTTTATTCTTTTTATATTGATTCCCTCAAAATAATATAAAAATAAAATTCACCGACATCTCAAGCACCGTGAGTCTGCAAGCCACGATAGTGTGGACGTTTACAAACCCGAACATTTACAAGAGAAGGTTTTACCCATTAATTTCATTTGTCAATCTCACTTTATGACAAAATAATTAATAGTCGGTTCCTTTTTAGCCATGCAAATAAAAGCAGTGACTCCGATGGGGAGGATACTTATTATTTACATCTAAGTGTACACCATTATTTGACCCCAAGTCCGCGGCCCAAGCTTGTGTGCCTTACAGATGGAGAAGTACACACGCGCTCGGATAACTTCCAACAGTCATCAATTACAAGTTTGTACCAGTGAACCGCATATAAACTCATCCGATAGGGAGGAAGGTCTAAGCCAACGCGCAAGTTCATATGCATCACATTACAAACGTAATTATTTAATGAAGTCTGTTCCAGCAATCCATGAATAAACTCATCTGATGGGGAGGAAGGCTCTAATGCCGACGCGCAAGTCTATTCACATCTCTAACAAACCAATAATGGAGGCTGCGAGAATTTATTACCAATCCCCTCTCCCACTTAGTTATTTAACACCGAGGGTTTTAACATGCATATAATATTCTGAAATAAAATATACAATTAAGACATGCTTCTATTAACAACAATTTAAATAAATAAATCACATAGAACATGCCTTACACATATACAACAATAATTGACAATTAAATCAATTAATCAGTTATATAACATAATTAATTGTATAAATAGTGGATCAATTAAATTGGGACTCAAGAGCAACAAATAAGCACAAAATGAGCAGCATATTAAATAATTAATCAAGCCCATTATCCATAGCCCATAATCTTAGCCCAAAAATAAATTAAGTCCACCAAGCCCACTAGCACAAAATTAGTCCATTAATAAAATTAATTAATCATGCTAGACCCATTATCCACAATTAATTAAAAACAGGAGTGGCCCCGCAGCCCATTACCATATAATTAAAATTGGGCCCATAACCTTAATAAAATTGGGCCCATCAGCCCATTTCCATTTTATAAGAAAATAGGCCCAGCATCAAGATCATCTATGCTGCCCTAAAAAGAAACAGCCGCTGCTTCTCACACTGCCAGCCTTCTCCTCCCGGTGGCCGCGCCAACAGCCTGCCCGGCTGCTGCTCATTGAGCAACAGCGCCACCGCCATCCTAGTCGCCATCTGCTGCCGCTCGCTCGAGGCCACCATCGACTCGCCCGGAACACGCCTAAAAGGTGACCGGAACTTATCTCAGATGCGACCGAAACCTGCCTCAGACACTCCAGGCGCCGTCAGCCCTTCCCGCCGCTACTGCTACCCCATCGCCGGAACTTCCAGTAGCGCCAGCCAGCGACGACATCAGCATAGCCACCGACCACAGCCACTGCACTCGAGTCTAGTCCAGCCTTCTGATTTTCAAGACCCACCGGAATCAGCAATCGGCTCGCTCGGAACTCCGACGCTGCTGGCAGTTCGACTCAGTCTGAAACAACTCGCCGCCTGGTACCGTATCGGTGTTTAACACGCGAACGCACACCTTGTTCCCGCCGCAGCTGCCTTGATGCGCTCGGAACGCCGCTGCAAGAAACAAGCGCCGCACCTGATAAACCTCTGCCTCGCTGCTGTCCAGACTGGTATGGCTGCTGCTACAACTCGCTCCGAAATCCATGGAGGACTCGCTCAGAAATTTTGGAGGAATCGCTCGATCGCCGCCTTGACGCGCCCCCGGAACCAGTCTTGGCCCGATCGAGAACTCCCTCAGACTCGATAGGGAGTGGTTGAGACCCGACGGGAAGAACAATCGACTTGCCTGGATTTTGCAGCAGACGTGATCGGAGCACCCAATTCATGCCAACCCTGTCGCCGTTCTGCCATCGAAGACCACGATTGCTACCAGCGGCCCCACACCAGTCTTGCCGTGTTGTAGCCCTCACTGTTCAGTCCCTTTCTTTCTGTGAACAGATAGGTGAAAGAATAGGAGTTGTATGGTGGTTTTTTTCTTTCATACGTGTTTGATCGCAGCGATAAAGGATAGCAGATAGGGATTCAAGTATTAAAACTATACACTAGTTTTTTTTTCTTGCGATAATTAACAGATTAAGTCACATAATCACAAAAAAAAACTATCAAACTTGCTATCAATAAGACAATCAACACACGAAAGGCACAAACTATACCTAACGTCTCACGTCTCACCACGAAACCAACGCTCTGATACCAATTGTTGGCAATTGGATCGTGCGATTCAACGTGATCGTTAGTAAAATAGGTAAACAAAATCAGCGGAAGCATAAAACGTGTTTACCGTACTTCTGGGTCGATGTAGAGGATGAACAGCAGTGAAGAACACCTCTGATCTTCTACCGTATGTCCCAAAGTCAACTCTGGTGTTGGGTGGTCAACAATCCCCAGAGTTCTCTCAATCTGCTCTCTGTTCTCTCCCGTATGTCAAATGAGGCACTGACTTAGGTTTAACAAGAACTGAGATGACTTATATACTTGGGCTACAGCAGGGACCAGGAGGAGAAATTGGACTGGGCCTCAATTGAATTTAATTAACCAAGCTTAGCCCAAAGCTTTTAATTAAATCCAATAATAATAATATAGTCCACTAAAATATTATTACTGCACTACCCGTCCAATCCCAAAATTATGTTCTGGGCTCCTTCTTATTATAAGCCCGATAGTCTCCCCATGTTTAAGATATACAATGTCCATTAATTAATTAAGTTACTGACAACTCAAATTAATTAATATCTCATCCTAGAGTAGTACCACTCAACCTTATTATCATGCCGGAAATTAATCCACTTGCAAGATTTACATGATAAACCTTATGAGCTCCTCAAGGGGACATCATCAACCTATAACGGACATGGATTCCTTCTACAATCAACAGCACACCATAGATATAGCACTACTTCCCAACTCACCGAGTTTGTTGATTTAATACTTATAAATCTCACCCATTGATGAATCAAAGAAATACATACTGCCCTACGTGTCGAGGATATTGTATAGGGATTAAGAGTACGAACTTCCATAATAACAGAGATCAAGTTCTACTATATAGTCAGTATAAGAAGAACGATCTCAGGCAGTCCTGTTCAATACACACAAGTGCACTAATGTGATTCTATAGCCAAGACAAGCTAACACCAAACCACACTACAACCATACCGATAGAGAGTCCCCGTCTATCTCAGTTGTGAGCATCTGTTTATACTTTATAAGGAAACCGATAATATGATCTTCTGCGTGTTGTCGCACAACATATTATCTACAGTATAAAGTAAATGGACTATTGCATCATGCATATAAAATAAATTATAAGACGCAATCATTTGATCAATGATTCTCATTTCAAATATTGTTATGACATTGTTCATACTAAAGCTAGACTTTTAGTATACAATCCAACACTAATTTCCTTCATCATGATGCATATTTTCCATCATCATAATGCTCATTTCCTACGTCATGATGCATATTCTCATCATCATGATGCTCATTTCTTTCATCATGATGCTCATTTCCTGTATCATGATGCTCATTTTCTTCATCATGATGCATATTTTCCTTCATCATAATGCTCATTTCCTACATCACGATGCATATTTCAATCATCATGATGCTCTTTTCCTTCATCTTGATGTTCATTTTCTTCGCCATGATGCATATTTCCTTCATCATGTAATCATTTACATCATCATGATGCTAATATACTTCGTCATGATGTGTATTTCCTTCATTATGATGCTCATTTCTTCTTCATGATGCTCATTTCCTACATTATGATGCTCATTTACTTTTTCATTATGCTCATTTCTTTCATCATAATGAATATTTCCTTCATCATGATTATCATTTCCTATGTAATTATGGTCATTTCCTTTAATCATGAGGCTTATTTCATTCATCGTGATATATTTCCTTAATCATGATGCTCATTTCCTAGATCATGATACATATTTCCTTCATCATGGTGATATTTCCTTCATCGTGATGCTCTTTTCCTTTTATCATGATGCATGTTTTCTTCATGATGATCCTCATTTCCATCACCATGATGTTGATTTCCTTCATCATGATGCGTATTTACTTTATCTTGATGCTCATTTCATTCATTACGATGCATATTTCCTTCATCATGATTCTCATTTCTTACATCATGCTTCATATTTCCTTCATCTCTATGTTCATTTCCAACATCATGATGACAATTTTCTTCATAATGATGCTTATTTCCTTTATCATGATGCGTATTTCCTCCATCATAATGATCATTTCCTTCATCATTATTCTTATTTCCATCATCATGATGCATAAATCCTTCATCGTGAAACTTATTTCCTTCATCATGATGCACATTTCTATCATCATGATGCATGTTTCCTTTATCATGATGCTCATTTCCTATATCATGACCTAATTTCCTTCATCAAGATGCATATTTTCCTTCATCGTAATGCTCATTTCCTATGTCACGAGGCATATTCTCATAATCATGATGCTCATTTCTTTCATCATGATGCTCATTTCCTCTATCATGATGCTCATTTCCTTCATCATGATGCTTATTTTCCTTCATCATAATGCTCATTTCCTACATCACGATGCATATTTCAAACATCATGATGCTCTTTTCCTTCATCTTGATGCTCATTTCCTTCGCCATGATGCATATTTCCTTCATCATGTAATCATTTACGTCATCATGATGCTAATATACTTCATCATAATGCGTATTTCCTTCATAATGATGCTCATTTCCTTCTTCATGATGCTCATTTCCTACATTATGATGCTCATTTCCCTTTTCATGATGCTCATTTCTTTCATCATAATGAATATTTCCTTTAATCATGAGGCCTATTTCATTCATCGTGATACAAATTTCCTTAATCATAATGCTCATTTCCTACATCATGATACAGATTTCCTACATCATGGTGATATTTCCTTCATCGTGATTCTCATTTCTTACATCAATATGCTCTTTTCCTTTATCATGATGCATGTTTTCTTCATGATGATCCTCATTTCCATCACCATGATGTTGATTTCCTTCATCATGATGCGTATTTACTTCATCTTGATGCTCATTCACTACATCATGATGCTCATTTCATTCATTATGATGCTATTTCCTTCATCATGATGCCCATTTCTTACATCATGCTTCATATTTCCTTCATCTCTATGTTCATTTTCAACATCATGATGATAATTTCCTTCATCATGATTGAAATTTTCTTCATAATGATGCTTATTTCTTTTATCATGATGCGTATTTCCTCCATCATAATGATCATTTCCTTCTGTTAGATTTGTATACTAAAAGCCTCGCTTTTATATTGAACAATGTAATAACAATTTTATTTGAAATGAGAATCATATGATCAAACGTTTTTGCATATTATAAATTGTTTATTTATATGTTTGTGCAAAAGTCCATTTACTTTATACTGTAGATAATATGTTGTGCGACAACACGCGGAAGATCATATTATCGGTTTCCTTATAAAGTATAAACAGATGCTCACAACCGAGATAGACGGGGACTATCTATCGGTATGGTTGTAGTGTGATTTGGAATTAGTTTGTCTTGACTATAGAATCACATTAGTGCACTTAGCGTGTATTGAGTAGGACCGCTTGAGATCGTTCGACTTGTACTGTCTATATAGAAGAACTTGATCTCTGTTATTATGGATGTCCATGCTCTTAATCCCTATACAATAACTTCGACACGTAGGGCAGTATGTATTTCTTTGATTCATCAATGGGTGAGATTTAAATGAATTAAATCAACAAACTCGGTGAGTTGGGAAGTAGTGCTGTCTCTATGGTGTGCTGTTGATTGTAGAAGGAATCCATGTCCGATTTAGGTTGATGATGTTCCCTTGAGGAGCTCATAAGGTTTATCATGTAAATCTTGCAAGTGGATTAATTTCCGGCATGATAAAAAGGTTGAGTGGTACTACTCTCGGATGAGATATTAATTAATTTGAGTTGTCAGTAACTTAATTAATTAATGGGCATTGTATATCTTAAACATGGGGAGATTATTGGGCTCATAATAAGAAGGAGCCCAGAACATAATTTGGGATTGGATGGGTAGTACAGTAATAATATTTTAGTGGACTATATTATTATTATTGGATTTAATTAAAAGCTTTGGGCTAAGCTTGATTAATTAAATCTGATTGAGGCCCAGCCCAATTTCTCCTCCTGGTCCCTACTGTAGCCCTTTATAATAGTCTGCTCAGCTCCTGGATGCCCTAAGATTTGAGAACGCCGTTCTTTTGTCTAAAAAGTGGTTAGGAGTAGATTGAGGGATCCTGCAGACTGTTGACCACACAACAGTAGGATTGACTAGGGTGATACAGTAGAAGAACAAGAGGTAGTTCTTCTCAAATATTCATCCTCTACTCCAATCCAGAAGACAGGTATTGATTTATGCTTCCGCTGTATCTGTTTATCTGTTTTGTTTATCAAATCACGTTAACCATAAGATCCAATTGCCAACAATTGGTATCAGAGCCTTGTTACTTGGTGAAATGTGATTTGTAAGGTTGTTTTGTGATTATTTGATTAATTGTTTTAATCTGTTTTTAATCACATGTTCATTAGCTATTTTTCGTGTGTTCAAGTCAGTAGACAAATTGATTTGTTGATTTGATGTGATGTGTGTTTCCTTTACACTGTACACACTATTATCATACACAATAGTCAACTCTTTGGTGTGTTTGTTTCACACTCATCACACACGCGCACCCTGTCGAGTAAGAAGACATCGTCCATCCCGGTGGCGCGTGACCTTCTGACGAGGCGGAATCGAGGCGACGGCGCGGCGGTGACGATTCCAAGACCAGTCGAGGCAGAATCGTGGCGATGACGCGGCGGTGACGATTCCAAGACCAGTCGGCGCGGAATCGAGGCGACGGCGCGGCGGTGACGATTCCAAGACCAGTCGGCGCGGGTTCGAGTTCGATTGCGACGCGGCGGCTTGAACTCCAAGGCGAGGCGTCTGGGCGGCGATGGGGACAGCACGACTGGACGGACCAGCGTGGAAGATCCGTTCAGATCGGTGCACGTCACCGTAGGATCTGGCTGTACTGGTGATGGCACGCGGCTGAGCGACGGAGTCGAGGCGGCGATAGATTGCGGCAGCGCCGGGGGAGATCCGTGCATATCTGAAGGCAACAAGTTCAGATCGGCACACGTCGGCGCAGATCGGGCATTGACGTCGGCTGGTGGAGAGGTCAACTCCAGGCGGTCTGCAGAAGCGGACGTCTGTGCGGCGGCGCTGGACAGTCTGCTGGACGACAAACGGCCGGTGTCTGCGAGGGAAGCCGGCGGCGGCAGCATCGGTGCCGTGTCTGCTGCGTCAGTTTCGTCTATACGCGGCGGCTGGCGGGTGCAGCTGGGAGCTGTCGGCGGTGGGCTAACAGCATGATTAAGGTCGCCTGTTGGCGGCGCCTCCGTGGACAGCGGCAAGGCGGCGACTGGCTGAGCCGGTGAAGAGGAGATGGCGGCTGCTACTCCTAGGGTTTCAGCTGTTGTGGGCTTGGGTTGGGCCTTGTTTTTGTTTGCGGATTGGGCTTGTGTCTGATCATTGGGCTTGCACATTAATTAAGTACTGTTGGGCCTGTATTTTTTTTTTGAGGTTTGGGCTTCATGGATTGTAATTAATTATTTGAGCAGCTGGGCCTATATGTGTTTTATTTATTAATTGTTTGTGGTGTTGGGCCTTGAGATGTATTGGGCTTGTTCCAAAGAAATAAAATTGGCTGGCTTAATGGGCTTTATTTTTTTAATTATAATGGCTGCTCATTAATTGCTAATTTTATTTGGAATAGGTAGGCCCAATTTTTGATCCAACTTTATTTTGCAATTAATTGAATTATATAATTGATTTAATTGTTTAACGTGACGATTAATTGTTATATATGTGTAAAGCATGTTTTATGTGATTTATTTAATTTTAAATTACTTGGATTTAAAGCATGCTTTATTGTATATTTTATTGTGAAATATTATATGCATGTTAAAAATCCTCTGTGCTAAATAACTAAGTGGGAGAGGGGATTGGTATATAAATTCCCATGGCCTCCATTATTGGTTTGTAAGTGATGTGAATAAACTTGCGCGTTGGCATTAGAGCCTTCCTCCCTATCGGATGAGTTTGTTCACGGATCACTGGTACAAACTTCTTTAAGATAATCGTAGGAAGTTATCTGAGCGCGTGTGTACTTCTCCATCTGTAAGGCACACAAGCTTGGGCCGCGGACTTGGGATTAAATAATGGTATACACTTAGGTGTAAATAATATGTATCCTCCCCATCGGAGTCACTGCTATTATTTGCATGGCTAAATAGAAATCGACTATTAATTATTTTGTCATAAAGTTAGGTTGACAAATGAAATTATTGGGTAAAACCTTCTCTTGTAAATGTTAGGGTTTGTATACGTCCACACTATCGTGGCATGCAAATCCACGGTGCTTGAGATGTTGGTGAATTTTGTTTTATATTGTTTTGAGGGATTCAATATAAATTGGTAAATTCGAAGTGTTTGATCTGTTTATTATTTATGATTCTCAGGTTTTTTCAAATGGCTTTGAACTCACTTTCTGTCATACTTAAAGAACACAAACTTACTGGCACTAATTATGTCGACTGGAAGCGTAACATGGATATTGTTTTAACTGCTGAAGATTACATCTTTGTACTTTCTGAGGAATGCCCTCCGGCACCTACTGATGCCTCTACCGAAGAGCAAAGAAATGCTTATAATAGGTGGGTCAAAGCTGATAAGATGGCTAAGTGCTATATTTTGGCTTCAATGTCAAATGTGCTTCAGACTCAGCATCAAGCTATGGACACCGCCTATGATATGATGCTTAATCTTAGGGAACTCTTCGGTCATCAGAGTCGTCCTGCTAGGTCGAAGGGCATGTCGGTCTTGATGAACACCAAAATGGCTGAGGGCACTTCCGTAAGGGAGCATGTCCTTAGGATGATGGGCCAACTCAATGAGTTGGAAGTTCTTGGAGCAGAAATCGATGGGGAAACCCAGGTCGATATTATACTCCAAAGCTTGCCTAGGAGTTTTGAGCAGTTTCGCCTGAACTATGGTATGAACAAACATTTGTACTCGTTGGCGGAACTGATGACAGAACTCGTGGCGGCGGAAGAACTGTTTCGTAGACCACCTCAGGTTCATGTTGCTGAACATGCTTCTCATCCTAGGCCGAAAGGCGGTAGGAAGAAGAAGAAGCAAGGGAATCCAGCACCGGTGAACCAAGTGAAGGCAAAGACGGGTGCGGTCAAGAAACCTAAAGGCAAGTGCTTCAAATGTAAGCAGCCGGGACACTACAAGGTTGACTGTCCTCTTCTGAAGGGGAACAGGAATGGTAAGTCTTATATTCTAGTTGTTGAATCGTGTTTAGCGGCTGTATCTGCTGACACTTGGTGTGTAGATACGGGAGCCACTGACCATGTCTGCAAATCTTTGCAGGGGTTCCACCAAACCCGACAGCTCAGTGATGGAGAGATTACTATACTCATGGGAAATGCTACAAGAGTAGCAGCTGTTGCAGTGGGAGACGTCTATTTATATTTTAATAAGAATAAAACTCTTGTTTTGAGGAATTGTCTTTATGTACCTCATTTTAGAAAGAATTTAATTTCAGTTTCTAAATTGTTTATGGATGGATATTCTGTTTCTTTTAATGACAAGGTTGTTTTAAGGAAAAATGGAATTTTTATCTGTGATGGTTCATTGATAGATAATTTGTATACTCTTAATCCAATTACTCCCACAGTGCAACAAATTGAAATGAATGATACATCTACTAATAAGAGAAAAGAACCTTCTAAAATGAACCAAACATATCTTTGGCATCTAAGACTAGGTCATATTAACTTGAGTAGGATTCAAAGGTTGATAGCTGATGGACCTCTGAGTTCATTAGTAGTGGAAAATTATCCAACTTGCGAATCCTGCTTGGAAGGAAAAATGACAAAAAGGTCTTTCAAGGCGAAGGGGCATAGAGCCAAGGATTTGTTGGAATTGGTTCATTCTGATTTATGTGGTCCTATGTCTGTCCAGGCAAGAGGTGGTTTTGAATATTTCGTCACTTTCATTGATGATTATTCAAGATACGGATATATTTATTTGATGCGCCGCAAGTCTGAATGCTTTGATAAATTCAAAGAATACAAGGCTGATGTGGAAAAGCAACTTGGAAAATATATCAAAACACTACGATCTGATCGTGGTGGTGAATATCTCTTGGGAGAGTTTAGGAATTATTTATCGGAAAATGGGATTGAATCCCAATTGTCTGCACCGGGCACACCCCAGCAGAATGGTGTAGCGGAAAGAAGGAATAGGACTCTTATGGAAATGGTAAGATCAATGATGAGTTATTCGAAATTACCAAATTCGTTTTGGGGACACGACTTAGAAACAGCGGCTTACATTCTAAACTTAGTACCTTCTAAATCGGTAGCCTCCACACCCACAGAACTGTGGACCGGGCGCAAGCCTAGTCTGAAACATGTTCGGATTTGGGGTGCTCCGGCACACGTGTTAAAGGCAGATGCTGACAAGTTAGAATCACGTACTGATGTTTGTCTGTTTATAGGGTATCCTAGAGGAACGAAGGGTGGTTTATTTTATAGTCCCAAGGACCAAAAGGTGATCGTGAGCGCGAATGCCAGATTTTTGGAAGAGGATTATATAATGGATCATAAACCAATGAGTAAAATTGTTCTAGAAGAAGTTAGAGGGGAAACACCTTATTTTATACCAAATGTGCAAGAAGATGTACCACAGGACACTGCACCGCGTGTCACACATGATACACAAATACGTGCGGAGCCTCGTCGTAGTGGGAGGGTTGCCAGACAACCGGATAGATTCATGGGATTGGGAGAGTCATCCGACTTGGTCCCAGGTGAACATGAAATTGACCCATAGAATTACAACGAGGCACTGCAGGATAAAGATGCTCAATTATGGTAAAACGCAATGAAATCTGAGATAGAATCCATGTATTCTAATCATGTCTGGGAGCTTGTAGAACCACCTAATGGTGTAAAAGCTATTGGATGCAAGTGGATCTATAAGAGAAAAAGAGGATCTGACGGTAAGGTGGAAACCTTTAAAGCAAGGCTTGTGGCTAAAGGATATACTCAGAAAGAAGGAATCGATTATGAGGAAACCTTCTCACCCGTGGCCATGCTTAAGTCAATCCGGATTCTTTTGTCTATTGCTGCTCATATGGACTATGAGGTATGGCAGATGGATGTCAAGACAGCTTTCCTGAATGGAAGTCTTGAGGAAAACATCTACATGAAGCAACCAGAGGGTTTCATTGCAAAGGGCGAAGAGCATCTTGTGTGTAAGCTTAAAAAGTCCATTTATGGATTGAAACAAGCTTCAAGATCTTGGAACATCTGTTTTGATGAAGTAATCCAGTCATATGGATTTATTCAATGTCCGGATGAATCATGTGTATACAAGAAGTGTGACAGAAACGTAGTGGTATTTCTTGTACTCTACGTGGATGATATTCTGCTCATTGGAAACAATGTAAAGGTATTGTCGGGCGTAAGGGTATGGCTGTCCAAGCAATTTGAGATGAAGGACTTGGGAGAGGCCGGACACATTCTTGGGATCAAATTAATAAGGGATCGCAAGAAAAGAATGTTGTGCTTATCCCAAGCTTCATATATTGATACAATACTGACTCGTTTTAGCATGCAAGATTCCAAGAAAGGTTTTCTACCTTTCAGACATGGAATACCTCTTTCTAAAGAAATGTGTCCAAAGACACAACATGAAATAGAGGCAATGAAGCTGGTCCCTTATGCTTCGGCAGTGGGAAGTCTCATGTATGCTATGCTATGTACGAGACCAGATATCTGTTATGCCGTGGGCATGGTCAGTTGGTATCAAAGTAATCCAGGACAAGGGCATTGGACTGCGGTAAAGCATATTTTGAAGTACCTGCGAAGGACTAGGGATTATGTTCTGGTTTACCGGGCAGATACTTTGTTACCTTTGGGTTATACTGATTCGGATTTCCAGTCAGATAGGGATGCTAGTAAATCCACCTCGGGTTATGTGTATACTCTTGGAGGAGGAGCCATAATATGGAGGAGTGTAAAGCAGAAATGTGTTGCAGATTCTACCATGGAAGCTGAATATGAGGCAGCCTCTGAGGCAGCTAAGGAAGCAGTATGGCTCAGGAACTTCTTAATGGACTTGGATGTGATTCCTGGTTTGCCCAAAGCGATCACAATTTATTGTGATAATAGTGGTGCAGTAGCAAACTCGAAGGAACCACGAGCCCATAAGGCGAGTAAACACATTGAGCGCAAGTACCACCTGATACGAGACATCGTTAAAAGAGGGGAAGTCGTTGTCGCTAAGATTGCATCTGAGGATAACCTTGCTGATCCTTTTACTAAGAGCCTTCCAGCGAAAGCGTTCGATGGGCATGTAGAAGGAATGGGGATTAGATGCATGTCAACAGATATGGCAGCGTAGTCTTTTAGTATAAGTGGGAGATTGTTAGATTTGTATACTAAAAGCCTCGCTTTTATATTGAACAATGTAATAACAATTTTATTTGAAATGAGAATCATATGATCAAACGTTTTTGCATATTATAAATTGTTTATTTATATGTTTGTGCAAAAGTCCATTTACTTTATACTGTAGATAATATGTTGTGCGACAACACGCGGAAGATCATATTATCGGTTTCCTTATAAAGTATAAACAGATGCTCACAACCGAGATAGACGGGGACTATCTATCGGTATGGTTGTAGTGTGATTTGGAATTAGTTTGTCTTGACTATAGAATCACATTAGTGCACTTAGCGTGTATTGAGTAGGACCGCTTGAGATCGTTCGACTTGTACTGTCTATATAGAAGAACTTGATCTCTGTTATTATGGATGTCCATGCTCTTAATCCCTATACAATAACTTCGACACGTAGGGCAGTATGTATTTCTTTGATTCATCAATGGGTGAGATTTAAATGAATTAAATCAACAAACTCGGTGAGTTGGGAAGTAGTGCTGTCTCTATGGTGTGCTGTTGATTGTAGAAGGAATCCATGTCCGATTTAGGTTGATGATGTCTCCTTGAGGAGCTCATAAGGTTTATCATGTAAATCTTGCAAGTGGATTAATTTCCGGCATGATAAAAAGGTTGAGTGGTACTACTCTCGGATGAGATATTAATTAATTTGAGTTGTCAGTAACTTAATTAATTAATGGGCATTGTATATCTTAAACATGGGGAGATTATTGGGCTCATAATAAGAAGGAGCCCAGAACATAATTTGGGATTGGATGGGTAGTACAGTAATAATATTTTAGTGGACTATATTATTATTATTGGATTTAATTAAAAGCTTTGGGCTAAGCTTGATTAATTAAATCTGATTGAGGCCCAGCCCAATTTCTCCTCCTGGTCCCTACTGTAGCCCTTTATAATAGTCTGCTCAGCTCCTGGATGCCCTAAGATTTGAGAACGCCGTTCTTTTGTCTAAAAAGTGGTTAGGAGTAGATTGAGGGATCCTGCAGACTGTTGACCACACAACAGTAGGATTGACTAGGGTGATACAGTAGAAGAACAAGAGGTAGTTCTTCTCAAATATTCATCCTCTACTCCAATCCAGAAGACAGGTATTGATTTATGCTTCCGCTGTATCTGTTTATCTGTTTTGTTTATCAAATCACGTTAACTATAAGATCCAATTGCCAACACCTTCATCATAATTATTATTTCCATCATCATGATGCATATATCCTTCATCGTGAAACTTATTTCCTTCATCATGATTCTCATTTCTATTATCATGATGCATGTTTCCTACATCATGATGCTCATTTCCTATATCATGACCTAATTTTCTTCATCATGATGCAGATTCTCCTTCATCATAATGCTCATTTCCTACGTCACGATGCATATTCTCATAATCATGATGCTCATTTCTTTCATCATGATGCTCATTTCCTGTATCATGATGCTCATTTTCCTTCATCATAATGCTCATTTCCTACATCATGATGCACATTTCAATCATCATGATGCTTTTTTCCTTCATCTTGATGTTCATTTCCTTCGCCATGATGCATATTTCCTTCATCATGTAATCATTTACATCATTATGATGCTAATATACTTCGTCATGATGTGTATTTCCTTCATCATGATGCTCAATTCTTCCTCATGATGCTCATTTCCTACATTATGATGCTCATTTCCCTTTTCATGATGCTCATTTCTTTCATAATAATGAATATTTCCTTCATCATGATTATCATTTCCTAAGTCATTATGGTCATTTCCTTTAATCATGAGGCTTATTTCATTCATCGTGATACATATTTCCTTAATCATGAGGCTCATTTCCTAGATCATGATACATATTTCCTTCATCATGGTGATATTTCCTTCATCGTGATGCTCATTTCTTACATCAATATGCTCTTTTCCTTTATCATGATGCATGTTTTCTTCATGATGTTTCTCATTTTCATCACTATGATGTTGATTTTCCTTCATCATGATGCGTATTTACTTCATCTTGATGCTCATTCACTACATCATGATTCTCATTTCATTCATTATGATGCTATTTCCTTCATCATGATGCCCATTTCTTACATCATGCTTCATATTTCCTTCATCTCTATGTTCATTTTCAACATCATGATGATAATTTCCTTCATCATGATTGAAATTTTCTTCATAATGATGCTTATTTCTTTTATCATGATGCGTATTTCCTCCATCATAATGATCATTTTCTTCATCATAATTATTATTTCCATCATCATGATGCATATATCCTTCATCGTGAAACTTATTTCCTTCATCATGATTCTCATTTCTATTATCATGATGCATGTTTCCTACATCATGATGCTCATTTCCTATATCATGACCTAATTTTCTTCATCATGATGCAGATTCTCCTTCATCATAATGCTCATTTCCTACGTCACGATGCATATTCTCATAATCATGATGCTCATTTCTTTCATCATGATGCTCATTTCCTGTATCATGATGCTCATTTCCTTCATCATGATGCATATTTTCCTTCATCATAATGCTCATTTCCTACATCATGATGCACATTTCAATCATCATGATCCTTTTTTCCTTCATCTTGATGTTCATTTCCTTCGCCATGATGCATATTTCCTTCATCATGTAATCATTTACATCATTATGATGCTAATATACTTCGTCATGATATGTATTTCCTTCATTATGATGCTCAATTCTTCCTCATGATGCTCATTTCCTACATTATGATGCTCATTTCCCTTTTCATGATGCTCATTTCTTTCATAATAATGAATATTTCCTTCATCATGATTATCATTTCCTAAGTCATTATGGTCATTTCCTTTAATCATGAGGCTTATTTCATTCATCGTGATACATATTTCCTTAATCATGAGGCTCATTTCCTAGATCATGATACATATTTCCTTCATCATGGTGATATTTCCTTCATCGTGATGCTCATTTCTTACATCAATATGCTCTTTTCCTTTATCATGATGCATGTTTTCTTCATGATGTTTCTCATTTTCATCACCATGATGTTGATTTTCCTTCATCATGATGCGTATTTACTTCATCTTGATGCTCATTCACTACATCATGATTCTCATTTCATTCATTACGATGAATATTTCCTTCATCATGATGCTTATTTCTTACACCATGCTTCATATTTACTTCATCTCTATGTTCATTTCCATCATCATGATGATAATTTCCTTCATCATGATGGAAATCTTCTTCATAATGATGCTTATTTTCTTTATCATGATGGGTATTTCCTCCATCATAATGATGATTTCCTTCATCATAATTCTGATTTCCATCATCATGATGCATAAATCCTTCATCGTGAAACTTATTTCCTTCATCATGATGCTCATTTCTATCATCATGATGCATGTTTTCTTCATCATGATGCTCATTTCCTATATCATGATCTAATTTCCTTCATCATGATGCATATTTTCCGGCATCATAATGCACATTTCCTATGTCACGATGCATATTCTCATCATCATGATGCTCATTTCTTTCATCATAATGCTCATTTCCTGTATTATGATGCTCATTTCCTTCATCATGATGCATATTTTCCTTCATCATAATGCTCATTTCCTACATCACGATGTATATTTCAATTATCATGATGCTCTTTTCCTTCATCTCTATGTTCATTTCCTTTGCCATGATGCATATTTCCTTCATCATGTAATCATTTATATCATCATGATGCTTATATACTTCGTCATGATGTGTATTTCCTTCATCATGATGCTCATTTCTTCTTTATGATGCTCATTTCCCTTTTCATGATGCTCATTTCTTTCATCATAATGAATATTTCCTTCATCATGATTATCATTTCCTATATCATTATGGTCATTTCCTTTAATCAGGAGGCTTATTTCATTCATCGTGATACATATTTTCTTAATCATGATGCTCATTTCCTAGATCACGATACATATTTTCTTCATCATGGTGATATTTCCTTCATCGTGATTCTTATTTCTTACATCAATATGCTCTTTTCCTTTTATCATGATGCATGTTTTCTTCATTATGATCCTCATTTCCATCACCATGATGTTGATTTCCTTCATCATGATGCGTATTTACTTCATCTTGATGTTTATTCGCTACATCATGATGCTCATTTCATTCATTACGATGCATTTTTCCTTCATCATGATGCTCATTTCTTATATCGTGCTTCATATTTCCTTCATCTCTATGTTCATTTCCAACATCTTGATGATAAGTTCCTTCATCATGAAGGAAATTTTCTTCATATTGATGCTTATTTCCTTTATCATGATGCGTATTTCCTCCATCATAATGATAATTTCCTTCATCATAATTCGTATTTCCATCATCATGATGCATAAGTCCTTCATCGTGAAACTTATTTCCTTCATCATGATGCTCATTTCTATCATCATGATGCATGTTTCCTTCATCATGACGCTCATTTCCTATATCATGATCTAATTTCCTTCATCATGATGCATATTTTCCGGCATCATAATGCTCATTTCCTACGTCACGATGCATATTCTCATCATCATGATGCTCATTTCTTTCATAATAATGCTCATTTCCTGTATCATGATGCTCATTTCCTTCATCATGATGCATATTTTCCTCCATCATAATGCTCATTTCCTACATCACGATGCATATTTCAACCATCATGATGCTCTTTTCCTTCATCTCTATGTTCATTTCCTTCGCCATGATGCATATTTCCTTCATCATGTAATCATTTACAACATCATGATGATAATATACATCGTCATGATGCGTATTTCCTTCATCATGATGCTCATTTCTTCTTCATGATGCTCATTTCCTACATTATGATGCTCATTTCCCTTTTCATGATGCTCATTTCTTTCATCATAATGAATATTTCCTTCATCATGATTATCATTTCCTAAGTCATTATGGTCATTTCCTTTAATCATGAGGCTTATTTCATTCATCGTGATACATATTTCCTTAATCATGATGCTCATTTCCTACATCATGATACATATTTCCTTCATCATGATGCGTATTTACTTCATCTTGATGCTCATTCACTACATCATGATGCTCATTTCATTCATTATGATGCTATTTCCTTCATTATGATGCCCATTTCTTACATCATGCTTCATATTTCCTTCATCTCTATGTTCATTTTCAACATCATGATGATAATTTCCTTCATCATGATTGAAATTTTCTTCATAATGATGCTTATTTCTTTTATCATGATGCGTATTTCCTCCATCATAATGATCATTTTCTTCATCATAATTATTATTTCCATCATCATGATGCATATATCCTTCATCGTGAAACTTATTTCCTTCATCATGATTCTCATTTCTATTATCATGATGCATGTTTCCTACATCATGATGCTCATTTCCTATATCATGACCTAATTTTCTTCATCATGATGCAGATTCTCCTTCATCATAATGCTCATTTCCTACGTCACGATGCATATTCTCATAATCATGATGCTCATTTCTTTCATCATGATACTCATTTCCTGTATCATGATGCTCATTTCCTTCATCATGATGCATATTTTCCTTCATCATAATGCTCATTTCCTACATCATGATGCACATTTCAATCATCATGATCCTTTTTTCCTTCATCTTGATGTTCATTTCCTTCACCATGATGCATATTTCCTTCATCATGTAATCATTTACATCATTATGATGCTAATATACTTCGTCATGATGTGTATTTCCTTCATCATGATGCTCAATTCTTCCTCATGATGCTCATTTCCTACATTATGATGCTCATTTCCCTTTTCATGATGCTCATTTCTTTCATAATAATGAATATTTCCTTCATCATGATTATCATTTCCTAAGTCATTATGGTCATTTCCTTTAACCATGAGGCTTATTTCATTCATCGTGATACATATTTCCTTAATCATGAGGCTCATTTCCTAGATCATGATACATATTTCCTTCATCATGGTGATATTTCCTTCATCGTGATGCTCATTTCTTACATCAATATGCTCTTTTCCTTTATCATGATGCATGTTTTCTTCATGATGTTTCTCATTTTCATCACCATGATGTTGATTTTCCTTCATCATGATGCGTATTTACTTCATCTTGATGCTCATTCACTAAATCATGATTCTCATTTCATTCATTACGATGAATATTTCCTTCATCATGATGCTTATTTCTTACACCATGCTTCATATTTACTTCATCTCTATGTTCATTTCCATCATCATGATGATAATTTCCTTCATCATGATGGAAATCTTCTTCATAATGATGCTTATTTTCTTTATCATGATGGGTATTTCCTCCATCATAATGATGATTTCCTTCATCATAATTCTGATTTCCATCATCATGATGCATAAATCCTTCATCGTGAAACTTATTTCCTTCATCATGATGCTCATTTCTATCATCATGATGCATGTTTCCTTCATCATGACGCTCATTTCCTATATCATGATCTAATTTCCTTCATCATGATGCATATTTTCCGGCATCATAATGCTCATTTCCTACGTCACGATGCATATTCTCATCATCATGATGCTCATTTCTTTCATAATAATGCTCATTTCCTGTATCATGATGCTCATTTCCTTCATCATGATGCATATTTTCCTCCATCATAATGCTCATTTCCTACATCACGATGCATATTTCAACCATCATGATGCTCTTTTCCTTCATCTCTATGTTCATTTCCTTCGCCATGATGCATATTTCCTTCATCATGTAATCATTTACAACATCATGATGATAATATACATCGTCATGATACGTATTTCCTTCATCATGATGCTCATTTCTTCTTCATGATGCTCATTTCCTACATTATGATGCTCATTTCCCTTTTCATGATGCTCATTTCTTTCATCATAATGAATATTTCCTTCATCATGATTATCATTTCCTAAGTCATTATGGTCATTTCCTTTAATCATGAGGCTTATTTCATTCATCGTGATACATATTTCCTTAATCATGATGCTCATTTCCTACATCATGATACATATTTCCTTCATCATGATGCGTATTTACTTCATCTTGATGCTCATTCACTACATCATGATGCTCATTTCATTCATTATGATGCTATTTCCTTCATCATGATGCCCATTTCTTACATCATGCTTCATATTTCCTTCATCTCTATGTTCATTTTCAACATCATGATGATAATTTCCTTCATCATGATTGAAATTTTCTTCATAATGATGCTTATTTCTTTTATCATGATGCGTATTTCCTCCATCATAATGATCATTTTCTTCATCATAATTATTATTTCCATCATCATGATGCATATATCCTTCATCGTGAAACTTATTTCCTTCATCATGATTCTCATTTCTATTATCATGATGCATGTTTCCTACATCATGATGCTCATTTCCTATATCATGACCTAATTTTCTTCATCATGATGCAGATTCTCCTTCATCATAATGCTCATTTCCTACGTCACGATGCATATTCTCATAATCATGATGCTCATTTCTTTCATCATGATACTCATTTCCTGTATCAAGATGCTCATTTCCTTCATCATGATGCATATTTTCCTTCATCATAATGCTCATTTCCTACATCATGATGCACATTTCAATCATCATGATCCTTTTTTCCTTCATCTTGATGTTCATTTCCTTCACCATGATGCATATTTCCTTCATCATGTAATCATTTACATCATTATGATGCTAATATACTTCGTCATGATGTGTATTTCCTTCATCATGATGCTCAATTCTTCCTCATGATGCTCATTTCCTACATTATGATGCTCATTTCCCTTTTCATGATGCTCATTTCTTTCATAATAATGAATATTTCCTTCATCATGATTATCATTTCCTAAGTCATTATGGTCATTTCCTTTAACCATGAGGCTTATTTCATTCATCGTGATACATATTTCCTTAATCATGAGGCTCATTTCCTAGATCATGATACATATTTCCTTCATCATGGTGATATTTCCTTCATCGTGATGCTCATTTCTTACATCAATATGCTCTTTTCCTTTATCATGATGCATGTTTTCTTCATGATGTTTCTCATTTTCATCACCATGATGTTGATTTTCCTTCATCATGATGCGTATTTACTTCATCTTGATGCTCATTCACTAAATCATGATTCTCATTTCATTCATTACGATGAATATTTCCTTCATCATGATGCTTATTTCTTACACCATGCTTCATATTTACTTCATCTCTATGTTCATTTCCATCATCATGATGATAATTTCCTTCATCATGATGGAAATCTTCTTCATAATGATGCTTATTTTCTTTATCATGATGGGTATTTCCTCCATCATAATGATGATTTCCTTCATCATAATTCTGATTTCCATCATCATGATGCATAAATCCTTCATCGTGAAACTTATTTCCTTCATCATGATGCTCATTTCTATCATCATGATGCATGTTTTCTTCATCATGATGCTCATTTCCTATATCATGATCTAATTTCCTTCATCATGATGCATATTTTCCGGCATCATAATGCACATTTCCTACGTCACGATGCATATTCTCATCATCATGATGCTCATTTCTTTCATCATAATGCTCATTTCCTGTATTATGATGCTCATTTCCTTCATCATGATGCATATTTTCCTTCATCATAATGCTCATTTCCTACATCACGATGTATATTTCAATCATCATGATGCTCTTTTCCTTCATCTCTATGTTCATTTCCTTTGCCATGATGCATATTTCCTTCATCATGTAATCATTTATATCATCATGATGCTTATATACTTCGTCATGATGCGTATTTCCTTCATCATGATGCTCATTTCTTCTTTATGATGCTCATTTCCCTTTTCATTATGCTCATTTCTTTCATCATAATGAATATTTCCTTCATCATGATTATCATTTCCTATATCATTATGGTCATTTCCTTTAATCAGGAGGCTTATTTCATTCATCGTGATACATATTTCCTTAATCATGATGCTCATTTCCTAGATCATGATACATATTTTCTTCATCATGGTGATATTTCCTTCATCGTGATTCTCATTTCTTACATCAATATGCTCTTTTCCTTTTATCATGATGCATGTTTTCTTCATTATGATCCTCATTTCCATCACCATGATGTTGATTTCCTTCATTATGATGCGTATTTACTTCATCTTGATGCTTATTCGCTACATCATGATGCTCATTTCATTCATTACGATGCATTTTTCCTTCATCATGATGCTCATTTCTTATATCGTGCTTCATATTTCCTTCATCTCTATGTTCATTTCCAACATCTTGATGATAAGTTCCTTCATCATGATGGAAATTTTCTTCATATTGATGCTTATTTCCTTTATCATGATGCGTATTTCCTCCATCATAATGATAATTTCCTTCATCATAATTCGTATTTCCATCATCATGATGCATAAGTCCTTCATCGTGAAACTTATTTCCTTCATCTTGATGCTCATTTCTATCATCATGATGCATGTTTCCTTCATCATGACGCTCATTTCCTATATCATGATCTAATTTCCTTCATCATGATGCATATTTTCCGGCATCATAATGCTCATTTCCTACGTCACGATGCATATTCTCATCATCATGATGCTCATTTCTTTCATCATAATGCTCATTTCCTGTATCATGATGCTCATTTCCTTCATCATGATGCATATTTTCCTCCATCATAATGCTCATTTCCTACATCACGATGCATATTTCAACCATCATGATGCTCTTTTCCTTCATCTCTATGTTCATTTCCTTCGCCATGATGCATATTTCCTTCATCATGTAATCATTTACATCATCATGATGATAATATACATCGTCATGATGCGTATTTCCTTCATCATGATGCTCATTTCTTCTTCATGATGCTCATTTCCTACATTATGATGCTCATTTCCCTTTTCATGATGCTCATTTCTTTCATCATAATGAATATTTCCTTCATCATGATTATCATTTCCTAAGTCATTATGGTCATTTCCTTTAATCATGAGGCTTATTTCATTCATCGTGATACATATTTCCTTAATCATGAGGCTCATTTCCTAGATCATGATACATATTTCCTTCATCATGATGCGTATTTACTTCATCTTGATGCTCATTCACTACATCATGATGCTCATTTCATTCATTATGATGCTATTTCCTTCATCATGATGCCCATTTCTTACATCATGCTTCATATTTCCTTCATCTCTATGTTCATTTTCAACATCATGATGATAATTTCCTTCATCATGATTGAAATTTTCTTCATAATGATGCTTATTTCTTTTATCATGATGCGTATTTCCTCCATCATAATGATCATTTTCTTCATCATAATTATTATTTCCATCATCATGATGCATATATCCTTCATCGTGAAACTTATTTCCTTCATCATGATTCTCATTTCTATTATCATGATGCATGTTTCCTACATCATGATGCTCATTTCCTATATCATGACCTAATTTTCTTCATCATGATGCAGATTCTCCTTCATCATAATGCTCATTTCCTACGTCACGATGCATATTCTCATAATCATGATGCTCATTTCTTTCATCATGATGCTCATTTCCTGTATCATGATGCTCATTTCCTTCATCATGATGCATATTTTCCTTCATCATAATGCTCATTTCCTACATCATGATGCATATTTCAATCATCATGATCCTTTTTTCCTTCATCTTGATGTTCATTTCCTTCGCCATGATGCATATTTCCTTCATCATGTAATCATTTACATCATTATGATGCTAATATACTTCGTCATGATGTGTATTTCCTTCATCATGATGCTCAATTCTTCCTCATGATGCTCATTTCCTACATTATGATGCTCATTTCCCTTTTCATGATGTTCATTTCTTTCATAATAATGAATATTTCCTTCATCATGATTATCATTTCCTAAGTCATTATGGTCATTTCCTTTAATCATGAGGCTTATTTCATTCATCATGATACATATTTCCTTAATCATGAGGCTCATTTCCTAGATCATGATACATATTTCCTTCATCATGGTGATATTTCCTTCATCGTGATGCTCATTTCTTACATCAATATGCTCTTTTCCTTTATCATGATGCATGTTTTCTTCATGATGTTTCTCATTTTCATCACCATGATGTTGATTTTCCTTCATTATGATGCGTATTTACTTCATCTTGATGCTCATTCACTACATCATGATTCTCATTTCATTCATTACGATGAATATTTCCTTCATCATGATGCTTATTTCTTACACCATGCTTCATATTTACTTCATCTCTATGTTCATTTCCATCATCATGATGATAATTTCCTTCATCATGATGGAAATCTTCTTTATAATGATGCTTATTTTCTTTATCATGATGGGTATTTCCTCCATCATAATGATGATTTCCTTCATCATAATTCTGATTTCCATCATCATGATGCATAAATCCTTCATCGTGAAACTTATTTCCTTCATCATGATGCTCATTTCTATCATCATGATGCATGTTTTCTTCATCATGATGCTCATTTCCTATATCATGATCTAATTTCCTTCATCATGATGCATATTTTCCGGCATCATAATGCACATTTCCTACGTCACGATGCATATTCTCATCATCATGATGCTCATTTCTTTCATCATAATGCTCATTTCCTGTATTATGATGCTCATTTCCTTCATCATGATGCATATTTTCCTTCATCATAATGCTCATTTCCTACATCACGATGTATATTTCAATCATCATGATGCTCTTTTCCTTCATCTCTATGTTCATTTCCTTTGCCATGATGCATATTTCCTTCATCATGTAATCATTTATATCATCATGATGCTTATATACTTCGTCATGATGCGTATTTCCTTCATCATGATGCTCATTTCTTCTTTATGATGCTCATTTCCCTTTTCATGATGCTCATTTCTTTCATCATAATGAATATTTCCTTCATCATGATTATCATTTCCTATATCATTATGGTCATTTCCTTTAATCAGGAGGCTTATTTCATTCATCGTGATACATATTTCCTTAATCATGATGCTCATTTCCTAGATCATGATACATATTTTCTTCATCATGGTGATATTTCCTTCATCGTGATTCTCATTTCTTACATCAATATGCTCTTTTCCTTTTATCATGATGCATGTTTTCTTCATTATGATCCTCATTTCCATCACCATGATGTTGATTTCCTTCATTATGATGCGTATTTACTTCATCTTGATGCTTATTCGCTACATCATGATGCTCATTTCATTCATTACGATGCATTTTTCCTTCATCATGATGCTCATTTCTTATATCGTGCTTCATATTTCCTTCATCTCTATGTTCATTTCCAACATCTTGATGATAAGTTCCTTCATCATGATGGAAATTTTCTTCATATTGATGCTTATTTCCTTTATCATGATGCGTATTTCCTCCATCATAATGATAATTTCCTTCATCATAATTCGTATTTCCATCATCATGATGCATAAGTCCTTCATCGTGAAACTTATTTCCTTCATCTTGATGCTCATTTCTATCATCATGATGCATGTTTCCTTCATCATGACGCTCATTTCCTATATCATGATCTAATTTCCTTCATCATGATGCATATTTTCCGGCATCATAATGCTCATTTCCTACGTCACGATGCATATTCTCATCATCATGATGCTCATTTCTTTCATCATAATGCTCATTTCCTGTATCATGATGCTCATTTCCTTCATCATGATGCATATTTTCCTCCATCATAATGCTCATTTCCTACATCACGATGCATATTTCAACCATCATGATGCTCTTTTCCTTCATCTCTATGTTCATTTCCTTCGCCATGATGCATATTTCCTTCATCATGTAATCATTTACATCATCATGATGATAATATACATCGTCATGATGCGTATTTCCTTCATCATGATGCTCATTTCTTCTTCATGATGCTCATTTCCTACATTATGATGCTCATTTCCCTTTTCATGATGCTCATTTCTTTCATCATAATGAATATTTCCTTCATCATGATTATCATTTCCTAAGTCATTATGGTCATTTCCTTTAATCATGAGGCTTATTTCATTCATCGTGATACATATTTCCTTAATCATGAGGCTCATTTCCTAGATCATGATACATATTTCCTTCATCATGATGCGTATTTACTTCATCTTGATGCTCATTCACTACATCATGATGCTCATTTCATTCATTATGATGCTATTTCCTTCATCATGATGCCCATTTCTTACATCATGCTTCATATTTCCTTCATCTCTATGTTCATTTTCAACATCATGATGATAATTTCCTTCATCATGATTGAAATTTTCTTCATAATGATGCTTATTTCTTTTATCATGATGCGTATTTCCTCCATCATAATGATCATTTTCTTCATCATAATTATTATTTCCATCATCATGATGCATATATCCTTCATCGTGAAACTTATTTCCTTCATCATGATTCTCATTTCTATTATCATGATGCATGTTTCCTACATCATGATGCTCATTTCCTATATCATGACCTAATTTTCTTCATCATGATGCAGATTCTCCTTCATCATAATGCTCATTTCCTACGTCACGATGCATATTCTCATAATCATGATGCTCATTTCTTTCATCATGATGCTCATTTCCTGTATCATGATGCTCATTTCCTTCATCATGATGCATATTTTCCTTCATCATAATGCTCATTTCCTACATCATGATGCATATTTCAATCATCATGATCCTTTTTTCCTTCATCTTGATGTTCATTTCCTTCGCCATGATGCATATTTCCTTCATCATGTAATCATTTACATCATTATGATGCTAATATACTTCGTCATGATGTGTATTTCCTTCATCATGATGCTCAATTCTTCCTCATGATGCTCATTTCCTACATTATGATGCTCATTTCCCTTTTCATGATGTTCATTTCTTTCATAATAATGAATATTTCCTTCATCATGATTATCATTTCCTAAGTCATTATGGTCATTTCCTTTAATCATGAGGCTTATTTCATTCATCATGATACATATTTCCTTAATCATGAGGCTCATTTCCTAGATCATGATACATATTTCCTTCATCATGGTGATATTTCCTTCATCGTGATGCTCATTTCTTACATCAATATGCTCTTTTCCTTTATCATGATGCATGTTTTCTTCATGATGTTTCTCATTTTCATCACCATGATGTTGATTTTCCTTCATCATGATGCGTATTTACTTCATCTTGATGCTCATTCACTACATCATGATTCTCATTTCATTCATTACGATGAATATTTCCTTCATCATGATGCTTATTTCTTACACCATGCTTCATATTTACTTCATCTCTATGTTCATTTCCATCATCATGATGATAATTTCCTTCATCATGATGGAAATCTTCTTTATAATGATGCTTATTTTCTTTATCATGATGGGTATTTCCTCCATCATAATGATGATTTCCTTCATCATAATTCTGATTTCCATCATCATGATGCATAAATCCTTCATCGTGAAACTTATTTCCTTCATCATGATGCTCATTTCTATCATCATGATGCATGTTTTCTTCATCATGATGCTCATTTCCTATATCATGATCTAATTTCCTTCATCATGATGCATATTTTCCGGCATCATAATGCACATTTCCTACGTCACGATGCATATTCTCATCATCATGATGCTCATTTCTTTCATCATAATGCTCATTTCCTGTATTATGATGCTCATTTCCTTCATCATGATGCATATTTTCCTTCATCATAATGCTCATTTCCTACATCACGATGTATATTTCAATCATCATGATGCTCTTTTCCTTCATCTCTATGTTCATTTCCTTTGCCATGATGCATATTTCCTTCATCATGTAATCATTTATATCATCATGATGCTTATATACTTCGTCATGATGCGTATTTCCTTCATCATGATGCTCATTTCTTCTTTATGATGCTCATTTCCCTTTTCATGATGCTCATTTCTTTCATCATAATGAATATTTCCTTCATCATGATTATCATTTCCTATATCATTATGGTCATTTCCTTTAATCAGGAGGCTTATTTCATTCATCGTGATACATATTTCCTTAATCATGATGCTCATTTCCTAGATCATGATACATATTTTCTTCATCATGGTGATATTTCCTTCATCGTGATTCTCATTTCTTACATCAATATGCTCTTTTCCTTTTATCATGATGCATGTTTTCTTCATTATGATCCTCATTTCCATCACCATGATGTTGATTTCCTTCATCATGATGCGTATTTACTTCATCTTGATGCTTATTCGCTACATCATGATGCTCATTTCATTCATTACGATGCATTTTTCCTTCATCATGATGCTCATTTCTTATATCGTGCTTCATATTTCCTTCATCTCTATGTTCATTTCCAACATCTTGATGATAAGTTCCTTCATCATGATGGAAATTTTCTTCATATTGATGCTTATTTCCTTTATCATGATGCGTATTTCCTCCATCATAATGATAATTTCCTTCATCATAATTCGTATTTCCATCATCATGATGCATAAGTCCTTCATCGTGAAACTTATTTCCTTCATCATGATGCTCATTTCTATCATCATGATGCATGTTTCCTTCATCATGACGCTCATTTCCTATATCATGATCTAATTTCCTTCATCATGATGCATATTTTCCGGCATCATAATGCTCATTTCCTACGTCACGATGTATATTCTCATCATCATGATGCTCATTTCTTTCATCATAATGCTCATTTCCTGTATCATGATGCTCATTTCCTTCATCATGATGCATATTTTCCTCCATCATAATGCTCATTTCCTACATCACGATGCATATTTCAACCATCATGATGCTCTTTTCCTTCATCTCTATGTTCATTTCCTTCGCCATGCTGCATATTTCCTTCATCATGTAATCATTTACATCATCATGATGCTAATATACTTCGTCATGATGCGTATTTCCTTCATCATGATGCTCATTTCTTCTTCATGATGCTCATTTCCTACATTATGATGCTCATTTCCCTTTTCATGATGCTCATTTCTTTCATCATAATGAATATTTCCTTCATCATGATTATCATTTCCTAAGTCTTTATGGTCATTTCCTTTAATCATGAGGCTTATTTCATTCATCGTGATACATATTTCCTTAATCATGATGCTCATTTCCTACATCATGATACATATTTCCTTCATCATGGTGATATTTCCTTCATCGTGATGCTCATTTCTTACATCAATATGCTCTTTTCCTTCATCATGATGCATGTTTTCTTCATGATGATCCTCATTTCCATCACAATGATGTTGATTTCCTTCATCATGATGCGTATTTACTTCATCTTGATGCTCATTCACTACATCATGACGCTCATTTCATTCATTACGATGCATATTTCCTTCATCATGATGCTCATTTCTTACATCATGCTTCATATTTCCTTCATCTCTATGTTCATTTCCAACATCATGATGATAATTTCATTCATCATGATGGAAATTTTCTTCATGATGATGCTTATTTCCTTTATCATGATGCGTATTTCCTCCATCATAATAATCATTTCCTTCATCATAATTCTTATTTCCGTCATCATGATGCATAAATACTTCGTCGTGATACTTATTTCCTTCATCATGATGCATGTTTTCTTCATCATGATGCTCATTTCCTAAATCATGACATAATTTCCTTCATCATGATGCATATTTTCCTTCATCATAATGCTCATTTCCTACGTCACGATGCATATTGTCATCATCATGATGCTCATTTCTTTCATCATAATGCTCATTTCCTGTATCATAATGCTCATTTCCTTCATCATGATGCATATTTTCCTTCATCATAATGCTCATTTCCTATATCACGATGCATATTTCAATCATCATGATGCTCTTTTCCTTCATCTTGATGCTTATTTCCTTAGCCATGATGCATATTTCCTTCATCATGTAATCATCTACATCATCATGATGCGTATTTCTTTCATCATGATGATCATTTCCTTTTTCATGATGCTCATTTCCTACATTATGTTGCTCATTTCCCTTTTCATGATGCTCATTTCTTTCATCATAATGAATATTTCCTTCATCATGATTATCATTTCCTAAGTCATTATGGTCATTTTCTTTAATCATGAGGCTTATTTTATTCATCGTGATACATATTTCCTTAATCATGATGCTCATTTCCTACATCATGATACATATTTCCTTCATCATGGTGATATTTCCTTCATCGTGATGCTCATTTCGTACATCAATATGCTCTTTTCCTTCATTATGATGCATATTTTCTTCATGATGATCCTCATTTCAATCACCATGATGTTGATTTCTTTCATCATGATGCGTATTTACTTTATCTTGATGCTCATTCACTACATCATGATGCTCATTTCATTCATTACGATGTATATTTCATTCATCATGATGTTCATTTCTTACATCATGCTTCATATTTCCTTCATCTCTATGTTCATTTCCAACATCATGATGATAATTTCCTTCATAATGATGGAAATTTTCTTCATAATGATGCTTATTTCCTTTATCATGATGTGTATTTCCTCTATCACAATGATCATTTCCTTCATCCTAATTCTTATTTCCATCATCATGATGCATAAATCCTTCATCGTCAAACTTATTTCCTTCATCATGATGCTTATTTCTACCATCATGATGCATGTTTCCTTCATCATGATGCTCATTTCCTATATCATGATCTAATTTCGTTCATCATGATGCATATTTTCCGTCATCATAATGCTCATTTCCTACGTCACGATGCATATTCTAATCATCATGATGCTCATTTCTTTCCTCAAGATGCTCATTTCATGTATCATGATGTTCATTTCCTTCATCACGATGCATATTTTCCTTCATCATAATGCTCATTTCCTACATCACGATGCATATTTCAATCATCATGATGCTCTTTTCCTTCATCTTGATGTTCATTTCCTTCGCCATGATGCATATTTCCTTCATCAAGTAATCATTTACATCATGATGATGCTAATATACTTCGTCACGTTGTGTATTTCATTCATCATGATGCTCATTTCTTCTTCATGATGCTCATTTCCTAATTATGATGCTCATTTCCCTTTTAATGATGCTTATTTCTTTCATCATAATGAATATTTCCTTCATCATGATTATCATTTCCTAAGTCATTATGGTCATTTTCTTTAATCATGAGGCTTATTTCATTCATCGTGATACATATTTCCTTAATCATGATGCTCATTTCCTAGATCATGATACATATTTCCTTCATCATGGGGTTATTTCCTTCATCGTGATGCTTATTTCTTACATCAATATGCTCTTTCCTTTATCAAGATGTATGTTTTCTTTATGATGTTCCTCATTTCCATCACCATGATGTTGATTTCCTTCATCATGATGCGTATTTACTTCATCATGATGCTCATTCACTATATCATGATGCTCATTTCATTCTTTACGGTGCATATTTCCTTCATCATGATACTCAATTCTTACATTATGCTTCATATTTCCTTCATCTTTATGTTCATTCCCAACATCATGATGATCATTTCCTTCATCATGATGTAAATTTTCTTCATAATGAGGCTCATTTCCTTTATTATGATGCGTATTTCCTTTGTCATGAAGCTCATTTCCTTCATCATAATTCTTATTTTCATCATCATGATGCATAAATCCTTCGTCGTGATACTTATTTCCTTCATCATGATGCTCATTACTATCATCATGATGCATATTTTCTTCATCATGATGCTCATTTCCTAAATCATGACATAATTTTTTTCATCATGATGCATATTTTCCTTCATCATAATGCTCATTTCCTACGTCACGATGTATATTGTATCATCATGATGCTAATTTCTTTCATCATGATGCTCATTTCCTGTATCATGATGCTCATTTCCTTCATCATGATGCATATTTTCCTTCATCATAATGCTCATTTCCTATATCATGATGCATATTTCAATCATCATGATGCTCTTTTCCTTCATCTTGATGCTCATTTCCTTCGCCATGGCATATTTCCTTAATCATGTAATCATCTACATCATCATGATGCGTATTTCCTTCATGATGATGCTCATTTCCTTCTTCATGATGCTCATTTCCTATATTATGATGCTCATTTCCCTCTTCATGATGCTCATTTCTTTCATCATAATGAATATTTCCTTCATCATGATTATCATTTCCTAAGTCATTATGATCATTTCCTTTAATCATGAGGCTTATTTCATTCATCGTGATACATATTTCCTTAGTCATGATGCTCATTTCCTACATCATGATACATATTTCCTTAATCATGGTGATATTTCCTTCATCGTGATGCACATTTCTTACATCATATGCTCTTTTCCTTCATCATAATTCTTATTTTCCATTTAAATGGGCTGAAACTTTGGGCCATAAAATAAATAAATAAATAAGTTTGGACTTTCTAAATAAAAATCTAGTTGGGCTAAGATAGAGCTGGCCTTTTGGGCCATAGAAATAAATAAATAGGTTTTGGGCTTTCTAAAAAAAATCTAGTTGGGCTAAGATATTATAAAGTATCCCCTCCTCTAAAAAGTTTCGTCCTCGAAACATAAACGTACCTAGAGATGAAAAGAGATTTGGATGTTGTTGACGCATGACTGACTCTGGTTCCCATGTTTCTTCTTCAATTTGATCACTTCTCCATAGAACTCTCATCATAGGAATGGATTTGTTACGAAGCATTTTCTCGTGGCGATCTACAATTTGAACAGGTTGTACTTCGTACGATAGATTTTCTTTTAATACAACTGGGGGATATTTGAGCACGTGCGAAGGATCTGGTTCATATTTTCTAAGCATAGAGACATGGAAGAAATCGTGAATCTTCGATAATTTTGATGGTAGCTCAAGTCGATACGCGACACGACCAATCCTTTGCACGATCGTAAATGGGCCAATATACCTTGGACTCAACTTTTCTCGATGGCGGAATCGCAACACGCCCTTCCATGGAGAAACTTTCAGAAAAACTTTGTCTCCTTCATTAAACTCCATATCGCGCCTCCTATTATCTGTGTAGCTTTTCTGTCGATCTTGCGCTGCCTTAAGTCTGTCTCGAATAAGTTGTATTTTTGCCTTCGCATCTTCGATAAGCTCTACTTGTTCGATTTGTCTCTCGCCAACCTCATTCCAAAAGAGCAGTGTTCGACACTTTCGGCCATACAGAGCTTCGTACGGGGGCATTCCAATGCTTGAATGATAACTGTTGTTATAAGCGAACTCCACCAAAGTCACGTACTTATCCCAGCTACCTCCCAAATTCAACACCACTGCACGTAGCATGTCTTCTAGTGTCTGTATAGTTCTCTCTGACTGTCCATCAGTCTGTGGATGAAACGAGGTACTGAATAATAATTTTGTACCTAGCGCTTTCTGCAGACTAGGCTAAAAATGGGAAGTGAATCTTGGATCACGATCAGATATGATTGACACCGGTACTCTGTGCAATCTCACGATCTCATCGACATATAACTTGGCAAGTTTCTCTAAAGATTCGTTGGTATGCACTAGAAGGAAATGTGCTGATTTCGTCAGACGATCGACAATGACCCAAATTGAGTCATGACCTTTTGGGTTCGAGGTAAACCAGAAACAAAATCCATTGTGACGTTTTCCCATTTCCACTCAGGAATAGGTAGTGGTTGAAGCATGCCGGCTGGTTTTTGGTGTTCCGCTTTAATCTGTTGGCATGATAAGCACTTTAATACAAATTCAGCAATGTCCCATTTCATACCTGGCCACCAATAATGCTCCCAAAGTGTTCTGTACATTTTGGTACTACCAGGATGCATATCATAGGCTGAAGAATGGGCTTTCTCAAGAATAGCTCTACAAACATCAAGTTCTGATGGAACACAAACACGATTTTTAAAAGTAAGAAGTCCATCATCCCGAATTTGAAATTCTATTTCTTTTTCTTGATTTAGCTTCACCATCTTCTATTGTAAATGAACATCGTGTGATTGTCTTTCTCGAATTTGCTCAAACAAGGTAGGTCTAACCTCGAATTTGGCAATTAAGGCAGAATCATTAGACTTTTCACAATTGAGCGAAATGTGTAAAGATTTAAATTGCTCCAACATAGGAAGATAAAAAGATTGAATCGAAGCAAGTGAGGTAGAAGACTTTCTACTCAGAGCATCTACAACAACGTTCTCCTTGCCAAGATGATAATCGATGACTAAGTCATAGTCACTAATCAACTCCATCCATCGCCTTTGCCTGAGGTTGAGCTCCTTTTGCATGGTGATATACTTTAAGCTCTTGTGATCAGTGAAAACCCGACAAGTTGCACCATACAGATAGTGCCTCCAGATCTTCAATGCAAAGACGATTGCAGCCAACTCTAAATCATGTGTAGGATAATTTTCTTCGTTCTTCTTCAATTTCCTTGAAGTGTAGACGATAACCTTTCCTTCTTGCATGAGAACGCATCCTAATCCTTGTCTCGAGGCGTCGCTATAAATGGTAATTCTCCAATCGCTAGCTCTGGCAAAGCAAGAATAGGAGCTGAAACGAGTCGTCTTTTCAATTCTTGTAATGCTTTCTCGCATTCTTCACTCCATTCAAATTTTACCCCTTTCCGAGTTAATTTAGTCAAAGATGAAGCCAATAATGAAAAGTCTTTGACAAACCGTCAATAATATCTAGCTAATCCAAGAAAACTATGAATCTCTGTCACGTTCCTTGGACGTTCCCAATCTAGTATAGCTTGAATCTTCTCTGGATCGACGTAGATTCCTTCTTTAGAAATGTGATGACCCAAAAAGATTACCTCACGAAGCCAAAATTCACACTTCGAGAATTTAGCATAAAGCTGATTTTCTCTGAGAATATTCAGAGTAATTCTTAGATGATGAGAATGCTCGTCGTCTGATTTAGAATAAATAAGAATGTCATTAATGAAGATGATGACAAACTTATCTAAGTACGGCCGAAAGTCCCGATTCATAAGATCCATAAAAGCTGCAGGAGCATTTGTGAGTCCAAAAGGCATAACAAAGAATTCAAAATGACCGTATCTGGTTCGAAAAGTAGACTTAGGGATATCAGATTCCCTAATCTTGAGTTGGTGATAGCTAGATCGCAAATCAATTTTTGAGAACATAGTTGCTCCTTGTAATTGATCAAACAGATCATCGATTCTTGGAAGAGGATATTTGTTCTTGATTGTCACCTTGTTCAATTGACGGTAGTCGACACATTGGCGAAGTGATCCATCTTTCTTCTTGACAAAAAGAACTAGAGCAGCCCATGGAGATATGCTAGGTCGTATGAACCCCTTCTCCAATAATTCCCCAAGTTGTGTCTGGAGTTCCTTGAGCTCAGCAGGCGACATTCGATATGGAGTAATCGATGTAGGTGTGATTCCAGGAAGTACGTCAATGGAAAAATCAATCTCTCTATTCGGAGGTTGTCCTGGTAAGTCTTCGGGAAAGACATCAGGAAATTCATTCATGATCGGGATGTCATCTAGTTTAGTTTCAAAAAGAGAAGTATCGATGACAAATGCCAAGAATGCCTAACAACCCTTACGCATTAATTTATGCGCAGTCAACATTGAAATAAAAGAGAGGGATCTCGTTTGAAGTTTACCTTCAAAAATAAGTTCTGAGAATCCTGGTCTACGAAAAATAACAAGCTTCTCATGGAAATCGAGAATTGCATGATGAGATAAAAGTCGATCCATGCCAAGAATAACATCAAGATCAATCAAAGGCAATGGTATCAATTCAGCCTCTAAAATGACATCTTTGATCTTCAATGGACAACCAAGGAATACCGAATCACGAATTAGACGCTCTCCAAGAGGGGTATGAACGATGATTCCAGGTGACAAATGAGAGATAGGATAATCTAAGATCGCAGTAAGATCATCCCGGATATAAGACCTATCAGAACCTGGGTCAAATAAAGCGTAGACCTAATGGTCTCCCACAAACACATGGCCTAAAGAAGCAATATTAGGTGATATTGTGATTTAAAAATTCGGAAAGATAGAATTTCTTACGAATGTTTCATTCGTAATCAAGTGGCATAACAAGGTGGGGTTAGATCTAGCATGTGAAAATACTCAGATTATAAATTACCTGTCACAACCTTCGGATTTGAGCGAGCCTCTTCCTGGGAAATATGAAATACTCTAGTTTGCTTCCTTCCTTGCATAGGTGATTGAGTACTAGGGCCGCTTGAGGCATCGGGTACTCTGGTAGCTACAGATCGAGTATCTCTGGGTTTAGAATATGTTAGTTTACCACAAAGCTGACCAGAACACTGACTGCGAGCGCTCCCATAAGCTGAGGACAAGAATTTCGCATATGCCCCGGCTGTCGACACTGAAAACATACTTGAGGAGCCTTACAGGGGCCGTCGTGATATTTTAAGCAATTCTGGGACTTGTGATTTTCACCAACCGATCCCGAGACATTGCTCCTGCCTCTACTAAACTGCTCCCGAGGTTGAGGAAAACTAATAGATACCGAACTTGGTGCGCCACGCGAAGATCCCACACCCCTATACACCTTCGATGCATTTCCTGGAAATGCGTTCCCTTGCCTTTTCTTTTGAGATCGTTCTGCAAGCTTATGTCTCGCCTGAACTAAACTTTCTACCCTCGGGGCTTCTTCTACGAGATCGTCAAGACTCTTGTACTTGTCTCCGGACTTGATGCGATCTCGAATATTTAAGTTAAGACCATCTTCAAATCTCTTGCATAAGTCTCTCGTCGTATATGACTCAAGAGCGAATTCTCGCAATTCCAGAAACTTGCTTTCGTACTCCACGACCGACATAATGCCTTGAAAGAGGTTGAAGAACTCCTTTCTCTTCTGATCCTTGATGTACTGAGAGAAGTATCGATCTTTGAATCATTCCACAAAGATAGCCCACGTAATAGTAACCGAAGTTGTCTCTTTTAGATTCTGCCACCATCGTCGTACATCTGGGCCTAACAGCTTGGTCGCAATGACCACACGATAACATTCTTCAATCATCAAGGTGTCAAAGGTCTCTGTAATCTCCTTTAACCATGCCCCAGCTTTAGAAGCATCTCTTGCACCGTCAAATTTCAAAGTCCCCATGTTTTCAACTTCTTTCACCAAATCAGGTATAAAAAGTGCACCTCGAGAAGTAGAACCTCCTAAAGCCATTTTTGGAGTAAAAACTGGTACATTAGTTGTAGGTCGAATCGGTTCATTAGCACGAAGTACCTCTTCAGTGACAGTCGTACACGTATGAGCCGTTGTAGATGGCGGAACACCATGTATTCGAATGTGATCATAATACAATTGGTACAGCTCCGGTGTCATCATGTGCTCAACCCACAACTGGGCCCATGGTTGCTCTACCTGGGAAACTGGCACCCTATGATCAGATTTGATAGGGTCCGTAACCGTTGGAGGAATGACATGATCAGAAGAAATATGTCCTCGAGGTCCACGAGGAACAGAAGAGAGTAGAGGACTCGGAGGATCACGAGGAGCGTGTCCTCGACCTCGACCTCGACGACGAACTGGAGTGCCATAATGACTGAAAGGAAGAAAGAAAAGAAAATGCAAGGTCAACATCAAGGCAATATGATACCTTAGGATGACATAGAAACAAAGTTGGACCCATTGGCTCGACTCAAAAAAAATGAGAATCATAAAATCAGGCTCTGATACCAAGAAAGTTGTCACGCCCCGACCCCAGACAGAACGCGACAACCGCCACGTTAACCATAAATTTTGCGGAATGGGTGCACTCCACTCCATAAAGTTTATAAAAAACGTAAGGCTTGCTAACAAGTACCAGTAGAACTGAACAACTGATAACAACTGGTACAACCCAAGGACATCATCTCATAAAGTATCAACAAGGATTTACAAAGGTACAAAATACACCGATGTAACTTAGTTTAAAGAAAATATACATGAACGATATAACATCGCGAGGGTACAAAAAGAACATCAAGGTGGTCACCAAATATAAACTATACAATCTCACCAATGAATCCGTCAATTTACATAAACGAGAAAGTACCTAAAACACTGATTGGATGATGAGCAAACGATAGGCAAACCTCCAACCAAAACGATAACAACAGCCTGAAAAGGAAAGAATGATGGGGGTGAGCAAAACCACTAGCTCAGTAAGGTGATAAGCCGGTCACCCCGACCCTTATACGAAGCATGTATTCCCACTCGCGGTTCATAATATAAAATCCAACATTTCGTCCCACAATAACTATTTCTCACTCAGTATACATATTAATGAAAATAAAAACCTTAGTGCAGATTTACGAATAACACAATTAGCTCAAACAACATGTTATCACATAAAAGACGCGTGGGTAGTCAATATCCTCCTCGAACTGAGCTCTCCGTCGAGAGACAATCTAAGCCCGTCACCGTTACTCTAGATAAAATGCACATTAATATTCTTTCTCAACACGCCAAGTGCTAAAGTTCACAATTCAATATCGACGTTAGTACTTGAAATGATCAAACATATAAACATATATGACATGCATGTCCCACACCGGTGACGTTGACTGAGCCTATAATAGACTGATCCATCTAACGATCACCCTCCAGAGTATCAGCATTTGGCAAATGGACAGGTGCCCCATTAGATCTAACTCACCCGGGTTTGCCAAGCAACGGGCAACTTGGTTGTCACTCTAACTCACCCAAACTGCGATAATTCTGGCTACTTAATCAATGTCGCTCCAACTCACCCGAACCGTGACCAATTTGGGCTACTTAACCTTGGTACCAGGCATACATATGCATATGCATCATAAGATGAATAACGACTCAAGTTAGAGTCTTAATTGACACACAAGAATAACCCGAAATCAATTCTCAAATAATTCACAATAAATGCTATCAGATATCGAGCCGGCAAGGCTCTTCAACATAAGTTAAAATCAATAATACTCATAAAATGGCTAACAGGAATCTAACTAGAGCAATCGAGCCAATCAGACTCTTTACCACATAACACAATACCAAATAATTTTCTTATCAATTAACTAAAACTAAAATAAATGCACATTTATCGAGGGTCCACACTTCCCACGAGAGAAGGCGTTCCCGAATTATCAACTCACAAGGAAGTGATTAACTCTCTTCGGAATCTGAAGTCGGTCCCTTGCCCTTCGTCGATGGTTCTTTACCTAGAAAGGAGATGAGCAATTAAAGACAAATCAAATATAGCTAACTATTAGCGGTAACATCCCTTTTATTATTAAAAACAAATCCTAATCGAGTTCGAACGAGTCGATATTAAATAAAAATGGCATGAACTCCTTAACATCAGTTCCCAATCCCACATAACCCATTTCAATACATTAACTAAACGAAACGATAGAAAATAAGTTTGAATTCGACATAAAAATTCTGAAATTTTCCAGCTAGCGGCAGTTTACGAGAAAAATCATAACTAATTGTAGAATAATCGGATTGAGGCATTTCAAGTGGCTACGGAAAGCTAACGAGTTCAGCTATGTACGGAAATTAATTTTGCAAACTTTCGAGGGCAATAGCTATGTCAAAATTAGTTCGAACAGTCTGCGAATTACCCACATACCAAAAAGAAAAACCCCACAAAATTGCAAAACCATGGAAGAAGGAAGCTTAATTCACACACCACTTACCTCAAAACAACTTAGAAACCACCTAGGATGAGGGTTGTAAGGGAGAATTTGATCAACAAGGGTTTCTCCTCTTCACTCTCTTCTTTTCCCTCTTTTGTTTTTCTTCTCCCGTTCTTCTCTCTTTTTTTTTTAACTTTAGCCTTAATAATTATATATCAGGCCATTTAAATGGGCTGAAACTTTGGGCCACAAAATAAATAAATAAATAAGTTTGGGCTTTCTAAAAAAAAATCTAGTTGGGCTAAGATAGGAGGGCTGGCCTTTTGGGCCATAAAAATAAATAAATAGGTTTTGGGCTTTCTAAAAAAAAATCTAGTTGGGCTAAAATATTATACTTATTCACTACATCATGATACTCATTTCATTCTTTACGATGCATATTTTCTTCATCATGATGCTCATTTCTTACATCATGCTTCATATTCCCTTCATCTCTATATTCATTCCCAACATCATGATGATCATTTCCTTCATCATGATGCAAATTTTCTTCATAATGATGATCATTTCCTTTATCATGATGCATGTTTCCTTCATCATGATGCTCATTTTCTATATCATGACATAATTTCCTTCATCATGAGGCATATTTTCCTTCATCATAATGCTCATTTCCTACATCACGATGCATATTGTCATCATCATGATGCTCATTTCTTTCATCATGATGCTAATTTTCCGTATCATGATGCTCATTTCCTTCATCATGATGTATATTTTCTTTCATCATAATGCTCATTCCCTACATCACGATGCATATTTCAATCATCATGATGCTCTTTTCCTTCATCTTTCCTTCATCATGATGCATATTTTCCTTCATCATAATGCTCATTTCCTACATCACAATGCATATTTCAATCATCATGATGCTCTTTTCCTTCATCTTGATGTTCATTTCCTTCGCCATGATGCATATTTCCTTCATCATATAATCGTTTCCTTCATCATGATGCTCATTTCCTTTTTCATGATGCTCATTTCCTACATTATAATGCTCATTTTCCTTTTCATGATGCTCTTTTCTTTCATCATAATAAATATTTCCTTCATCATGATTATCATTTCCTAAGTCATTATGGTCATTTCCTTTAATCATGAGGCTTATTTCATTCATCGTGATACATATTTCCTTAATCATGATGCTCATTTCCTACATCATGATATATATTTCCTTCATCATGGTGATATTTCCTTCATCGTGATGCTCATTTCTTACATCAATATGCTACTTTCCTTCATCATGATGCATGTTTTCTTCATGATGATCCTCATTTCCATCACCATGATGTTGATTTCCTTCATCATGATGTGTATTTACTTCATCATGATGCTCATTCACTACATTGTGATGCTCATTTCATTCATTACGATGCATATTACATTCATCATGATGATCATATCTTACATCATGCTTCATATTTCCTTCATCTCTATGTTCATTTCCAACATCATGATGATCATTTCCTTCGTCATGATGTAAATTTTCTTCATAATGATGCTCATTTCCTTTATCATGATGCGTATTTCCTTCATCATGATGCTCATTTCCTTCATCATAATTCTTATTTCCATCATCATGATGCAAAAATACTTCATCGTGATACTTATTTCCTTCATCATAATACTCATTTCTATCATCATGATGCATGTTTCCTTCATCATGATGCTCATTTCCTATATCATGACCTAATTTCCTTCATCATGATGCATATTTCCCTTCATCATAATGCTCATTTCCTACGTCAAGATGCATATTCTCATCATCATGATGCTCATTTCTTTCATCATGATGCTCATTTCCATCATCATGATGCATATATTTCCTTCATCATGTAATCATTTACATCATCATGATGCGTATTTCCATCATCATGATGCTCATTTCCTTCTTCATGATGCCATTTCCTACATTATAATGCTCATTTCCCTTTTCATGATGCTCATTTCTTTCATCATAATGAATATTTCCTTCATCATGATTATCATTTCCTAAGTCATTATGGTCATTTCCATTAATCACGAGGCTTATTTCATTCATCATGATACATATTTCCTTAATAATGATGCTCATTTCCTACATCATGATACATATTTCCTTCATCATGGTGATATTTCCTTCATCGTGATGTTCATTTCTTACATCAATATTCTCTTTTCCTTCATCATGATGCATGTTTTCTTCATGATGATCCTCATTTCCATCACCATGATGTTAATTTTCTTCATCGTGATGCGTATTTACACCATCATGATGCTCATTCACTACATTGTGATGCTCATTTCATTCATTACGATGCATATTATATTCATCATGATGTTCATTTCTTACATCATGGTTCATATTTCCTTCATCTCTATGTTCATTTCCAACATCATGATGATCATTTCCTTCATCATGATGTAAATTTTATTCATAATGATGCTTATTTCCTTTATCATGATGCGTATTTCCTTCATCATGACGCTCATTTCCTTCATCATATTTCTTATTTACATCATCATGATGCATAAATCCTTCATCGTGATACTTATTTATAGAAAATAATCTCATGAACAAATTTATAGTGCGATTGGTCAATGATATGTGGGTAGGTAGACAATGGAAATAATACATGACCACCTGACCGACCAACTGACCGACCCTAGTGTGGAACTCCTATTTGACAGATCTAGACATATTTAAGGGGGACCTTTGGAAAATATACAAAATAAAAAGTAATCTCGTTAACCGACCAACACTACTGTAGAACTTTTACTCAACTAATCTAGAAATAGCAAAGGGTGAGCTTTAGAAAATAGACGCGAAAAAAGTAATCTCATCATCATGTTTACAAGGTGATCCATCGGTGATATGTAGGTCGGTAGACATTGGAACTATGAAACGACCACCAGACCGACCAACCGACCAAACCTCGTGTAGAACTGCTACATGACTGATCGAGAATTAGCAAATGGGGATTTAGAAAATAGACGCGATAAAAAGTAATCTCATTATCAAGTTATAGGGTGATCGGTCGATGATATGTAGGTCGGTAGACATTGGAACTATTAACCTGCCAATTTACCAACTCTATTGTTGAATTCCTACTCGACTGAACGAGTAATAGCAATGGGGGACATTTGAAAAATAGACGCAATAAAAAATAATCTCATTATCATGTTTATAGGGTGATCGATCGATGATATGTGGGTCTGTAGACATTGAAACTATTAACCGACCACAGGACTGACCAACCCTACTTTGGAACTCTTACCTAGCTGATCTAGAAATAGCAAAGAGAGACCTTCGGAAAATAGACGCGATAAAAAGTAATCTCATTAACCGACCAACATTATCATAGAACTCCTACCTGACTAATCTAGAAATAGCAAAAGGGGACCTTTGGAAAATATACGTAATAAAAAGTAATCTCTTTATCAAATTTAATGGGCAATCGATCGATGATATGTGGGCCGGTTGATATTGGAACTATTAACTGACTATCAGACCGACCAAGTGACCAACCCTACTATAGAACTCCTACCCAACTGATCTAGAAATAGCAAAGTGGAACCTTTGGAAAATAGATGCGATAAAGAGTAATTTAATTTTTCAAGTTTATAGGGCGATTGATAGATGATATGTGGGTCAGTAGACATTAGAACGATTAATCGACCACCAAACCGACCAACAATACTGTAGAACTCCTACACAATTAATGTAGAACTAGCAAAGGGGGATATTTGGAAAATAGATAAGATAAAAATTAATCATATTATCACGTTTACAAGGCGATTGGTCGATAATATGTGGGTCGGTAGACATTGAAACTATTAACCGATTATCAAATTGACCAACCGACCAATCCTAGCATAGATGGATCTAGAAATAGCAAAGGGGTCATAGACGCAATAAATAGTAACCTTATTATCTAGTTTACTGGGCGGTCTGTCGATGATATGAGGGTCGGTAGACATTGGAACTATTAACAGACCACCAAATCGACCAACCGATCAATCATACTGCAGAACTCCTACCCGACTGATCTAGAAATAGCAAAGGAAGACCTTTAGAAAATAGAGGCGATAAAAAGTAATCTCATTATCAATATTATCAGGCGATCTGTCGATGATATGTGGGTCGGTAGACATTTAAACTATTAACTGACCACAAAACCGACCAACCCTACTGTAGAACTCCAACGCGACTGATATAGAAATAGCAAATGGGGACCTTTGAAAAATAGACGCGATAAAAAGTAATCTCATTATTAAATTTACAGGCGATCAATTGATGTTATGTAGGTCGATAGACATTGGAACTATTAACCGACCATTAGAACGACTAACCCTACAGTAAAACTCTTACTCGACTGATCTATAAATAGTAAAGGGGGACCTTTAAAAAATAGAAGCGATAAAAAGTAATATTCTTATCAAGTTTACAGGGCAATCGGTCGACAATATGGGTCGGTAGATATTGGGATTATTAATCGACCACCAGACCCACCAACTGACGGATCCTACTGTAGAACTCCTTCCCGAGAAATCCAGTAATAGCAAAATGGGACCTATGGAAAATAAACACGATAAAAAGTAATCTAATTTACAAGTTTATAGTGTGATTGGTCAATGATATGTGGGTAGGTAGAGAATGAAAATAATACATGACCACCTGACCGACCAACTAATCGACCACCAGACCAACCAACTTACCAACCCTACTATAGAATTTTACCCGACTGAACTAGAAATAGTAAAGGGGAAAGTTTGGAAAATAGACGCATTATATGTGGGTCGATAGACATTGGAATTATTAATAGACCACCTGATCTACCAACCGACTGACTCCACTGTGGAACTCCTACCCGACTTATCCAGAAATAGCAACGGGGGACTTTTGGAAAATAGACACGATAAAAAGTAATATTATTATCGAGTTACTACGGCGATTGGTCGATGATATGTGGGTAGGTAGACAATGAAAATAATATATGACCAATTGACCGACCAATTGACTGATCATACTGTGGAACTCTTACCCGACTGATCTTGAAATAGCAAAGAGGGACCTTTGGAAAATATACAAGATAAAAAGTAATCTCGTTAACTGACCAACCTTACTGTAGAACTCCCACCCGACTGATCCAAAAATAGCAAAAGGTGACCTTTGGAAAATAGACACGATAAAAAGTAATCTCATTATCAATTTTACAAGGCGATCGGTCGATGATATATGGTTCGGTACACATTGGAGCTATAAACTGACACCTAGATCGACCAACCGACCAACACTACTATAGAACTCCTATTCGACTGATCGAGAAATACCAAAGGGGGACCTTTGTAAAATAGAAGCGATAAAAAGTAATCTCTTTATCAAGTATACAAGGTGATCGGTTGATGATATGTGGGTCGGTAGACATTGGAACTATTAACTAACCAACTGACCAACCCTAATGTAGAATTCCTTCCCGACTGATCAAGAAATAGCAAAGGGGGACCTTTAAAAAATAGACGCGATAAAAAATAATCTTATTATTAAGTTTACAGTGCGATCTGTCGATGATATATGGGTCTATAGACATTGAAACTATAAACCGACCACAAGACCGACCAAATGACCAACCCTACTTTAGAACTCCTACCCAACTGATCTAGAAATAAAAAAGGGGGACCTTTGAAAAATTGACGCTATAAAAGGCAATCTTATTAACAGACCAACTAAATTGTAGAACTCTTATCCCACTGATCTAGAAATAGCAAAGGGGGACCTTTAGAAAATAGAAGCGATAAAAAGTAATCTCAATATCTAGTTTACTGGGCGATCGATCGATGATATATGGGTCGTTAGATATTAGAACTATTAACCGACCACTAGACCGACCAACTGACCAATCTTACTTTAGAACTCCTACCCGACTTATTTAGAAATAGCAAATGGGGACCTTTGGAAAATAGACGCGTTAAAAATTAATCTTATTATCAAGTTTACAGGGCAATCGGTCGATGATATGTGTGTTGTTAGCCATTGGAACTATTAACTGATGACCAAACCAACCAACCGACCTATCCTACTAGAGAACTCCTACCCGACGGATAGATAAATAGAAAACGGGGACCTTCGCAATATGGATGCGATAAAAAGTAATCACGTAATCAAGTTTAAAGGCGATCGGTAGATGATATGTGGGTCGGTAGATATTGAAACTATTAACCAACCACCAAACCGACCAAATGACTGACCCTACTACAGAATTCCTACACGACAAATCGAGAATGAACAAACAAGAACATACGGAAAATAGATGCAATAAAAAGTAATCTCCTTATCTAGTTTACGAGGCGATCGGTTGATGAGATGTAGGTCGTTAGACATTGGAACCACGACTCGACAACCTAATCAACCCTTCTGTTGAACTTTTACCCGTCATGTCGAGAATCCAGTAACAGGGATGTTCGCAAATAAGACGCGATAAAAGGTAATCCCATTACAATTTTACAGGACGATCGGTCGATGATATATAGATCAGTAGACATTGGAATCATTAATCGACCAACTCTACGGTGGAACTCTACCCGACTGATCTAGAAATAGCCAATGGGGACCTTTGGAAAACTTTTAAACTCCTACCGGACTGATCTAGAAATAGCAAAGGAAGACCTATAAAAAATAGACCCGATAAAATTTAATCTCATTATCGTGTTTACGGGGCGATCGGTTGATAATATGTGGGTCAGTAGACATGAAACCATTAACCGACCACCATATCGACCAACTGACCAACGCTACTGAAGAACTGCTACCCGACGAATCTGAAATAGAAAAGGGGGACCTTTGAAAAATAGACGTGTTAAAAATTAATCTCATTGTCAAGTTTACAGAGCAATCGATCGATAATATGAGGGTCAGTGGACATTAGAACTATTTACCGACAAACAGAGCGACCCTACTATGGAACTCCTACCCGACTTATATAGAAATAACAAAGGGGGACCTTTTGAGAATAGACGCGATAAAAAGTAATCTTATTAACCAACCAACCCTACTGTAAAATTCCTACCCGACTGATCTAGAAATCGCAAAGGGGGACCTTGGAAAATATATGCGATAAAATGTAATCTTATTATCAAGTTTACAGGGCGATCTATCAATGATATGTTAGTCGGTAGATATTGAAACTATTAATCAACCACCAGATAGACAAACCGACCACCCTAGTGCATAACTCCTACCCGACTGATCTAGAAATAGCAAAGAGGGACCTTTAAAAAATAGATGCAATAAAAGTAATCTCATTATCAAGTTTATAGTGCGATTGGTCTGTGATATGTTGGTCGTTAGACAATGGAACTATTAACCGACCAACCCTACCGTAGAACTCCTTACAGACTGATTGAGAAATAGCAAAGGGGGACCTTTAAAAAATATACACGATAAAAAGTTATCGCAATATCAAGAAATAACAAAGGGGGAACTTTGGAAAATAGACGCGATAATATGAATCTCGTTAATAGACCAACCTTATTGTGGAACACCTACCTGACTAATCTAGATATATCAAGGGGGACCTTTGGAAAATAGACACTATAAAAGTAATCTCATTATCAAGTTTATTGGGCGATCAGTTGATAATATGTGGGTCGGTAGATATTGAAGCTATTAACCGACCACCAAACCGACCAACCTACCAACCTAACTGTAGAACTGCGACCCGAATGATCTAAAAATAGCATAGTGGGAACTTAGAAAAATAGACGCAATAAAAATTGATCACATTAATCATGATAAAAATAGACATTGGAATTATTAACCGACCACCAGATCGACCAACCGACTGACCTTACTGTGGAACTCCTACTCGAATAATCTAGAAATAAGAAAGGGGTGTTAGATTTGTATACTAAAAGCCTTGCTTTTGTATTGAACAATGTTTTTAACGATTTTATTTGAAATGAGAATCATATGATCAAACGTTTTTGCATATTATAAATTATTTATTTATATGTTTGTGCAAAAGTCCATTTATTTTATATTGTAGATAATATGTTGTGTGACAACACGCAAAAGATCATATTATCGGTTTTCTTATAAAGTATATACAGATGCTCACAACCGAGATAGACGGAGACTATCTATCGGTATGGTTGTAGTGTGGTTTGGTATTAGTTTGTCTTGACCATAGAACCACATTAGTACACTGCTTTGTGTATTGAGTAGGACCGCCTGAGATCGTTCGACTTGTACTGTCTATATAGAAGAACTTGATCTTTGTTATTATGGATGTTCGTGCTCTTAATCCCTACACAATAACCTCAACACGTAAGGCAGTATATATTTCTTTGATTCATCAATGGGTAAGATTTAAATGAATTAAATCGACAAACTCGGTGAGTTGGGAAATAATGCTGTCTCTATGGTGTGCTGTTGATTGTAGAAGGAATCTATGTCCGTCATAGGATGATGATGTCCCCTTGAGGAGCTCATAAAGTTTATCATGTAAATCTTGCAAGTGGATTAATTTTTGACATGATAATGAGGTTGAGTGGTACTACTCTCGGAAGAGATATTAATTAATTTGAGTTGTCAGTAACTTAATTAATTAATGGGCATTGTATATCTTAAACATGGGGAGACTATCGGGCTCATAATAAGAAGGAGCCCAGAACATAATTTTGGGAATGGATGGGTAGTGCAGTAATAATATTTTAGTGGACTATATTATTATTATTGGATTTAATTAAAAGCTTTGAGCTAAGCTTGGTTAATTAAATCTAATTGAGGCCCAGCTCAATTTCTCCTCCTGGTCCCTGCAGTAGCCCAACTATATAAGTTATCTCAGTTCCTAATAACCTAAGTCTGCGCCACTTACGTAGAAAACAGAAAAGTAACAGATTGAGAACTCTCTGGGGATTGTTGACCACACAACACCAGAGAGTTGACTTTGGGTCATACTGTAGAAGATCAGAGGTGTTCTTCACAGATCTTCATCCTCTACTCCAACCCAGAAGTCAGGTTAATTATTTTTTGCTTTCGCTGATTGTTTACCTATTTTTTTTATCGGATCACGCTGAGCCAAACGATCCAAAAGCCAACAATTGGTATCAGAGTGTTAGTTTCGTGGTGAGACGTGAGACGTTAGGTAGGGTTTGATCCGTACGTGTGTTAATTGTCGAATTGTAAGCTTGAAATTAGGGTTTTATATGTGTGAATTATCCTAAAATCCTATGTGCTTATTCGATGTTATTGGCATGTTATCTTGTTGATTGTATCGCGGACCACACACACATGATTGTCACAACTGCTGTCGTAGAAAGAAAGGAAGGCTTCTTGTGGCTGGGCTGCACGAAGAAAGTTGACGGCACGTGTGATGGATATTGCCATGCGAACGATGGATCACACCCACATGGCTGCACGGTGGTGACGTCAATAGAGGTTGAACGACAAGCCTGCAGTTGACTGGATTGTTGTCACTACCACGGAGGGTTGGTACCTTGGCGTGGCTGGTGGCTGATGGACGATCGACGGTGGCATCTGGTGAGAGCATCTGTTGTCAGCAACGATGATTGTGAAGAGGCGGCGCATGGCGTCTTAGCGCGCGATGTGGTGCGCGCTGCTTGATCCTTGTTGCTTGCCTGCAAGACGACGGGACTGGTGTGGGCTGCTGATAGCAATCGTCCACGACGATGGCTGAAGCGGCGACTCCAGTCGGTGATGTTGGATGGCGAGTCAAAGGCTGGCGGTTGTGCTGATGGCGTCGAATCATGCCGGCGATTGACGCTATGGGCTGGCGATCTGGGCAGATAAGACTTGGTTCTGGGTTCATCCAATGAAGTTTCCAACCGAGTCCAGCAAGATTTCGAGCCAGCCCATGGTGTTTCTAGCGAGGCCATGGTGTATTCGGGCGAGTCCTTCGAAGTCGATTGAGTATGGAAGTAGGTGAGGCAGTGGCGTGACACGACTGCTAGTAGCCGTCGGCACGGTGAATCGTGCGAATGGCAGGGCGGTGTTGTGGCTGGCGAGCACTGCTGGTAGTCATCAGCACGGTGAATTGTGCGACTGGCAGGGCTTCATCGTGGCAGGCGGGCGCTGCTGGGAGGACTGGGTGTAAGGTTTGGCTTGCGGAGCGACCCATGGGAGATGGCTGGAGGCACAAATCCGGTGGGCTGGCGGGAGTCTTCTGAGTACGAAGGTTGGCGGCATGGGGAAGGTGGGCTGACGGGCACTACCGCCGTGATCAGCGGGCACCAAGTTGTGCTGGTGAATGCTGGACACGGCTGGGTACGAACATGGAACAACTAAGCATGTGACCTATGGGCTTTGTTTCTCCAGAATTATCTTGGGCTGGGTTGATTGGCTTGTTTAGTATTTAATGGGCTCACCATATTGTGTAATTGCTTATTTTGGGCCAGCCGGGCCCATTTGCCTAATTCCTCTATTGTTGGGCTTTATTCATAATATATAATTGATTTAATTATTTTTACTTGACAATTAATTGTTATATATGTGGCATGTTCTATGTGATTTATTTTTTAAAATTACTTGAAATAGGAGCATGTTAAGATGTATATTTTATTTCTAAATATTATATGCATGTTAAAAACCCTCGGTGTTTAAATAACTAAGTGGGAGAGGGGATTGGTAAATAAATTCCCATGGCCTCCATTATTGGTTTGTAAGTGATGTGAGTAAGCTTGCGCGTTGGCATTAGAGCCTTCCTCCCCATCGGATGAGTTTATTCACGGATCACTGGTACAAACTTCTTTAAGATGATTGTAGGAAATTATCCAAGCGCGTATGTACTTCTCTATCTGTAAGGCACATAAGCTTGCGCAATGGACTTGGGGTCAAATAATGGTGTACACTTAGATGCAAATAATTAGTATCCTCCCCATCGGAGTCACTGTTGTTATTTGCATGGCTAAAGAAAACCGACTATTAATTATTTTATCATAAAGATAGGTTGACAAATGAGATTATTGGGTAAAACCTTCTCTTATAAATGTTCGGGTTTGTATACGTCCACACTATCGTAGCATGCAAATTCACGGTGCTTGAGATGTTGGTGAATTTTATTTTATATTGTTTTGAGGGATTCAATATAAATTGATAAATTCGAAGTGTTTGATCTGTTTAATTATTTATGATTCTCAGGATTTTAATATGGCACTCAACTCACTTTCTGTTATACTCAAAGAGCATAAACTTACTGGCACTAACTATGTTGACTGGAAGCGAAACATGGACATTGTATTAACTGCTGAAGATTATATCTTTATACTTTCTGAGGAATGTCCTCAGGCACCTTCTGATGCCTCTACCGAAGAGCAAAAAAATGCTTATAATAGGTAGGTCAAGGCTGATAGGATGACTAAATGCTATATTTTGGCATCTATGTCAAATGTGCTTCACACTCAGCATCAAGCCATGGAGACTGCCTATGATATGATGCATAATCTTAGGGAACTCTTCGAACATCAGAGTCGTCCTGCTAGGTCGAAGGGCAGGTCGGTCTTGATGAATACCAAAATGGCTAAGGGCACTCCCGTAAGGGAACATGTCCTTAGGATGATGGGCCAACTCAATGAGTTGGAAGTTCTTGGAGCTGAAATCGATGGGGAAACCCAGGTCGATATCATACTCCAAAGCTTATCTAGGAGTTTTGAGCAGTTCCGCCTGAACTATGGTATGAACAAACATATGTACACGTTGGCGGAACTTCTGACAGAACTTGTGGCGGCGGAAGAACTGTTTCTTAGACTTCCTCAGGTTCATGTTGCTGAAAATGCTGCTCATCCTAGGCTGAAGGGCGGTAGGAAGAAAAAGAAGCAAGGAAATTCAGCACCGGTGAACCAAGTGAAAGCAAAGACTGGTGCGGTCAAGAAGCCTAAAGGCAAGTGCTTCAAATGCAAGCAGCCGGGACACTACAAGGCAGACTGCCCTCTTCTGAAGGGGAACAGGAATGGTAAGTCTTATATACTAGTTGTTGAATCGTGTTTAGCGGCTGTATCTGCTGACACTTGGTGTGTAGATACGGGAGCCACTGACCATGTCTGCAATTCTTTGCAGGGGTTCCACCAAACCCGATAGCTCAGTGATGGAGAGATTACCATACTCGTGGGGAATGCTACAAGAGTAGCAGCTGTCGCAGTGGAAGACGTTTATTTATTTTTCAATAAGAATAAAACTCTTGTTTTGAGGAATTGTCTTTATGTACCGCATTTTAGAAAGAATTTAATTTCAGTTTCTAAATTGTTTATGGATGGATATTTTGTTTCTTTCAATGACAAGGTTATTATAAGGAAAGATAGAATCATTATCTGTGATGGTACATTGATAGATAATTTGTATACTCTTAATCCAATTTCTCCCACAATGCAACAAATTGAAACGAATGATACATCTACTAATAAGAGAAAGGAACCTTCTAAAATGAACCAAACATATCTTTGGCATCTAAGACTGGGTCACATTAACTTAAGTAGGATTCAAAGGTTGATAGCTGATGGACCTCTGAGTTCAGTAGTAATGGAAAATTATCCAACTTGCGAATCATGCTTGGAAGGAAAAATGACTAAAAGGCATTTTAAGGCAAAGGGGTATAGAGCTAAAGATTTGTTGGAATTGGTTCATTCCGATTTATGTGGTCCTATGTCTGTCCAGGCAAGAGGGGGTTTTGAATATTTCATCACTTTCATTGACGATTATTCAAGATACGGATATATTTATTTGATGCGCCGCAAGTCTGAATGCTTTGATAAATTCAAAGAATACAAGGCTGATGTGGAAAAGCAACTTGGTAAATATATCAAAACACTACGATCTGATCGTGGTGGTGAATACCTCTTGGGAGAGTTTAAGAATTATTTATCGGAAAATGGGATTGAATCACAATTGTCTGCACCAGGCACACCCCAGCAGAATGGTGTAGCGGAAAGAAGGAATAGGACTCTTATGGAAATGGTAAGATTAATGATGAGTTATTCGGAATTACCAAATTCATTTTGGGAACACGCCTTAGAAACAGCGGCTTATATTCTAAACTTAGTACCTTCTAAATCGGTAGCCTCCACACCCACAGAACTGTGGACCGGGCGCAAGCCTAGTCTGAAACATGTTCGAATTTGGGATGCTCCGGCACACGTGTTAAAGGCAGATGCTGATAAGTTAGAATCACGTACTGATGTTTGTCTGTTTATAGGGTATCCTAGGGGAACAAAGGGTGGTTTATTTTACAGTCCCAAGGACCAAAAGGTGATCGTGAGCACGAACGCCAGATTTTTGGAAGAGGAATATATAATGGATCACAAACCCATGAGTAAAATTATTCTAGAGGAAGTTAGAGGGGAAACACCAAATATAATACCAACAGTACAAGAAGATATACCACAGGACACTGCACCATGTGTTACACCTGATACACAATTGCCTGTGGAGCCTCGTCGTAGTAGGAGGGTTTTCAGACAACTAGATAGATTCATGGGATTGGGAGAGTCATCCGACTTGGTCTCGGGTGAACATGAAATTGACCCATAGAATTACAACAAGGCACTGCAAGATAAAGATGCTCAATTATGGCAAAACGCAATGAAATCTGAGATAGAATTCATGTATTCTAATCAAGTCTGGGAGCTTGTAGAACCACCCAATAGTGTAAAAGATATTGGATGCAAATGGATCTATAAGAGAAAAAGAAGATCTGACGGTAAGGTGGAAACCTTTAAAGCAAGGCTTATGGCTAAAGGATATACTCAGAAAGAAGGAATCGATTATGAGGAAACCTTCTCGCATGTGGCCATGCTTAAGTCATTCCGGATTCTTTTGTCTATTGCTGCTCATATGGATTATGAGGTATGGCAAATGGATGTCAAGACAGCTTTCCTTAATGGAAGTCTTGAGGAAAACATCTATATGAAACAACCAGAAGGATTCATTGCAAAGGTCGAAGAGCATCTTGTGTGCAAGCTTAAAAGGTCCATTTATGGATTGAAACAAGCTTCAAGGTCATGGAACATCCGGTTTGATGAAGTAATCCAGTCATATGGATTTATTCAATGTCCAGATGAATCATGTGTGTACAAGAAGTGTGACGGAAACATAGTGGTATTTCTTGTACTATACGTGGATGATATTCTGCTCATTGGAAACAATGTAAAAGTATTGTCGGGCGTAAGGGTATGGCTATCCAAGCAGTTTGAGATGAAGGACTTAGGAGAAGCTGGACACATTCTTGGGATCATATTAATAAGGGATCGCAAGAAAAGAATGTTATGTTTATCCCAAGCTTCGTATATTGATACAATTCTGACTCGTTTTAGCATGCAAGATTCCAAGAAAGGTTTTATACCTTTTAGACATGGAATACCTCTATCTAAGGAGATGTGTCCTAAAACACAACAAGAAATAGAGGCAATGAAGCTGGTCCCTTATGCTTCGGCAGTAGAAAGCCTCATGTATGCTATGCTATGTACGAGACCGGATATCTGTTATGCCGTGGGCATGGTCAGTAGGTATCAAATTAATCCAGGCAGGGGCATTGGACTGCGGTAAAGCATATTTTGAAGTAACTGCGAAGGACTAGGGATTATGTGCTGGTTTACAGGGCAGATACTTTGTTACCTTTGGGTTACACTGATTCGGATTTCCAGTCAGATAGGGATGCTAGTAAATCCACCTCGAGTTATATGTATACTCTTGGAGGAGGAGCCATAATATGGAGGAGTGTAAAGCAGAAATGCATTACTGACTCCATCATGGAAGCTGAATATGTAACAGCCTCTGAGGCAGCTAAAGAAGCAGTATGGCTCAGGAACTTCTTAATGGACTTGGATGTGATTCCTGGTTTGCCCAAAGCGATCACAATTTATTGTGATAACAGTGGTACAGAAGCAAACTCGAAGGAACCACGAGCCCATAAGGCGAGTAAACACATTGAGCGCAAGTACCACCTGATACGAGACATCGTTAAAAGAGGGGAAGTCATTGTCGCTAAGATTGCATCTAAGGATAACCTTGCTGATCCTTTTACTAAGAGCCTTCCAGCGAAAGCGTTCGATGGGCATGTAGAAGGAATCGGGATTAGATGCGTGTCAGTAGATAAGGCAGTGTAGTCTTTTATTTTAAGTGGGAGATTGTTAGATTTGTATACTAAAGGCCTTGCTTTTGTATTGAACAATGTTTTTAACGATTTTATTTGAAATGAGAATCATATGATCAAACATTTTTGCATATTATAAATTGTTTATTTATATGTTTGTGCAAAAGTCCATTTACTTTATATTATAGATAATATATTATGCGACAACACGCAGAAGATCATATTATCAGTTTCCTTATAAAGTATAAACAGATGCTCACAACCGAGATAGACAGGGACTATTTATCGGTATGGTTGTAGTGTGGTTTGGTATTAGTTTGTCTTGACCATAGAACCACATTAGTACACTGCTTTGTGTATTGAGAAGGACCGCCTGAGATCGTTCGACTTGTACTGTCTATATAGAAGAACTTGATCTCTGTTATTATGGATGTTCGTGCTCTTAATCCCTACATAATAACCTCAACACGTAAGGCATTATATATTTCTTTGATTAATCAATGGGTGAGATTTAAATGAATTAAATGGACAAACTCGGTGAGTTGGGAAATAATGCTGTCTCTATGGTGTGCTGTTGATTGTAGAAGGAATCCATGTCCGTCATAGGTGGATGATGTCCCCTTGAGGAGCTCATAAAGTTTATCATGTAAATCTTGCAAGTGGATTAATTTCCGACATGATAATGTGGTTGAGTGGTACTACTCTCGGAAGAGATATTAATTAATTTGAGTTGTCAGTAACTTAATTAATTAATGGGCATTGTATATCTTAAACATGGGGAGATTATCGGGCTCATAATAAGAAGGAGCCCAGAACATAATTTTGGGAATGGATGGGTAGTGCAGTAATAATATTTTAGTGGACTATATTATTATTATTGGATTTAATTAGAAGCTTTGAGCTAAGCTTGGTTAATTAAATCTAATTGAGGCCCAGCTCAATTTCTCCTCCTGGTCCCTGCAGTAGCCCAACTATATAAGTTATCTCAGTTCCTAATAACCTAAGTCTGCGCCACTTACGTAGAAAACAGAAAAGTAACAGATTGAGAACTCTCTGGGGATTGTTGACCACACAACACCAGAGAGTTGACTTTGGGTCATACTGTAGAAGATCAGAGGTGTTCTTCATAGATCTTCATCCTCTACTCCAACCCAGAAGTCAGGTAAATTATTTTTTGCTTCCGCTGATTGTTTACCTATTTTTTTTATCGGATCACGCTGAGCCAAACGGTCCAAAAGCCAACAAGGGGGACCTTTGGAAAATAGACACGATAAAAAGTATTCTCATTATTAAGTTTACAGGGTGATTTGTCGATGATATGTGGGTAGGTAAACGATAAAAATAATACATGACCAATAGACCGACCAACCAACCGACCTTACTATGGAACTCCTACCCGACTGATTTAGAAATTGCTAAGGGGACCCTTGAAAATAGACTAGATAAAAAGTAATCTCATTAACCGATCAACGCTACTATAAAAAGTAATATCATTATCAAGTTTACAAGGCGATATGTCGATGATATGTGGTTACATTGGAACTATTAACCGACCATCAGATTGACCAACCGACCAGCACTACTATTGAACTCCTACACGACTGATAGAGAAATAGCAAAGGAGGACCTTTGTAAAATAGAAGCGATAAAAAGTAATCTCATTATTAAGTTTACAGGATGATCGGTCGATGATATGTGGGTCGGTAGACATTGAAAGTATTAACCGACCAACTGACCATCTTTGAACTCCTTCCGACTGATCGATAAATAGCAAAGAGGGACCTTTAAAAAATAGATGCGATAAAAAGTAATCTCATTATCAAGTTTACAGAGCGATCGCTCGATGATATGTTGGTCTGTAGACACTAAAACTGTTAACCGACCATAAGATTGACCAACCCTACTTTAGTACTCCTATCCTACTGATCTAGAAATAGCAAAGGGGGACCTTCGGAAAATAGAAGTGATAAAAAGTAGTCTTGGTAACCGTCCAACTCAATTGTAGAACTCCTACCCTACTGATGGACCTTTGAAAAATAGATGCGATATAAAGTAATCTCATTATAAAGTTTACTGGGCAATCGGTCGATGATATGTGGGTCGGTAGACATTGGAACTATTAACCGACCACCAGACCGACCAACCCTACTATAGAAGGGGGACCTTTGGAAAATAGACACGACAAAAAGTAATCTCATTATCAAGTTTACTAGGTGATCAATCGATAATATGTGGGTCGGTAGACATCGAAACTAATAACCGACCACGATACCGCCTACCCAACTTATTTAGAAATAGGAAAGGGAGACCTTCAAGTGTACTAATGTGATTCTATAGCCAAGACAAGCTAATACCAAACCACACTACAACCATACCGATAGAGAGTCCCCGTCTATCTCAGTTGTGAGCATCTGTTTATACTTTATAAGGAAACCGATAATATGATCTTCTGCGTGTTGTCGCACAATATATTATCTACAGTATAAAGTAAATGGACTATTGCATCATGCATATAAAATAAATTATAAGATGCAATCATTTGATCATATGATTCTCATTTCAAATATTGTTGTGATATTGTTCATACTAAAGCTAGACTTTTAGTATACAATCCAACAATCTCCCACTTATACTAAAAGACTATGCTGTTATGTCTTCTGTCATACATCTGATTCCTACTCCCACTACACGACCATTAAAAACTCTCGCCTTAAGGTCCTTGTAAATGGTTTACTAGGTCATCATCCGATGGAATCTAGGCAACAACATCCTTCCCCTCATCATACGATTTCTCGTAACAGGTGGTACTCGCGCTCCATGTGTTTAATTGCCTTATGGACTCGTGATTCCTTCAAGTTTGCAACTGCACCAATATCATCAATGTAAATAGTAATAACATTGGGTAAACTTAGAAACACTTTAAAGTCCATCATGAAGTCTCTAGAGTCATATAGATACTTTGGCAGCCTCATAGGCTCCAATTTATCATCTTTCCATGATGGAGTTCGGAGTCTGAAATATATTTCTATTTAACACTCCTCCACATTATGACTCTACTTCCTAAAATTAAACTCATGACCTTTGAGGAGAATTTACTACAGTCCAATCTGACTAAAATCCGAATCTACGTAATCTACAAGAAGCAGTGAATCTGCTCAGTAAGTCTACATATAATTTCCAGTCCTTCTCAGGCACTTCATATATGTCTTACCACAGTTCATCATTCTTGTTCTGGGTTACGTTGATACCCACTGTTCATGCATCCAGCAAAACAGATATCCAACATCGTTCATAGCATTCTTAGATTAAGCTTCCTCATTCGCCGAAGCATAAGGAACCGCTTTCATCCTCTTTATCTTCTTCTTGTGTCTCAAAGATACATTCACTTAGATAAATTCACATGCTAAACGAGTATGTACTGTATCATTTTATGAAACTTGAGATAAGCATAACATCCTTTCTTGTGATCCGTATTACCGTGATCAAAAGAATATATTTTTCCTTTCTTAAGTCCTTCATCTCTACCGCTTTATTAACCATACCCATACGCCCGATAATACTCTTTCATTGTCTCCAATGAGCAAGATACTATCTACGTATAGTATAAAAAACACCACCACATTTCCGTCACTCTTTACAACAGACAAGACTCATCTGCTCATTAATTTAAATCCATGCCACTGGATTACCTAATCAAAACAGATGCTTCATGATCTCAAAGCTTGCTTTAGTCCATCGCTGGACACTTTTAAGCTTACTATCAAAATGCTATTAGTATTTTACAATGAATCACTCTGGTCGCTTCACATAGATATTTTCCTCAAGACTTCCAATCAGGAAAGCTGTCTTGACATCTATTTGTTGTTCCTCATAGTTCAATATGAGCAGCAATACATAAAAGAATCTGGATCAACTTAAACATAGCTACCAGCGAATATGTTTCCTCATAATCGAACCATTTCTTTCTGAGTACACATTTTCGCAACAAGCTTTGCTTTCAAGGTTTTCACCTTTCATATGATCCTCTTTTATTTCCTATGACCACTTGCAATGATTTTTATACCATTTAGTGGTTCTTTAAGCTCCAGACATAATTTAGAATCTGTAGATTCTATTTCAACATCCATTGCAACTTACTAAGATTGCGCATTTTCATCTTGTAGTGCTACGACGTATTCGTGGGACAATACCATGTTTACTAGGGACCAAGTTTTATGACTCTCCCAAAACATATATCTTACGGGTAGTTGAACAACCCTCCCACTACGACAAGGCATTACATGTAATTGTGTATCAGACGTGACACGCGTTGCAGTTTACCTTGTGGTATATCCTCTTGTACACTTGGTACTAATACTTTGTGTTTTCCTCTCACTACCTTTAGAACAACTTATACATGGGCTTGTGATTTATTACATAGTCCTTTTCCAAAAATCTGGTGTTTGTTTTAACAGTCATCCTTCGATCTTTTGGATTAAATAAATCAACCTTCATTTTTTCAGGATGTCCCACAAACAGACAAATGTTTTACGAATTACTGTTTCTTGGGCATATCCATAAAATGAATTTTAATTATTCCAAATAATTCATCATCTATCTAATCATTACCATAAGAGACTTATTCCTTCTTTCCACCACACCATTCAGTTGGGGCATGCCTGGTGTAATCAACTTGAGATTTAATCTCAACTTCTGATCAATATCTCCTAACTATCCCAAGAGGTATTCGCCATCATGATTAAATTGTAATGACTTAATATATTTTCCATGACGCTTCACTGTACTAGCCTTACAATTCTTGAATTAATCTAAGAACTTAGACATGCAGTGCATCAAATAAATATATTGGTATCTAGAATAATCTTCGAATATTCATAACCACCTCTCGCCTGGATAATATTAGGTTCACTTGAATCAGAATGAACTAATTCCAACATATATATCTTTGGCTCTACACCCCACAGCCTTAAAAAGGCAGTTAATCATTTTTACTTCCAAGCAAGACTCGCAAGTCCGATAGATTCCACTTCAGATAAACCTTATGGTCTATCGGCTATCAATTTTTGAATCCTACTCAATCAAAATGAACTAATCTTAGACGCTAAATGTATGTTTAGTTCATCTTTGAAGGTTCCTTTCTCTTACTAATATTAGAAGATGCATTATTAATTACTATTTGTTGCATCTGTGGGATGTACATGATTCAAGAGTATACACATTATCCACCAACGTACTATAACAGATTATAGCGCCATTCCTCATCACTATGACCATGTCATTTAAATGAAATGAAGTATCCATCCGTTAATGCATAGAAACCGAAATCAAATTCTTTCTATGAAATGTAAGTAAAGACAATTTCTCATAATCAATCGTTTATTCTTATCATGAGATAAATAAACAACTCCCACTGCAATAGCGACTACCTTTGTAGTTTTACCCATGTCATAACAATCTTATCTTTACTAAGTGATAAACATTTAGTGATTCCAGTATCTACACACTTCATGTCAGTAGATGACATCACTAATCATGATTTAACCACTAGTAAATAAGATATCAAACTTGTTCACATCATGATGAAAATGGATTTCCTTTACCACGTGTTTTGTCAGAAGTTTCCCACCATATACATCCTCTTGTAATTCAAGTGGAACTTACTCAAAACATTTAGGTAATTATGGAGAATAAAATTGACTTAGGTTTCCCCTTCAACTTCTATTCTATAATTTTCCAATTCATTCATCAAATTCTATCATGACCTATCACCTTTTAAATTACTCAAGTATCCGAAGAGTTACATGAGATCATCATATTTCTATGAACCTCTCATCTCTTCACTTAGGGACATTAACAGGCATCATGAGACGTCCTATGTGAGAACACATTTTTATTTTCTTAAGCAGAAATTTTCAAAACCAAGATTCTTTTCTAATCAACTAATTTTGGAAAAGTAAATATAATGTCTTTTAGTTAACAATTAGTGAAATAAAACCATTCGAAATTCAGAGAATCACAAATAAATATTCCGATCAAATCTTCGAATTTTATCCTTTTATATTGATTCCCTCAAAACAATATAAAAATAAAATTCACCGACATCTCAAGCACCGTGAGTCTGCAAGCCACGTTAGTGTGGACGTTTACAAACCCGAACATTTACAAGAGAAGTTTTACCCATTAATTTCATTTGTCAACCTAACTTTATGACAAAATAATTAATAGTCGGTTCCTCTTTAGCCATGCAAATAATAGCAGTGACTCCGTTGGGGAGGATACTAATTATTTACACCTAAGTGTACACCATTATTTTATCCCAAGTCCACTGTACGAGCTTGTGTGCCTTACAGTTAGAGAAGTACACACACGCTCGGATAGCTTCCTACAATCATCTATTATTAGTTTGTACTAGTGAACCGCACACAAACTCATCCGTTAGGGAGGAATGCCAATGCCAACACGCAAGTTTGTGTCCCACATTACAAACAATAATTATTTAATGAAGTCTGTACCAGTGATCCGTGAATAAACTCATCCGTTAGGGAGGAAGGCCTATTGCCAACACGCAAGTTTACTCACGTCACTTACAAACCAATAATGGAGGCCGCGGGAATTAATTTCCAATCCCCTCTTCTACTTAGTTATTTAACACTGAGGGTTTTTAACATGCATATAATATTCAGAAATAAAATATACAACCTAGCATTCTTCTATTAACAGTAATTTAAATAAATAAATCACATAGAACATGCATTTTACATATACAACAATAATTGACAATTAAATCAATTAATCAGTTATATAACATTAATTAATTGCATAATATGTTGGATCAATTAAATAGGCCCAGCTGACCCAAACATCATTAGCATAAAATGAGCAGCCCATTAGTAAAATAATTAAGCCCATTTACCCTGCCAATTTATGCATTAAGGTCTAGCCCAATATTTAACCTGGCCCAACATCATACCCACAATTAATTAAATCCAGCAGAAAAAAATAGGCCCAGCAGCCCATTACCATTTAATTAAAATTGGGCCCATAAACAGGTGAATTAATAAAAACAACCCAGCAGACCCAAAACCAAATTAAATGGAATAGAGCACATTCAACAAACTGCTGCCTATTCAACCACAAACAAGGCCCAACAAAAAAAATAGCATGTGCTCGGCCCAACAGCCCAACACCATGTTGCCCTAAATACTTCCAGCCGCAAGTGATCCAAACTCCATCAGCTGGCGGATCGTGCCTTCATGCCAAACACACACCGGCAGAGGTGCATTTGGCGATCGTGCCGTCTGCCCACCGGTGTCGCACTAAACGTCGTTCCACAGCCCAGACCTCACAGCCGCATCGGCCCTCCACTAATCTGCCAGCCTTTGCCCACAGCAGCTCCATCGCAGCACCAGTCAGTGGCAGTCGTTGCTTTTGCCGAACATCGACTCACCGGAACTCAGCAGTGACCCGGCCAGAAGCTGCTGCAGTCCATCTGGCTATGGCGTGTCCAGCCTCGCAAGGAACCAGCAACAACTCGCCCGGCATCACCATCAGATGCGCTCGGAATTTGCTGTGTCCCGCTCAAAAATACACACCAAGCTGCCTCCGGCGTATCATGGCGCAGCTGCTGCCGGCGCCGCGCCCACAGCCCACCGCCGTGCCTACCAAATGATGTCCTACGCCGACAGTAAGCTGTCAGTCATGAACATCCTTGTCGCATTGACGAATCGCCATCAACAGCCCACTGGATCCAGCCGAAGCCACCAGCTGGCGCGCCGCGCCAGCGAATTCACGCCGCCGACCATCCTCACCGGCCGCCATGAAGACCCCTTTCCAGTCGACTCCATACATAGACCCGATTGGAACAGAGATGGTCCGCCCGGATAATCAGTTTGCAGTGCTTGAAGACCACCTCGACCAGTCTCCGTTTTCACTCCCGGATGCTCCAGTCCACTTCGGTGGTTATCACTCCAGGCACCGCCTCGATGCCTCCCGTCAACTGCCGCCAGATCAAGCCTCGCCGTCGTCGTTTGGTATGACTGTGTAGCTTTGAACCCGCACACGACTTTGATCAGTTGCGCCACCGTATGTGTTGAGCGTGTTCTCCCATCAACAATAATACGCCAGTTTCATCGATAAAACCACATAGTAGTAAATAGGGTTTTTTTGGATAAACAAAATACCCAGCCGTATATATCTCAAGCGATAATGTCCAGATTTTTCACATAATCACATAATCACCTACAAACACGCAATCAATTTGATAATTAACACAAGTATGGCTCAACCCTACCTAACGTCTCACGTTTCACCATGAAACCAACGCTCTGATACCAATTGTTGGCTATTGGATCTTGTGGATCAACGTGATCGTTAGGATAACAGGCAAACAATCAGCGGAAGCAATAAAATATGTTTCCCGTACTTTTGGGTTGATGTAGAGGATTAATCGCTGCAGAGAATACCTCTGATCTTCTACCGTATGTCCCAAAGTCAGCTCTGGTGTTGGGTGGTCAACAATCCCCAGAGTTATCTCAATCTGCTCTCTGTTATCTCCGTATGTCAAATGAGGCACAGACTTAGGTTTAACAGGAACTGAGATGACTTATATACTTGGGAACAGTAGGGACAAGGAGGAGAAATTGGACTGGGCCTCAATTGAATTTAATTAACCAAGCTTAGCCCAAAGCTTTTAATTAAATCCGATAATAATAATATAGTCCACTAAAATATTATTACTGCACTACCCGTCCAATCCCAAAATTATGTTCTGGGCTCCTTCTTATTATGAGCCCGACAGTCTCCCCATGTTTAAGATATACAATGCCCATTAATTAATTAAGTTACTGACAACTCAAATTAATTAATATCTCAACCGAGAGTAGTATCACTCAACCTTATTATCATGCCGGAAATTAATCCACTTGCAAGATTTACATGATAAACCTTATGTGCTCTTCAAGGGGACATCATCAACCTATGACGGACATGGATTCCTTCTACAATCAACAGCACATCATAGAGACAGCACTACTTCCCAACTCACCGAGTATATTTATTTAATACTTATAAATCTCACCCATTGATGAATCAAAGAAATACATACTGCCCTACGTGTCGAGGTTATTGTATAGGGATTAAGAACACGAACTTCCATAATAATAGAGATCAAGTTCTTCTATAAATCAGTATAAGTCGAACGATCTTAAGCGGTCCTGCTCAATACACACAAGTGCACTAATGTGATTCTATAGCCAAGACAAGCTAATACCAAACCACACTACAACCATACCGATAGAGAGTCCCCGTCTATCTCAGTTGTGAGCATCTGTTTATACTTTATAAGGAAACCGATAATATGATCTTCTGCGTGTTGTCGCACAACATATTATCTACAGTATAAAGTAAATGGACTATTGCATCATGCATATAAAATAAATTATAAGATGCAATCATTTGATCATATGATTCTCATTTCAAATATTGTTGTGACATTGTTCATACTAAAGCTAGACTTTTAGTATGCAATCCAACACGACCAACTAACCAAACCTACAGTGGATATAATGTCTTGCCTCAACTTTTAAAAGCCCAAAATAATTTATTTATCTTTGGCCCAAACCTTATAATATATCAACCCCAAACTAGAATTTATTTTTAGAGCCCAAAATCTATTTAATTATTATTAGCCCAACTAGAATTTGCTTTTAGAGCCCAAAATCTATATATTTATTTTTGGCCCAAAGTCTAACTCACTTAAATGGCTTAATCTATTAATAAGTCCAGCCCATCAATAGCCCCAACAATATATGTCAAAAATAGAATAAAAAGGAGAAAGGAAGATAAGAAATAAGAAAGGGCTTCTAGAACATCCAAGAGGGGGAAAGAAGATTAGAACATCTAGTCGGTGAATAAGTATGTTAAGGTAAGTAATATGTCAATTAAGCTTCTTTTCTCCATGATTTTGTGATTTTGTTGGGTTTCTTCCTAGTAAAGGGAAATTCGTATGCCTCTGTTCGACCTACTTTCGACATAGCTATTGATCTTAGAAAGTTGCAAACTTAATTTCTATACGTAGCTGGATTCGTTAGCTTTCCGTAGCCACTTAAAACACCTCAATCCGTTTTTTCTACAATTAGTTATGAATTTTTTCGTAAACTGCCTCTAGGTGATTCGCAGCCACGTCCGAACTGATTTTGGCATATCTATTGCCCTCAGAAATTTGCAAACTCAATTTCTGTATGTAGCTGAGTTTGGCTTTCCGTAGCCACTTGAAATGCCTCAATCCGAGTTATATACAATTAGTTATGACTTTTTTCGTGAACTGCCGCAGGCTGGAAAATTTCAGAATTTGTTATGTCAAATTCAAATTTATTTCCTATCGTTTCGTTTGAGAAATAATATGAACCGAGTTATGTGAGACTCGGAGTTGGTGTTGAGGAGTTACGAGCTGCCCTTTATTTAATATCAACTCCTATGTATATTGATTTGTATTCATTTGCTTATTTACTTTTTAGGTAAAGATCAATTGTCGAAGGGCAAGGGAATAACTTCAGATTTCGGAGAGAGTAAATCATTTCCTTGTGAGTTGATAATTCGGGAATACCTTCTCTTGTGGGAAGTGTGGACCCTTGACAAGTTTGCATTCATTTTCTTTACTTACTTGATAAGAAAATTACTTGGTGATGTGTTATGTGGTAAAGAGGTTGATTGGCTCAATTGCTCTAGGTTGAGCCTGATTGGCATGATATGGTCCATTGATTATCTTATATTATTTCATATAGAGTCCTGTCAGCCATGTATTACGGGTATTGTTTGTTTTAATTTATAGAGCCTTGCTGGCTTGATATATGATATCATTTGTTGTGAAGTATTTGAGGATTAATCTATTGATAATCTTGTGACTTGAGTTGTTATGCATTTGATGATTTATATGCATACCTGGTACCAAGGTTAAGTAGCCCGAATTGGTCACGGTTCGGGTGAGTTGGAGCGACATTGATTAAGTAGCCCGAATAGTCGCAGTTCGAGTGAGTTAGAGTGACAAACTAATCGCCCGTGGCTTGGCAAACCTGGGTGAGTTAGATCTAATGAGGCACCTGTCTATTTGCAAAATATTGATACTCTGGAAGGTGATCGTTAGATGGATAAGCCTATTATAGGCTCAGCAACGTCACCGGTGTGGGACACGCATGTTATATATGTTTACATGTTTTATCATTTCAAGGATCTCATTGATATTAAATTGTGGTACTTGGTATATGTTGAGAAAGAGCATTAACCTTCATTTTGTCTAGAGTAACGGTGACGGGCTCGGACTGACTCTCGACGGAGAGCTCAGTTCGAGGAAGATATTGGCTTCCCACGCGTCTTTTATGTGTTAACATATTGTTTGAACTAAATGTGTTATTTTTTAAATGTGTATAGAGGTTTTATTTTCATTAATTTGTATATTGTGTAAGAAATACTTTATGTGGAACGCAAATGTTGGATTTTAAGTTATAAGTCTTGAACGTGAGTACATACTTCGTATAAGGGTTGGCGTGATCGGCTTATCACCTCACTGAGCTAGTGGTTTTGCTCACCCCCCACCATTCCTTTCCTTTTCAGGCGGTTGATATCTTTTGGTTGGAGGTTTGCCTATCTTTTGCTCGTCATCCGATCAGTTCTTGGGTACTCTTCTTTTTGTGTATAAATTGGCGGATCCATTGGCGAGATTGTATAGTTCATATCTGGTACCCCTTGATTTTTTTTTTACTTTCGCGATGTTATATCGCTGTGTATATTTTCTTCAGACCGAGTTACATCATTATATTTTGTTCCTTTTTAAATCTTTGGTGGTATGTTATGAAAATGATGTCCTCGGGTAGTACTCGTTATCATCAGTTGTTCTGTTCTACAGGTATTTGACAGCAAGCCTTACGTTTTCTATAAATCTTCGGAGTGGAGTGCACCCATTCCGTGAAATTTATGGTTAACTTGGCAGTTGTCGCGTTCTGTCTACGGTCGGGGCGTGACAACTTTCTTAGTATCAGAGCCTGGTTATATGAGTCTCATTCTCTTTGAGTCGAGCCAATGGATCCAATTTTGTTTCTATGTCCTTCTAAGGTATCGTATTACCTTGATGTTTACATTGCATTTTTCTTTCAGTCTTTATGGCACCTCTAGTTCGACGTCGAGGATGCACCCCTCGTGATCCTTTGAGTCCTCGAGGACATGTTTCTTCTAATTATATTGTTCATCCAATTTCTACGGACCCTATCAATTCTGATCATAGGGTGCCGGTTACCCAGGAAGAGCAACCACGAGCTCAGTTGTGTGTTGAGCACATGATGACACCAGAGCAGTACAAGTTGTATTATGATCACATTCGAATACATGGTGTTCCACCAACTACGACGGCTCCTACGACTACGACTGTCACTGAGGACGTTATTCGCGCTAATGAACCGATTCAACCCACATCCAATGTCCCAGTTTCTACCCCAGAAATGGCTTTAGGAGGTTCTACTTCTCAAGGTGCACTTTTTATACCTGATTTGGTGAAAGCAGTTGAGAGCATGGGAACTTCAAAATTTGACGGTGCAAGAGATGCTTCTAAAGCGGGCGCATGGTTAAATTAGATTACAGAGACCTTTGATACCCTGATGATTGAAGAATGTTATCGTATGGTTATTGCGACCAAGCTATTAGGCCCAGACGCACGACGATGGTGGCAGAATCTAATGGAGACAACTTCTATTACTATTACGTGGCCTATCTTTGTGGAACGATTCAAAGATCGATACTTCTCTCAGTACATCAAGGATCAGAAGAGAAAAGAGTTCTTCAACCTCTTTCAAGGCACTATGTCGGTCGTGGATTACAAAAGTAAGTTTCTTGAATTGCGAGAATTTGCTCCTGAGTCATGTACGACGAGAGACTTATGCAAGAGATTTGAAGATGGTCTTAATCTAAATATTCGAGATCGCATCAAGTCTGGAGACAAGTACGAGAGTCTTGACGAGCTCGTAGAAGAAGCTCTAAGGGTAGAAGGTTTAGTTCAAGTGAGACATAAGCTTGCAGAGCGAACTCAAAAGAAAAGACAAGGGAGCGCAATTCCAGGAAATGCATTGAAGATGTATAGGGGTGTGGGATCTTCGCGTAGCGCTCCTAATTCGGTATCCACTAGTTTTCCTCAGCCTCGAGAGTAGTTTAATAGAGGTGGGAACAATGTCTCGGGATCGGTTGGTGCAAATCGCAAGTGCCAGAATTGCTTAAATTATCACGACGGCCTCTGCAAGGCTCCTCAAGTATGTTATCAGTGTCGACAACCGGGGCATATGCGAGGTTCTTGTCCCCAGCTTACGGGAGCGAGCGGTCAGAGTTCTAGTTAGCCTCGTGGTAGACCAGTATATTCTACACCCAGAAATACTCAATCAGCAGCTGCCAGAGTACCTGATACCATAAGCGGCCCTAGCACTCGATCACCTATGCAAGGAAATAATCAAACAAGAGTATTTCATATTTCCCAGGAAGAGGCTCGATCACATCCGAAGGTGGTAACAGGTAATTTATAATTCAAGTATTTTTACATGCTTGATCTAACCCCTGCCTCGTTATGCCACTTGATTACGAATAAGACATTCGTAAGAAATTTTATCGTTCCGAACTTTTAACTCATAATCTTATGTAATCTTACTTCTTTAGGCCATGTGTCTGTTGGAGACCACCAGGTCTATGCTTTATTTGATCCAGGTTCTGATAGGTCTTATATACGGGATGACCTTGCTGCGATTCGGTGTTCCTTGGTTGCCCATTGAAGATTAAGGATGTCATTCTAGAAGCTGAATTGATACCATTGCCTTTGATCGATCTCGATGTTATTCTTGGTATGGATTAGCTTTCTTCTCATCATGCGATTCTCGACTGCCACGAGAAGCTTGTTATTTTCCATAGACCAGGATTCCCAGAACTTGTTTTTAAAGGTGAACTTCAAAAGAAACCACTCTCTTTTATTTCAATGTTGTCTGCGCATAAATTAATGCGCAAGGGTTGTAAGGCATTTTTGGCATTTGTCATCAACACTTCTCTTCCTGAGACTAAACTAGAGGACATCCCGATCGTGAACGAATTTTCTGATATTTTTCCCGAAGACTTACCAGGAAAGCCTCCGAATCGAGAGATTGATTTTTCCATTGACGTACTTCCTGGAATCACACCTATATCGATTACTCCATATCGAATGTCGCCAGCTGAGCTCAAGGAACTCAAGACACAACTTGGGAAATTATTGGAGAAGGGGTTCATACGACCTAGCACATCTCCGTGGGGTGCTCCAGCTCTTTTTGTCAAGAAGAAAGACGGATCACTTCGCCTATGCGTCGACTACCGTTAGTTGAATAAACTGACAATCAAGAACAAATATCCTCTTCCGAGAATCGATGATCTATTTGATCAATTGCAAGGAGCAACTGTGTTCTCAAAAATTAATTTTCGATCTGGTTATCACCAACTCAGGATTAGGGAATTTGATATCCCTAAGTCTGCTTTCCAAACCAGATAAGGTCATTTTGAATTATGTGTTTTGCCTTTTGGACTAACAATGCTCCTGCAGCTTTTATGGATCTTATGAATCGGGTCTTTCGGCCGTACTTAGATAAGTTTGTCATCGTCTTCATTGATGGCATCTTTATTTATTCTAAATCAGACGACGAGCACTCTCATCATCTGAGAATTGTTTTGAATGTTCTTAGAGAAAATCAGCTTTATGCTAAATTTTTGAAGTGTGAATTTTGGCTTCGTGAGGTAAGCTTTTTGAGTCTTCGCATTTCTAAAGAAGGAATCTACGTCGATCCAGTGAAGATTCAAGCTATACTGAATTGGGAGCGTCCAAAGAATGTGAGAGAGATTCGTAGCTTTCTGGGATTAGCTGGATATTATCGACGATTTGTCAAAGACTTTTCGTTGCTGGCTTCATCTTTGACTAAATTGACTCGGAAAGAGGTAAAATTTGAATGGAGTGAAGAGTGTGAGGAGGCATTTCAAGAATTAAAAAGACGACTCGTTTCAGCCCCTATTCTTGCTTTGCCAGACCCGGCAATTGAAGAATTTACCATTTATAGCGACGCCTCGCGACAAGGGTTAGGATGTGTTCTAATGCAAGAAGGAAAGGTTATTGCCTATGCTTCAAAGTAATTGAAGAAGAATGAAGAAAATTATCCCACACACGATTTGGAGTTGGCTGCAATCATCTTTGCGTTGAAAATATGGAGGCACTATCTTTATCTTGCAACTTGTAGAATTTTCACTGATCACAAAAGTTTAAAGTATATCACCACGTAAAAGGAACTCAACCTCCAGCAAAGGCGATGGATGGAGTTGATTAGTGAGTATGACTTAGTCATTGATTATCATCCTGGCAAGGCAAACGTTGTTGCAGATGCTCTGAGTAGAAAGTCTTCTACCTCACTTGCTTCAATTCGATCTTCTTATCTTCCTATGTTGGAGCAGTTTAAATCTTTGCGCATTTCGCTCGATTATGAAAAGTCTAATGATTCCGCTCTAATCGCCAAATTTGAGGTTCGACCTACTTTGTTCGAGCAAATTCAAGAAAGACAATCACATGATGTTCATTTATAACAGAAGATGGCGAAGCTAAAGCAAGGAAAAGAAACAGAATTTCAGATTCGGGATGACGGACTCCTTACTTTTAAAAATCGTGTTTGTGTTCCATCAGAACTTGATATTCGAAGAGCTATTCTTGAGGAAGCCCATTCTTCATCTAATGCGATGCATCCTGGTAGTACCAAAATATACAGAACGCTTCGGGAGCATTATTGGTGGCCAGGTATGAAACAGGACGTTGCTGAATTCGTATCAAAATGTTTATCATGCCAACAGATAAAAGCGAAACACCAAAGACTAGCCGGTATGCTTCAACCACTACCTATTCCTGAGTGTAAATGGGAGAACATCACGATGGACTTTATTTCCGGTTTGCCTCGAATGCAAAAGGGTCATGACTCAATCTGGGTCATTGTTGATCGTTTGACGAAATCGACACATTTTCTTCCGGTACACACCAATGACTCTTTAGAGAAACTTGCCAAGTTATATGTGGATGAAATCGTGAGATTGCATGGAGTACCAGTGTCAATCATATCTGATCGAGATCCACGATTTACTTCACGTTTTTGGCCTAGTCTGCAAAGGGCATTAGGTACGAAACTTCTATTCAGTACTTCATTTCATCCACAGACTGATGGACAGTCAGAGAGAACTATACAGACGCTAGAAGACATGCTACGTGCAGTGGTGTTGAATTTGGGAGGTAGCTGGGATAGGTACGTGACTTTGGTGGAGTGTGCTTATAACAACAGTTATCATTCAAGCATTGGAATGCCCCCATACGAAGCTCTTTATGGCCGAAAGTGTCGGACACCACTCTTTTGGGATGAGGTTGGTAAGAGACAAATCGAACAAGTAGAGCTTATCGAAGATGCAAAGGAAAAAGTACAACTTATTCGAGACAGACTTAAAGCAGCACAAGATCGACAGAAAAGCTATGCAGATAATAGGAGGCGTGAGTTGGAGTTTAATGTAGGAGATAAAGTGTTTCTGAAAGTTTCTCCGTGGAAGGGCGTGCTGCGATTCCACCATCGAGGAAAGTTAAGTCCGAGGTATATTGGCCCGTTTACGATCTTGCAAAGGATTGATCGTGTCGCATATCGACTTGAGCTACCATCAGAATTGTCAAAGATTCACGATGTCTTCCATGTCTCTATGCTTAGAAAATATGAACCAGATCCTTCACATGTGCTCAAATGTCCCCCAGTTGCATTAAAGGAAAATCTATCGTACGAAGTCCAACCTGTTCAAATTATGGATCGCCGAGAGAAAATGTTTCGTAATAAATCCATTCTTAGGGTGAGGGTTCTATGGAGAAGTGATCGAATTGAAGAAGAAACATGGGAGCCAGAGTCTGTTATGTGTCAACAACATCCACATCTCTTTTCATCTCTAGGTACGTTTACGTTTCGAGGACGAAACTTTTTAGAGGAGGGGATACCTTATAATGTCTTGCCTCAACTTTTAAAAGCCCAAAATAATTTATTTATCTTTGGCCCAAACCTTATAATATATCAGCCCCAAACTAGAATTTGTTTTTAGAGCCCAAAATCTATTTAATTATTATTAGCCCAACTAGAATTTGCTTTTAGAGCCCAAAATCTATATATTTATTTTTGGCCTAAAATCTAACTCACTTAAATGGCTTAATCTATTAATAAGCCCAGCCCATCAATAGCCCCAACAATATATGTCAAAAATAGAATAAAAAGGAGAAAGGAAGATAAGAAATAAGAAAGGGCTTCTAGAACATCCAAGAGGGGGAAAGAAGAGAAAGGAAGAGGAGAAACCCTTGTGATCAAATTCTCCCATACAACTCTCATTTTAGTTGGTGTATAAGTGTTTTAAGGTAAGTAATATGTCAATTAAGCTTCCTTTCTCCATGATTTTGTGATTTTGTTGGGTTTCTTCCTAGTAAAGGGAAATTCGTATGCTTCTGTTCGACCTACTTTCGACATAGCTGTTGATCTTAGAAAGTTGCAAACTTAATTTCTATACGTAGCTGGATTCGTTTGCTTTCTGTAGCCACTTGAAATACCTCAATCCAATTTTTCTACAATTAGTTATGAATTTTTTCGTAAACTGCCTCTAGGTGATTCGCAGCCACTGTCCGAACTGATTTTGGCATATCTACTGCCCTCATAAATTTGAAAACTCAATTTCTATGTAGCTGAGTTTGTTAGCTTTCCGTAGCCACTTGAAACGCCTCAATCCGAGTTATATACAAATAGTTATGATTTTTTTCGTGAACTGCCGCAGGCTGGAAATTTTCAGAATTTGTTATGTCAAATTCAAATTTATTTCCTATCGTTTCGTTTGAGAAATGATATGAACCGGGTTATGTGAGACTCGGAGTTGGTGTTGAGGAGTTACGAGCTGTCCTTTATTTAATATCAACTCCTATGTATATTGATTTGTATTCATTTGCTTATCTACTTTTTAGGTAAAGATCAATCGTTCAAGGGCAAGGGAATAACTTCAGATTTCGGAGAGAGTTAATCATTTTCTTGTGAGTTGATAATTCGGGAATACCTTCTCTTGTGGGAAGTGTGGACCCTTGACAAGTTTGCATTCATTTTCTTTACTTACTTGATAAGAAAATTACTTGGTGATGTGTTATGTGGTAAAGAGGCTGATTGGCTGAATTGCTCTAGGTTGAGCCTGATTGGCATGATATGGTCCATTGATTATCTTATATTATTTCATATAGAGTCCTGTCAGCCATGTATTACGGGTATTGTTTGTTTTAATTTATAGAACCTTGCAAGCTCGATATATGATATCATTTGTTGTGAAGTATTTGAGGATTAATCTATTGATAATCTTGTGACTTGAGTTGTTATGCATTTGATGATTTATATGCATACCTGGTACCAAGGTTAAGTAGCCCGAATTGGTCATGGTTCGGGTGAGTTGGAGCGACATTGATTAAGTAGCCCGAATAGTCGCGGTTCGGGTGAGTTAAAGTGACAAACTAATCGTCCGTGGCTTGGCAAACCTGGGTGAGATAGATCTAACGAGGCACCTGTCCATTTGCCAAATATTGATACTCTGGAAGGTGATCGTTAGATGGATCAACCTATTATAGGCTCAGTCAATGTCACCTGTGTGGGACACGCATGTTATATATGTTTACATGTTTTATCATTTCAAGGATCTCATTGATATTAAATTGTGGTACTTGGTATATATTGAGAAAGAGCATTAACCTTCATTTTGTCTAGAGTAACGGTGATGGGCTCGGACTGACTCTCGACGAAGAGCTCAGTTCGAGGAAGATATTGGCTACCCACGAGTCTTTTATGTGTTAACATATTGTTTGAACTAAATGTGTTATTTTTTAAATGTGTATAGAGGTTTTATTTTCATTAATTTGTATATTGTGTAAGAAATACTTGATGTGGAACGCAAATGTTGGATTTTAAGTTATAAGTCTTGAATGCGAGTACATACTTCGTATAAGGGTTGGCGTGATCGGCTTATCACCTCACTGAGCTAGTGGTTTGCTCACCCCCCACCATTCCTTTCCTTTTCAGGCGGTTGATATCTTTTAGTTGGAGGTTTGCTTATCTTTTGCTCGTCATCCGATCAGTGCTTGGGTACTCTTCTTTTTGTGTATAAATTGGCGGATCCATTGGCGAGATTGTATAGTTCATATCTGGTACCCCTTGATATTTTTTTTACTTTCGCGATGTTATATCGCTTGTGTATATTTTCTTCAGACCGAGTTATATCAGTGTATTTTGTTCCTTTATAAATCTTTGGTGGTATGTTATGAAAATGATGTCCTCGGGTAGTACTCGTTATCATCAGTTGTTCTGTCCTACAGGTATTTGATAGCAAGCCTTACGTTTTCTATAAATCTTCAGAGTGGAGTGCACCCATTCCGTGAAATTTATGGTTAACGTGGTGGTTGTCGCGTTCTGTCTACGGTCGGGGCGTGATAGTGGAACTCCTACTTGACTAATCTAGAAATAGCAAAGGAGAACCTTTTGAAAAACTATAGAACTCCTACCCGATTAATCTAGAAATATCAAAGGGGGATCTTTGAAAAATAGACGCGACAAAGTGTAATCTCATTATCAAGTTCATAGGGCGATCGGCGAATGATATGTGGGTTGGTAGTCATTGGAACTCTTAACTGACCACTAGATCGACCAACCGACCAACCCTACTGTGCAACTACTACCCGGCTGATCCAGAAAGAGCAAAGGGAAACCTTGTAAAATAGACTTGTTAAAATTAATCTCATTATCAAGTTTACAAGGTGATCAGTCGACAATATGTGGGTCGGTTGATGTTAGAACTATTAACCAACCACCTAACCGACCAACTGACCAACCCTACTATAGAACTCCTACCCGACTAATATAGAAATAGCAAAGAGGGACCTTTGAAAAATAGACGAGTTAAAAATTAATCTCTTTATAAAGTTTACATGGCGATCGGTGTATGATATGTGGGTCGATAGACGTTGGAACTTTTAATTAACCACCTAACCGACCAACTGATAGACCTAACAAAGGAACTCCTACCCGACATATCTAGAAATAGCAAAGAGGGACCTTTGGAAAGTAGACGTGATAAAAAGTAATCTCGTTATGCGACCAACTCTCTTTAGAACTTCTACCCGACTGACCTAGAAATAGCGAAGGGGGACCTTTGAAAAATAGACGCGATAAAAAATAATCTCATTATCAAGGTTTCAGGATGATTGGTCGATGATATGTGGTTCGGTAGACATTTGAACTATTTAACGACCACCTAACTGACCAACCGACCGACCCTACAATGCAACTCCTATCCGATTGATATAGAAATAGCAAAGAGGGACCTTTAGAAAATAGACGCGATAAAAACTAATCTTGTTAACCGACCAACCTTACAATAGAACTCCTACCTGACTGAACTAGAATTATCGAAGGGGGACCTTTGGAAAATAGACGCGATAAAAAGAAATTTTGTTAATCGACCAACCCTACTGTAGAACTCCTGCCCTTCTGATCTATAAATAGTAAAGGGGGACCATTGGAAAATAGATGAGATAAAAATTAATCTCATTATCAAGTTTACAGGGTGATAGATCGATGATATGTGGGTCGGTAGACATTCAATTTATTAATAGACCACCAGACCGACCAAGCGACTAGCCCTAATGTAAAACTCCTACCTGACTGATATATAAATAGCTAAAGGGGACCTTTGGAAAGTAGACGTTATAAATAGTAATCTCATTAACAAGTTTACAAGGCGATCGGTCGATAATATGTGGGTCAGTAGACATTAGAACTATTAACTGATCACCAGACCGACTAACCGACCAATTCTATTATAGAACTCTTACCCGACTGATCTAGATATAGCAAAAGGGTAGGAAAATAGACAATGTAAAAAGTAATCTCATTATCAAGTTTACATGGCGATCGATCGATTATATTTGGGGCGGTAGGCATTTGAACTATTAACCGACCACAGATCGACCAACCAACCAACCCTACTATAGAACTCCCACCTGACTGATCGAGAAATAGCAAAGTGGGACCCTTGGAAAATAGACGCGATAAAAAGTAATCTCATTATAATGTTCACAGGGCGATCGGTCGTTGATATGTGGGTCGCTAGTCTTTGGAAGTATTAACCAACCACCACACCGACCAACCGACCAACCCTACTGTGGAACTCCTACCTGACTCATCTAGAAATAGCAAAGGGGGACCACTGGAAAAACTGTAGATCTCCTACCCGATTGATCTAGAAATATCATAAGGGACCTTTGGAAAAAAGACACGATAAAAAGTAATCTCATTATCAAATTTACAGGGCGATAGGTCGATGATATGTGGGTCGGTAGACATTGGGACTATTAACTAACCACCAGACCTACCAACCGACCAACTCAACTGTAGAACTCCTACCCGACTGATCTAGAAATAGCAAAGGAGGATCTTTGAAAAATAGACGTTATAAAAAGTAATCTCATTATCAACTTACAAGGCGATCGGTTGGTAGACATTGGAACTTTAACCGACCGCTAGACCGACCAACTAACCAAACCTACAGTGGAACTCCTACTTAACTAATCTAGAAATAGCAAAGGAGAAACTTTTTAAAAACTGTAGAACTCCTACCCGACTAATCTAGAAATATCAAAAGGGGATCTTTAAAAAATAGACGCGACAAAATGTAATCTCATTATTAAGTTCATAGAGCGATCGGTGGATGATATTGTTGGATTGTATACTAAAAGTCTAGCTTTTTGTATGAACAATGTTATAACAATTAATTTGAAATGAGAATCATATGATTAAATGATTGCATCTTATAATTTATTTATATGTTCGATGCAATAGTCCACTTACTTTATACTGTATATAATATGTTGTGCGACAACACGCGAAAGATCATATTATCGGTTTCCTTATAAAGTATAAACAGATGCTCACAACCGAGATAGACGGGGACTCTCTATCGGGATGGTTGTAGTGTGGTTTGGTATTAGCTTGTCTTGGCTATAGAATCACATTAGTGCACTTGTGTGTATTGAGCAGGACCGCTTGAGATCGTTCGACTTATACTGACTTATAGGAGAACTTGATCTCAGTTATTATGGAAGTTCGTGATCTTAATCCCTATACAATAATCTCGACACGTAGGGTAGTATGTATTTCTTTGATTCATCAATGGGTGAGATTTACATGTAATTAAATCAACAAACTCGATGAGTTGGGAAGTAGTGCTGTCTCTATGGTGTGCTGTTGATTGTAGAAGGAATCTGTGTCCGTCATAGGTTGATGATGTCCTCTTGAGGAGCTCATAAGGATTATCATGTAAACCTGCAGGTGGAATTTATTCCGGCATGATAATGAGGTTGAGTGGTACTACTCTTGGATGAGATATTAATTAATTGAGTTGTCAGTAACTTAAATTAATTAATGGACATTGTATATCTTAAACATGGGGAGAATAACGGGCTCATAATAAGGAGCCCAAAACGTAATTTTGGGATTGGAAAGGCAGTGCAGTAATAATATTTTAGTGGAATATATTATTATTATTGGACTTAAGTATAAGCTTTGGGCTAAGCTTGGATACTTAAGCCCAATGGAGGCCCAACCCAATTTCACCTCCTGGTCCCTGTTGTAGCCCATGTATATAAGTCACCTCAGCTTATCTGAAACCCTAATCTAATTCATTATTCACGTGAGATAAGGGTAGAGAGCAGATTGAGGAGGTCTCGTAGATCATCGCCCACACGACGTCGAGATCGGACTTGGGACATACGGTAAAGATCAGAAGGTAGTTTGCTGCTGCTGTCCGCCGCCTTGCGAAATTTATATAAAATCGTATAGTGCTCAGAATTTGATGATCAATATACTACCGAAAGCTGTTGAAGAGAGGATTGTCTGAGCACAAAGATCATTCAATTCCGACATCAAACGTGGAAGTTATGGCCATTCTTGTGGGACTGCACAGTCTGCCAGCGAGAATCCTTCATCTTCTACATACCCTGGTGAACGGTAATCGTTTCTTTAATTTATTGCTTCTGCTATGATAGAAACGCATGGTATCCTAACGGGTTACATTAACCAAATGATCCAAGCGCCAACAATTGGTTTTAGAGCTTCGGTTTCATGGTGAAGCGTGACACGTTAGGCTATGATTTATGTGATTAATTTTTTGAAATTAGGATCGCATGTTTAGGGTTTTGGTTTTACTGCACAAACCATGAATATCCCTATGTGAAATATACCCTATATTATATATGTTCGTCGTTGGTTGTGTGTGAGAGGATTCAACGAAAACTGTTCGTCAATTTCACATGGAAGGAAGAAATTTAGAGAAAATCCAGCGCAGTGATATTGCAGAGGCAATAACCAGAGTTTCAACCGTCGGATCAGGCTGAATTTTGGTCAGCACGTTCGGATTTTGTGGATGTAAATTCTGAACGGTGCAGATCGTATTTGGAGCATTGTGTTGTCGGGAATACGCCGAAAGCAGAATCAGTTTTTTGGCGATTCTGTTCTGCGCAGTCGAAGGAATAGAGCCGGTAATCAGAAACTAACCGTTGGATCGACCTATAATTTGGACAGCATGTTCAAAAGTCACAGAAGTAGATTCTGGATGGTGGAGATTGGATTCCCAGGTTCCCACAGTTGCGAACCCTGAACGATAGTTGGTGTGGTTCGATCGATGCTGCACCAGGTTCTAGCGGATTTGCATCAGGTTCGATTGGTCTGCATTAGGTTCGATCGATGCTGCACCAGGTTCGAGCAGATTTGCATCAGGTTCGATTGGTCTGCATCAGGTTCGATCGATGATGCACCAGGTTCGAGCGGGTCTGCATCAGGTTCGATTGGTCTGCATCAGGTTCGATTGATGTTGCATCAGATTCGAGCGAATTTGCATCAAGTTTGATTGGTCTGCATCATGTTCGATCGATGCTGCACCAGGTTTGAGCGGATTTGCATCAGGTTCGATTGGTCTGTATCAGGTTCGATCGATGCTGCACCAGGTTTGAGCGGATCTGCATCAGGTTCGATCGATGCTGCACCAGGTTCGAGCGAGTCTGCATCAGGTTCGATTGGTCTGCATCAGGTTCGATCGATGCTGCACCAAGTTCGAGCAGATTTGCATCAGGTTCGATTGGTCTGCATCAGGTTTGATCGATGTTGTACTAGGTTCGAGCGAATTTGCATCAGGTTCGATTGGTCTGCATCAGGTTCGAATGATGCTGTACCAGGTTCGAGCGGATCTACATCAGGTTCGATCGATGTTGCACCAGATTCGAGCGGATTTGCATCAGGTTCGATTGGTCTGCATCAGGTTCGATCGATGCTGTACTAGGTTCGAGCAGATTTGCATCAGGTTCGATTGGTCTGCATCAGGTTCGATCGATGCTACACCAGGTTCAAGTGGATTTGCATCAGGTTCGATTGGTCTGCATCAGGTTCGATCAATGATGCACCAGGTTCGAGCGGATTCACATCAGGTTCAATTGGTCTGCATCAGGTTCGATCGACTCTGCACTAGGTTCGAGCGGGTTTGCATCAAGTTCGACTGGTCTGCATCAGATTTTGCATGAGTCTTCACAATATGATTGGGCAGGGTGCCGGAGTGGTGGAGCAGGCTGCGGGGAGGTCGATCCCTGTCGCAGTTGTCTGCATTCGTGATTCGTGGCGAACAATCAATTCGCTGTTATATAACTGTTATAATTGATTTATTAATTGATTATTGTTATATATGTATACATGATTATCTATGATTTATTGCCTTAAATAGAAGCATGCTAGATTGCGTATTATATTTGGTATATTATATGCATGTATGTTGGAGTGTTGATCAAGTCAACTTATTTTTGGCAATTTATTTTCTTATATATAACTGCTATAATTATTTTATTGGTCAATTATTGTTATATATTTGGAAGTATGAGCATGCTAGGTTGCGTATATTATTCTGAATATTATATGCATGTAAAAACCCTTGGTTTTAAATAACTAAGTGGGAGAGGGGATTGGTAATTAATTCCCGCGGCCTCCATTATTGGTTTGTTAGCAATGTGAATAAACTTGTGCGTCGGCATTAGAGCCTTCCTCCCCATCGAATGAGTTTATTCATGGATATTGCTGGAACAGGCTTCTTTAAGATTATGTTTGTAATGTGATGCACATGAACTTGCGTGTTGGCATAGACCTTCCTCCCTATCAGATGAGTTCATGTGCGGATCATTGTACAGACTTATAATTGATGACTGTAGGAAGTTATCCGAGCGCGTGTGTACTTCTCCATCTGTAAGGCACATAAGCTCGCGCAATGGACTTGAGGTCAAATAATGGTGTACACTTAGGTGTAAATAATAAGTATCTTCCCCATTGGAGTCACTGCTTTTATTTGCATGGCTAAAGAGGAACCGACTATTAATTATTTTGTCATAAAGTTTGGTTGACAAATGAAATTAATGGGTAAAACTTTCTCTTGTAAATGTTCGGATTTGTAAACGTCCACACTATCGTGGCTTGCAAACTCACGGTGCTTGAGATGTCGGTGAATTTATATTTTATATTGTTTTGAGGGAATCAATATAAATGGATAAATTCAAAGATTTGATCGGTATATTTATTTGTGATTCTCTGATTTTCAAATGGTTTTATCTCACTTATTATTAACTAAAAGATATTATATTTACTTGTCCAAATTAGATGATTAGAAAAGAATCTTGGTTTTGAATTTTACTGCTTAAGAAAATACATGTGTGTTCTTACAAAGGACGTCTCATGATGCCTATTAATGTCTCTAGTGAAGAGATGAGAGGTTCATAGAAATATGATGGTCTCATGTAACTCTTCGGATACTTGAGTAATTTAAAAGGCGGTAGGTCATGATTGAATTTGATGAATGAATTAGAACTACATGGAATAGAAGTTGAAGGGGAAACCTAAGTCAATTTTATTCTTCATAATTGCCTAGATGTTTTGAATAAGTTTCTCCTGAATTACAAGAGGTTGTATATGGTGGAAAACTTCTGACAAAACATGTGGTAAAGGAAATCTAATTTCATAAAAGGAGTGAACAAGGATAGAATCTTACTTGCTAGTTGTTTAAACATGATTAGTGATGGCATCTACTGACACGAAGAGTGTAGATACTAGAATCACTGAATGTTCATTACTAAGTGAGGATAAGATTATTATGACATGGGTAAAACTACAAGACTAGTGGCTATTGCAGTGGGAGTTGTTTATTTATCTTACGATATGAATAAACATTTGATTTTGTGAAATTGTCTTTACGTACGTTTTCATAGAAAGAATTTGATTTCGGTTTCTATGCATTAATAGATGGATACTCCATTTCATTTAAATGACATGGTCATTATAATGAAGGATAGAGTTGTAATCTGTTATGGTACGTTGATGGACAATTTGTATACTCTTAAATCATGTATATTCCACAGATGCAATAAATAGTAATTAATAATGCATCTTCTGATCTTAGTAAGAGAAAGTAACCTTCGGAGATAAACTAAACATGCATTTGGCATCTAAGACTAGATAATTTTACTTGAGTAGGACTCAAAAGTTGATAGCAGATAGACCGTAAGGTTTATCTGAAGTGGAAACTGTCGGACTTGCGAGTCTTACTTGGAAGTAAAAAAATGATTAATTACCTTTTCAAGGTAAAGGGGTGTAGAGCCAAAGATATATATGTTGGAATTGGTTCATTCTGATTCAAGCGGGCCTAATATTATCTAGGCGAGAGGTGATTATGAATAATCGAAGATTATTCTAGATACCGATATATTTATTTGATGCACTGCATGTCTAAGTTCTTTGATTTATTCAAGAATTGCAAGGTTGGTACAGTAAAGCATCATGAAAAATATATCAAGTAATGATGATTTAATCGTCATCACGAGTACCTCTTAGGATAATTAGAAGCTATTAATAAGAGGTTGAGATTAAATCTCAAGTGGTCTACACCGGGCATGCCCCAGCTGAATGGTGTGGTGGATAGAAGGAATAAGACTCTTATGGTAATGATTAGATAGATGATGAATTATTTGGAATTACTTAATTCATTTTATGGATAAGCCCTAGAAACAGTAATTCATTTGAATGTTTATCTGTTTGTGGGATATGCTATAAAAATGAAGGTGATTTATTTAGTCTAAAAGATCGAAGGCTGATTGTTAACACAAACACTAGATTTTTGGAAAGAGACTATGTATTAAATCATAAACCCATGTATAAATTGTTCTAAAGGAAGTGAGAGGGAAAAACACAAAGTATAAGTACCAAGTGTACAAGAGGATATACCACAAGGTAAACTGTAATGCATGTCACGTCTGATACACAATTGCATGTAATGCCTTGTCGTAGTGGGAGGGATGTTCGACAACCTGTTTGATACATGTTTTGAGAGAGTCGTGAGACTTGGTCCCTAGCAAACATGAAATGGACCCACAGATACGATGACGCACTACAAGTTAGAAATGTAAAATCCTAGCAAAGTGCAATGAATATTAAAATAGAATCGATGGATTTTAAATTAGGTCTGGATGCTTGTTGAACCGCTAAATGGCGTAAAAGCCATTGGAAGCGAGCATGCAAGAATAAAAGAGGATCATAGAATAAGGTGAAAACCTTGGAAGCAAGCTTGTTGCGAAAAGGTATACTCAGAAAGAAAGGGTTCGATTATGAGAAAACTTGTTCGCCGGTAGCTATGCCTAAGTTGATCCGGACTCTTTTATTTGTTGCTACTCATATGAAATATGAGGGATAGCAAATAGATGTCGAGACAGCTTTCCTGATTGGAAGTCTTAAGGGAAACATCTATGTGAAGGAACCAGAGTGATTCATTGCAAAAAGCTAAGAGCATTGTGATAGTAAGCTTAAAAGTGTCCATTCATGGACTAAAGCAAGCTTCAAGATTATGAAACAACCATTTTGATGAGGTAATCCAGTGACATGGATCTAATCAATGATCGGATGGGTCTTGTTGTTGGATTGTATACTAAAAGTCTAGCTTTAGTATGAACAATCTTATAACAATATTTGAAATGAGAATCATATGATTAAATGATTGCATCTTATAATTTATTTTATATGCATGATGCAATAGTCCATTTACTTTATACTGTAGATAATATGTTGTGCGACAACACGCGGAATATCATATTATCAGTTTCCTTATAAAGTATAAACAGATGCTCACAACTGAGATAGATGGGGACTCTCTATCGGTATGGTTGTAGTGTGGTTTGGTATTAGCTTGTCTTGGCTATAGAATCACATTACTGCACTTATGTGTATTGAGCAGGACCGCCTGAGATTTTTCGACTTATAATGACTTATAGAAGAACTTGATCTCTGTTATTATGGAAGTTCGTGCTCTTAATCCCTATACAATAACCTCGACACGTAGGGCAGTATGTATTTCTTTGATTCATCAATGGGTGAGATTTATAAGTATTAAATCAATATACTCGGTGAGTTGGGAAGTAGTGCTGTCTCTATGGTGTGCTGTTGATTGTAGAAGGAATCCATGTCCGTCATAGGTTGATGATGTCCCCTTGAGGAGCTCATAAGGTTTATCATGTAAATCTTGCAAGTGGATTAATTTCCGGCATGATAATAAGGTTGAGTGGTACTACTCTCGGATGAGATATTAATTAATTTGAGTTGTCAGTAACTTAATTAATTAATAGACATTGTATATCTTAAACATGGGGAGACCATCGGGCTCATAATAAGAAGGAGCCCAGAACATAATTTTGGGATTGGACGGGTAGTGCAGTAATAATATTTTAGTGGACTATATTATTATTATTGGATTTAATTAAAAGCTTTTGGCTAAGCTTGGTTAATTAAATTCAATTGAGGCCCAGTCCAATTTCTCCTCCTGGTCCCTACTGTAGCCCAAGTATATAAGTCATCTCAGTTCCTGTTAAACCTAAGTCTGTGCCTCATTTGATATACGGGATACAACAGAGAGCAGATTGAGAGAACTCTGGGGATTGTTGACCACCCAACACCAGAGTTGACTTTGGGACATACGGTAGAAGATCAGAGGTGTTCTCTGCAGCGATTCATCCTCTACATCAACCCAGAAGTACGGTAAACATTTTAATTACTTCCGCTGTTATTGTTTGCCTGTTTACTAACGGATCACGTTTGAACCACACGATCCAATTGCCAACAATTGGTATCAGAGCGTTGGTTTCGTGGTGAAATGTGAGACGTTGGATTGGGTTTAGCCATATGTGTGGTTTTGGTCAGATAGATTGCATGTTTGAAATCGATTATTTGATTATGTTATATAATCTGGCTTTAATCAGATGAGTTTTAAACTGTTATTATTTTTCCACCATTATACGAACGAGGTATGTGTGATTATATATTATTCCTAATTACTGGGTACAACACACACACATCCTGGATTCCTATTTGCTATTGATCGCACTGCTCCCCTCTTCTATTCTCGAGAACTGGAACGATCGAGCGAGATCGGTGCCCGACCTCTGATCAAAGTCGCGTGCGGGTCCCAAAAGCTTCACAGTCATACCATACGACGATGGCTAGGCTTGATCTGGGGCAGCAGATGGGAGGCATCGAGGCGGTGCCTGGAGTGATAACCATAGAAGCGGACTGGAGCATCCGGGAGTGAAAATGGAGACTGGTCGCGGTGGTCTCCAAGCGCTGAATGGGATCAACGAGCAGGGCAGGATGGCACTGGATTGGTTTGCAACAGACTGGCAATCTAGGTGGTTCAGAGGGAGTCATCTCCCTGGACGATCGGGTTTGTGCAGTTCCAAGCGGCTGGCGGCATGCTCCATATCGGCTGTGATCAGCGGCAGCGCTGAAGGGAAGTTGCTAGTAGATGCTGGGTCTGATCTGTCGGCGATGCACGACAGAAGGAAGCGGCTCTCGGTGGTGATCGATAGAGAGTTTTGGATGGCGACGGAGTTCACACGTTGGCTGTCGCTGCAGACTTTACCTTCCGGGCAATTCCATGGCAGACCAGTCATGGTGTGTGCACGGCGAGACTGTCGAGGCTTCATGGCGCCGGAGTATTCTGGCCAGCGAGCGAAGCGGCGGCGTCAGAGATGAAATGGGCGGCGCTGGAGAAGACGCGGTGACTGGGTGGCGCTGGACTCCATCGCGTCTCGCCGGTGAGACACAATTAGCCGATCCACTCAGTCTGCATGCACGACTGTGGGTCGATGGGAGAGTCACTTGCGAGCGCGACTACGGTGCTTGCACGGCGGCGTCCTGGCGGCTCGTCTCTGGTAGTGGTTGTGGGCGCGGTTGCAGCAGCTTGCGACGGTGAAGGCTCGAGGAGGTCGATGATCTGCTGGGCAGACGGGAAGACTCCGGTGGTCTAGCGGCGTGACGCCGGCGCACTTACTACACGACCGCTGAGAGCGGCGGCGCCGTGTGACTGTTGGTGTGTGGTTTCCATCTGGATCTTGCGGCTGGGAGTAATTCTAGGGCAGCACAGATGGGCTTTAGACTTATGGGCTCTACTTTTTATTTTAATTAAATGGTTTTGGGATGTGGTTATGGGCCCAATTTTAATTAAATGGACAATGGGCTACTGGGCTAATTATTTATTTAATTGTGGGAATAATGTTGGGCCATATTTTGGATTGGGCTAATTCATGCAGAAATTGGCAGGGTAAATGGGTATAATTAATTAATTAATGGGCTGCTCATTTTATGCTATTGATGCTTGGGTAGACTAGACCCATTTATTTGATCCAACATTTTATGCAATTAATTATGATATATAACTGATTTAATTGTTTTAACTTGACAATTAATTGTTATATATGAAAGGCATGTTCTATGTTATTTATTTATTTAAATTGTTGTTAATAGAAGCATGTCTAAGATGTATATTTTATTTCTGAATATTATATACATGTTAAAAACCCTCGGTAATTAAATAACTAAGTGGGAGAGGGGATTGGTAATTAATTCCCGCGGCCTCCATTATTGGTTTGTTAGCGATGTGAATAGACTTGCGCGTAGGCATTAGAGCCTTCCTCCCTAACGGATGAGTTTATTCACGGATCACTGGTACAAACTTCTTTATATAATTATTGTTTGTAATGTGATGCATATGAACTTGCGCGTTGGCTATAGTGCCTTCCTCCCTAACGGATGAGCTTATATGCGGCTTACTAGTACAAACTTATATAATTGATGGTTGTAGAAAGTTATCTGAGCGCGTGTGTACTTCTCCAACAGTAAGGCACATAAGCTTGGGCAGCGGACTTGGGATCAAATAATGGTGTACACTTAGATGTGAATAATTAGTATCCTCCCCAACGGAGTCACTGCTATTATTTACATGGCTAAAGAGGAACCGACTATTAATTATTTTGTCATAAAGTTAGGGTGACAAATGAAATTAATGGGTAAAACCTTCTCTTGTAAATGTTCGGGTTTGTAAACGTCCACCCTAACGTGGTTTGCAGACTCACGGTGCTTGAGATGTCAGTGAATTTTAATTTTATATTGTTTTGAGGGAATCAATATAAAAGGATAAAATTCGAAGATTTGATCGGAATATTTATTTGTGATTCTCTGAATTTTGAATGGTTTTATTTCACTAATTGTTAACTAAAAGACATTATATTTACTTGTCCAAATTAGATGATTAGAAAAGAATCTTGGTTTTGAAAATTACTGCTTAAGAAAATACATGTGTATTCTCACAAAGGACGTCTCATGATGCCTATTAAAGTCTCTAGTGAAGAGATGAGAGGTTCATAGAAATATGATGGTCTCATGTAACTCTTCGGATACTTGAGTAAATTAAAAGGCAGAAGATCATGGTTGAATTGATGAATGAATTGGGAAAGCTTGAAATAGAAATTGAAAGGAAAACCTAAATCAATTTATTCTTCACAATTTGCCTGGATGTTTTGAGCAAGTTCTACCTGAAATACGAGAGGTTGTATATGGTGGGAAACTTCTAACAAAACATGTGGCAAAAGAAAACCATTTTTCATCATGATGTGAACAAGTTTAATATCTTATTTACTAGTGATTTAAACATGATTAGTGATGGCATCTACTGACACGAAGTGTGCAGATACTGGAATCACTAAATGTTTATTACTGAGTAAGGATAAGATTGTTAATAACATGGGTAAAACTACAAAGGTAGTGGCTATTGCAGTGGGAGTTGTTTATTTATCTCATGATAAGAATAAACGATTGATTATGAGAAATTATCTTTACGTACGTTTCATAGATAGAATTTAATTTCGGTTTCTATGCATTAACGGATGGATACTTCATTTCATTTAAATGACATAGTCATAGTAACGAGGAATGAGGCTATAATCCATTAAAGTACGTTGGTGGATAAAAAGTATACTCTTGAATCATGTACATCCCACAGATGCAATAAATAGTAATTAAATAATGCATCTTCTAATATAAGTAAGAGAAAGGAACCTTCGGAAATGAACTAAACATACATTTGGCGTCTATGACTAATTCATTTTACTTGAGTAGGATTCAAAAGTTGATAGCCGATAGACCGTAAGGTTTATCTGAAGTGGAAACTATCGGACTTGCGAGTCTTGCTTGGAAGTAAAAATGATTAACTGCCTTTTCAAGGCTGTGGGGTGTAGAACCAAAGATATATATGTTGGATTAGTTCATTCTGATTCAAGCGAACCTAATATTATCCAGGCGAGAGGTGGTTATGAATATTCAAAGATTATTATGGAAACCAATATATTTATATGATGCACTGCATGTCTAAGTTCTTCGATTAATTCAAGAATTGTAAGGCTGCTACAGTGAAGCGTCATGGAAAATATATTAAGTCATTACGATTCAATCATGATGGCGAATACCGCTTGGGATAGTTAGGAGCTATTGATCAGAAGTTGAGATTAAATCTCAAGTTGACTACACCGGGTATGCCCCAAACTGAATGGTGTGGTGGATAGAAGGAATAAGGCTCTTATGGTTATGATTAGATAGATGATGAATTATTTGGAATAATTAAATTCATTTTATGGATATGCCCTAGATACAGTAATTCGTGAAACGTTTGTCTGTATATGGGATATCCTAGAAAAATGGAGGGTGATTTATTTAGTCCAAAAGATCGAAGGGTAATTGTTAACACAATAACTAGATTTTTGGAAAAGGACTATGTAATAAATCACAAACCCATGTATGAGTTGTTCTAAAGGAAGTGAGAGGAAAACACGAAGTAAAAGTACCAAGTGTACAAGAGGATATACCACAAGGTAAACTGCAACGCGTGTCACGTCTGATACACAATTACATGTAGTACCTTGTCGTAGTGGGAGGGTTGTATGACAACCCATAAATATATGTTTTGGGAGAGTCGTGAGACTTGATCCCTAGTGAACATGGTATTGTCCCACGGATACGACGTAGCACTACAAGATGAAAATGCGGAATTTTAGTAAGTTACAATGAATGTTGAAATAGAATCTACGGATTCTATATTAAGTCTGGGAACTTGTATGACCACTAAATGGTGTAAAAGTCATTGCAAGTGGTCAAAAGAAATAAAAGAGGATCATATGGAAAGTTGAAAACCTTGGAAGCAAAGCTTGTTACGAAAAAGTGTACTCAGAAAGAAATAGTTCGATTATGAGGAAACATGTTCGCTGGTAGCTATGCTTATGTTGATCCGGATTCTTTTATTTATTGCTGCTATGAGGAACAACAAATAGATGTCAAAGACAGCTTTCCTGATTGGAAGTCTTGAGGAAAACATCTATGTGAAGCAACCAGAGTGATTCATTGCAAAATACTAATAGCATTTTGATAGTAAGCTTAAAATTGTCCAGCGATGGACTAAAGCAAGCTTTGAGATCGTGAAGCATCTGTTTTGATTAGGTAATCTAGTGGCATGGATTTAAATCAATGAGCAGATGAGTCTTGTGTGTTGTAAAGAGTGACGGAAACATGGTGGTGTTTCTTATACTATACGTAGATAGTATCTTGCTCATTGGAGATAATGAAAGACTATTATCGGGCGTATGGGTACGGTTAATAAAGCGGTAGAGATGAAGGACTTAAGAAAGGCAAAATATATCCTTTTGATCACGGTAATACGGATCACAATAAAGGATGTTATGCTTATCTCAAGTTTCATAAAATGATACAGTCCATACTCGTTTAGCATGTGAATTTATCTAAGTGAATGTGTCTTTGAGACACAAGAAGAAGATAAAGAGGATGAAAGCGGTTCCTTATGCTTCGGCGAATAAGGAAGCTTAATCTAAGGAATGCTATGAACGAAGTTGGATATCTGTTTTGCTGGATGCATGAACAGTGGGTATCAACGTAACCCGAAACAAGAATGATGAACTGTGGTAAGACATATATGAAGTGCCTGAGAAGGACTGGAAATTATATGTAGACTTACTGAGCAGATTCACTGCTTCTTGTGGATTACGTAGATTCAGTTATTTTTAGTCAGATTGGACTGTAGTTAATTCTCCTCAAAGGTTATGTGTTTATTCTTAGGAAGTAGATTCATAATGTGGAGGAGTGTTATATAGAAATATATTTCAGACTTCGGACTCCATCATGGAAAGATGATGAATTGGAGCCTATGAGGCAGCCAAAGTATCTATATGACTCTAGAGACTTCATGATGGACTTTGAAGTGTTTCTAAGTTTGCCCAAGGTAATCACAATTTACATTGATGATATTGGTGCAGTTGCAAACTTGAAGAAATCACAAGTCCATAAGGCAATTAAACACATGGAGCGCGAGTACCACCTGTTACGAGAATTCGTATGATAAGGGAAAGGTTGTTGTTGCCTAGATTACATCGGATGATGACTTAGTAAACCATTTACAAGGACTTAAGGCGAGAGCTTTTAATGGTCATGTAGTGGGAGTAGGAATCAGATGTATAGCAGAAGACATCACAGCATAGTCTTTTAGTATAAGTGGGAGATTGTTGGATTGTATACTAAAAGTCTAGCTTTAGTATGAACAATCTTATAACAATATTTGAAATGAGAATCATATGATCAAATGATTGCATCTTATAATTAATTTTATATGCATGATGCAATAGTCCATTTACTTTATACTGTAGATAATATGTTGTGCGACAACATGCGGAAGATCATATTATCGGTTTCCTTATAAAGTATAAACAGATGCTCACAACTGAGATAATCGGGGACTCTCTATCGGTATGGTTGTAGTGTGGTTTGGTATTAGCTTGTCTTGGCTATATAATCACATTAGTGTACTTGTGTGTTTGAGCAGGACCGCCTGAGATCGTTCGACTTATACTGACTTATAGAAGAACTTGATCTCTGTTATTATGGAAGTTCGTGCTCTTAATCCCTATACAATAACCTCGACACGTAGGGCAGTATGTATTTCTTTGATTCATCAATGGGTGAGATTTATAAGTATTAAATCAATATACTCGGTGAGTTGGGAAGTAGTGTTGTCTCTATGGTGTGCTGTTGATTGTAGAAGGAATCCATGTCCATCATAGGTTGATGATGTCCCCTTGAAGAGCTCATAAGGTTTATCATGTAAATCTTGCAAGTGGATTAATTTCCGGCATGATAATAAGGTTGAGTGGTACTACTCTCGGATGAGATATTAATTAATTTAAGTTGTCAGTAACTTAATTAATTAATGGACATTGTATATCTTAAACATGGGGAGACCATCGGGCTCATAATAAGAAGGATCCCAGAACATAATTTTGGGATTGGGGGGTAGTGCAGTAATAATATTTTAGTGGACTATATTATTATTATTGGATTTAATTAAAAGCTTTGGGCTAAGCTTGGTTAATTAAATTCAATTGAGGCCCAGTACAATTTCTCCTCCTGGTCCCTACTGTAGCCCAAGTATATAAGTCATCTCAGTTCCTGTTAAACCTAAGTCTGTGCCTCATTTGATATACGGGATACAACAGAGAGCAAATTGAGAGAACTCTGAGGATTGTTGACCACCCAACACCAGAGTTGACTTTGGGACATACGGTAGAAGATCAGAGGTGTTCTCTGCAGCAATTCATCATCTACATCAACCCAGAAGTACGGTAAACATTTTAATTACTTCCGCTGTTATTGTTTGCCTGTTTACTAACGGATCACATTTGAACCACACGATCCAATTGCCAAAACTTGTGTATTGAAAAGAGTGATGGAAACGTGGTGGTATTTCTTGTACTATACGTAGATAGTATCTTGCTCATTGGAGATAATGAAAGAATATTGTCGGGCGTATGGGTATGGTTGATAAAGCGGTATGAGATGGACTTAAGAAGAGCAAAAATGTCCTTTTGATCACGATAATACGGATCATAAGAAAGGATGTTATGCTTATCTCAAGTTTCATATAATGATACGATCCTTACTCATTTAGCATGTGAATTTATCTAAGTGAATGTGTCTTGTGACACAAAAGTAGATAAAGAAGATGAAAGCGGTTCCTTATGCTTCGGCAAATGAGGAAGCTTAATCTAAGGAATGCTATGCACGAGATTGGATATCTGTTTTGTCGATGGCATGAACAGTGGGTATCAAGGTAACCCAAAATAAGAATGTTGAACTGTGGTAAGACAATTACTTATGTACCTGAAAAGGACTAGAATATATATGTGGGCTTACCGAACAAATTCATTGATTCTTATGGGTTACATAAATTAAGATTTTTCAAATCAGATAGGGACGACAGTAAATCCACCTCAAAGGTTATGCGTTTAATTTTAGGAAGTAGAGTCATAATGTGGAGGAGTGTTATATAGAAATATATTTCAGACTCCGGATTCCATCATGGAAGGATGATAAATTGGAGCCATGAGGCAGCCAAAGTATCTGTATGACTCTAGAAACTTCATGATGGACTTTGGTGTGATTCTAAGTTTACCCAAGGTTATCACAATTTATATTGATGATATTAGGTGCAGTTGCAAACTTGAAGGAATCACAAGTCCATAAGGAAATTAAACACATGGAGCACAAGTACCACCTGTTACGAGAAATCGTATGATGAGGGGAAGGTTGTTGTCACCTAGATTGCATCGGATGATTGTTGGATTGTATACTAAAAGTCTAGCTTTAGTATGAACAATCTTATAACAATATTTGAAATGAGAATCATATGATCAAATGATTGCATCTTATAATCTATTTTATATGCATGATGCAATAGTCCACTTACTTTATACTGTAGATAATATGTTGTGCGACAACACACGGAAGATCATATTATCGGTTTCCTTATAAAGTATAAACAGATGCTCATAACCGAGTTAGGCGGGGACTCTCTATCGGTATGGTTGTAGTGTGGTTTGGTATTAGCTTGTCTTGGCTATAGAATCACATTAGTGCACTTGTGTGTATTGAGCAGGACCGCTTGAGATCGTTCGACATATACTGACTTATAGAAGAACTTGATCTCTGTTATTATGGAAGTTCGTGCTCTTAATCCTTATACAATAACCTCGACACATAGGGCAGTATGTATTTCTTTGATTCATCAATGGGTGAGATTTATAAGTATTAAATCAATAAACTCGGTGAGTTGGGAAGTAGTGCTGTATCTATGGTGTGCAGTTGATTGTAGAAGGAATCCATGTCCGTTATAGGTTCATGATGTCCCCTTGAGGAGCTCATAAGGTTTATCATGTAAATCTTGCAAGTGGATTAATTTCTGGCATGATAATAAGGTTGAGTGGTACTACTCTCGGATGAGATATTAATTAATTTGAGTTGTCAGTAACTTAATTAATTAATGGGCATTGTATATCTTAAACATGAGGAGACTATCGGGATTATAATAAGAAGGAGCCCAGAACATAATTTGGGATTGGATAGGTAGTGCAATAATAATATTTTAGTTGACTATATTATTATTATTGGATTTAATTAAAAGCTTTGGGCTAAGCTTGGTTAATTAAATTCAATTGAGGCCCAGTCCAATTTCTCCTCCTGGTCCCTGCTGTAGCCCAACTATATAAGTCCTCTCAGCTCCTGTTAACCCTAAGTCTGTGCCTCATTTTGACATACGGGAGACAACAGAGAGCAGATTGAGAGAACTCTGGGGATTGTTGACCACCCAACACCAGAGTTGACTTTGGGACATACGGTAGAAGATCAGAGGTGTTCTTTACTGCTGTTCATCCTCTACATCGACCCAGAAGTACAGTAAACATTAATGCTTCGCTTCCGCTGATTTTGTTTGCCTATATTCCTAACAAATCACGTTGATCCACAAGATCCAATAGCCATCAATTGGTATCAGAGCGTTGGTTTGGTGGTGAAACGTGAGACGTTAGTTAGGGTTTGAATAGTTTTATATTATTTATGAAATTCTATGATTATTATTATCGAATTGATAGCATGAGATTAGGGTTTTTATATGTGTGATTTATCCATATATCCTATGTGCTTTGTCTATAATAATTGGCATGTGATTGTTGCAAATTGTACACGCTGGACACATACACAAAAAATTGTATGATGCTGCTGTTTATGGAAGAGTGTATTTGGCTCTTGCACCGGTATCAATCAACCCAAAAAAAAAGTCAGCAACCGGTGCTCATCGTGAGAATACCATACTCTTCGCTGTACGACGACGATGAGAGGTTGAACGGCTATTCTGATCGTCACTGACTATTGATGGGCAAGGCTGATGAGCGGTGACCGAGCGACGATGATGTTGTGACTGGACTGCTGCCCTGCAACCCCGATGGGCTAATTGATAGCGGCGCTATCACGTCGAGGCAGTTTCGGGAGGCCCAATGTCAATTCCAGGTGAGTCCATGATGCTACTGGACGAGTCGAAGATGGTGATTACTTTCGGATGGTAAGTTCTAGATGGCGGCGGGATCACGACGATGGATGTCACTGTAGATTAAAATTTCCAGGTCTGCCATGGCCGACGATGTTGCAGCAGCGGCGGCGGGAAGTGCTGATGAGGCGAGGCAGCGACACCACTCTTCTGCTGGTGGCTGTCGGCGCATTTTATCAGGCGACCGGCGAGGTTGGCAGCTCCGCGACGCAGCTGATGGGATCGCATTACTGTTGGATTGTATACTAAAAGTCTAGCTTTTTGTATGAACAATGTTATAATAATTAATTTGAAATGAGAATCATATGATCAAATGATTGCATCTTATAATTTATTTATATGTTCGATGCAATAGTCCACTTACTTTATACTGTAGATAATATGTTGTTTGACAACACGCGGAAGATCATATTATCGGTTTTCTTATAAAGTATAAACAGATGCTCACAACCGAGATAGATGGGGACTCTCTATCGGGATGGTTGTAGTGTGGTTTGGTATTAGCTTGTCTTGGCTATAGAATCACATTAGTGCACTTGTGTGTATTGAGCAGGACCGCTTGAGATCGTTCGACTTATACTGACTTATAGGAGAACTTGATCTCAGTTATTATGGAAGTTCGTGCTCTTAATCCCTATACAATAACCTCGACACGTAGGGCAGTATGTATTTTTTTGATTCATCAATGGGTGAGATTTACATGTAATTAAATCAACAAACTCGATGAGTTGGGAAATAGTGCTGACTCTATGGTGTGCTGTTGATTGTAGAAGGAATCCGTATCCGTCATAGGTTGATGATGTCCCCTTGAGGAGCTCATAAGGATTATCATGTAAACCCTGCAGGTAGAATTTTTCCGACATGATAATGAGGTTGAGTGGTACTACTCTTGGATGAGATATTTATTAATTGAGTTGTCAGTAACTAAAATTAATTAATGGACATTGTATATCTTAAACATGGGGAGACTAACGGGCTCATAATAAGAAGGAGCCCAAAACGTAATTTTGGGATTGGAAAGGCAGTGCATTAATAATATTTTAGTTGAATATATTATTATTATTGGACTTAAGTATAAGCTTTGGGCTAAACTTGGATACTTAAGCCCAATGGAGGCCCAACCCAATTTCTCCTCCTGGTCCCTGCTGTAGCCCATGTATATAAGTCACCTCAACTTATCTGAAACCCTAATCTTATCTAATTCATTATTCACGTGTGATGAGGGTTGAGAGCAGATTGAGGAGGTCTCGTAGATCGTCGCCCACACGACGTCGAGATCGGACTTGGGACATACAGCAGAAGATCAGAAGGTAGTTTGTTGCTGCTGTCCGCGACCTTGCGAAATTTGTATAAATTCGTACAGTACTTATAATTTGATGATCAATACACTGACGGAAAGCCGTTGAAGAGATGATCGTTTGAGCACAAAGATCATTCAATTCCGACATTAGACGAGGAAGTTATGGCTATTCTCGTGGGACTGCGCAGGCTGCCTGCGAGAATCAATCTTCATCAACATACCCTAGTGAACGGTAATCGTTTCTATGATTTATTGCTTCCGCTATGATAGAAACGCATGATATTCTAACGGGTCATGTTAACCAAATGATCCAAGCGCCAACAATTGGTATCAGAGCTTCAGTTTCGTGGTGAAGCGTGACACATTAGGCTAGGGTTTATGTGATTAATTTTTTAAAATTAGGATCGCATGTTTAGGGTTTTGGTTTTACTGCGCAAACCATGAATATCCCTATGTAAAATATACCCTATATCATATCTGTTCGTTGATGGTTGTGTGTGAGAGGATTCGACTAAAACTGTTCGTCAATTTCACATGGAAGGAAGAAATTGAGAGAAAATCCAGCGCAGTGATATTGCAGAGGCAATATCCGAAGTTTCAACCGTCGGATCAGGCTGAATTTTGGTCAGCATGTTCGGGTTTTATGGATGTATATTCTGAACAATTAAGATCATATTTGGAGCTTTGGGTTGTCGGGAATATGCCGAAAACAGAAGCAGGTTTTTGGGCGATTCTGTTCTGCGCAATCGAGGGAAAAGAGCTGTCTCTCACAATCTAACCGTTGGATCGACCTGTAATTCGGACAGCATGTTCAAAACTGACAGAAGTAGATTATGGACGGTGGAGATTGGATCCCCTGGTTCCTAAAGTTGCGAAACCTGAACGACAGTTGGTGTAGTTTGATGTTGCGCGTTAGGCTGAACTTGGTTTCGTGCAAGTAGGCCCTTGGACGAGCGAATTTGCATCAGGTTCGATTGGTCTACATCAGGTTTGATTGATGCTGTTCCAGGTTCAAGCGGATTTGCATTAGGTTCGATTGGTCTGCATCAGGTTCGATCGATGCTGCACCAGGTTCGAGCGGATTTGCATTAGGTTCGATTGGTCTGCATCAGGTTCGATCGATGCTGCACCAGGTTCGAGTGGGTTTGCATCAAGTTTGACTGGTCTGCATCAGATTCCGCATGAGTCTTCACAATATGATCGGGCAGGGTGCCGGAGTGGTGGAGCAGGCTGCGGGGAGGTCTATCCCCATCGCAGTTGTCCGCATTCGTGATTGGTGGCGAACAATCGAATTCGCTGTTATATAACTGTTATAATTGATTTATTAATTGATTATTGTTATATATGTATGCATGATTCTCTATGATTTATTGCCTTAAATAGAAGCATGCTAGATTGCGTATTATATTTGGTATATTATATGCATGTATGTTGGAGTGTTGATCAAGTCAACTTATTTTTGGCAATTTATTTCCTTATATATAACTGCTATAATTGTTTTATTGGTCAATCATTGTTATATATTTGGAAGTATGAGCATGCTAGGTTGCGTATTTTATTTTTAAATATTATATGCATGTAAAAACCCTCGGTGTTGAATAACTAAGTGGGAGAGGGGATTGGTAAAAATTCCCGCGGCCTCCATTATTGGTTTGTTAGCGATGTGAATAAACTTGCGCGTCGGCATTAGAGCCTTCCTCCCCATCGGATGAGTTTATTCATGGATTGCTGGGACAGACTTCTTTAAATAATTATGTTTATAATGTGATGCATATGAACTTGCGCGTTGGCATAGACCTTCCTCCCTATCGGATGAGTTCATGTGCGGATCACTGTACAGACTTATAATTGATGACTGTAGGAAGTTATCCGAGCACATGTGTACTTCTCCATCTGTAAGGCACATAACCTTGGGCCGCGGACTTGGGGTCAAATAATGGTGTACACTTAGGTGTAAATAATAAGTATCCTCCCCATCGGAGTCACTCCTTTTATTTGCATGACTAAAGAGGAACCGACTATTAATTATTTTTTCATAAAGTTCGGTTGACAAATGAAATTAATGGGTAAAACCTTCTCTTGTAAATGTTCGGGTTTGTAAATGTCCACACTATCGTGGCTTACAGACTCACGGTGCTTGAGATGTCGGTGAATTTTATTTTTATATTGTTTTGAGGGAATCAATATAAAAGGATAAAATTCGAAGATTTGATCGGTATATATATATATATATTTTTTTTTATAATTCTCTGAATTTCAAATAGTTTTATTTCACTTATGGTTGACTAAAAGAAATTATATTTACTGGTCCAAAATTAGATGATTAGAAAAGAATCTTGGATTCGAATTTTACTGCTTAAGAAATACATGTGTGTTCTCACAAAAGACTTATCATGATGCATATTAAAGTCTCTAGTGAAGAGATAAGAGATTCATAGAAATATGATGGTCTCATGTAACTCTTCGGATACTTGAGTAAGTTAAAAGGCGGTAGGTCATGATTGAATTTGATGAATGAATTGGAAATACATGGAATAGAAGTTGAAGGGGAAACCTAAGTCAATTTTATTCTTCATAATTGCCTAGATGTTTTGAGTAAGTTTCTCCTGAATTACAAGAGGTTGTATATGGTGGGAAACTTCTAACAAAACATGTGGTAAAAGAAATCCAATTTCATAAAAGGAGTGAACAAGGATAGAATCTTACTTGCTAGTTGTTTAAACATGATTAGTGATGGCATCTACTGACACGAAGTGTGTAGATACTGGAATCACTGAATGTTTATTACTAAGTGAGGATAAGATTATTATAGACATGGGTAAAACTACAAGAGTGGTGGCTATTGCAGTGGGAGTTGTTTATTTATATAATGATATGAGTAGACGTTTGATTTTATGAAATTATCTTTACGTACATTTTCATAGAAAGAATTTGATTTCGGTTTCTATGCATTAATAGATGGATATTCCATTTCATTTAAATGACATGGTCATTATAATGAAGGATAGAGTTGTAATCTGTTATGGTACGTTGATGGACAATTTGTATACTCTTAAATCATATATATTCCACAGATGCAACAAATAGTAATTAATAATGCACCTTCTGATCTTAGTAAGAGAAATTAACCTTCGGAGATGAACTAAACATGCATTTGGCGTCTAAGACTAGATCATTTTACTTGAGTAGGATTCAAAAGTTGATAGCAGATGGACTATAAGGTTTATCTGAAGTGGAAACTATCGGACTTGCGAGTCTTACTTGGAAGTAAAAATGATTAATTACCTTTTCAAGGTAAAGGGGTGTAGAGCCATAGATATATATGTTGGAATTGGTTCATTCTGATTCAAGCGGACCTAATATTATCCAGGCGAGAGGTGGTAATGAATAATCGAAGATTATTCTAGATACCGATATATTTATTTGATGCACTGCATGTCTAAGTTCTTTGATTTATTCAAGAATTGCAAGGTTGGTACAGTAGAGCATCATGGAAAATATATCAAGTAATGACGATTTAATCGTCATTACGAGTACCTCTTAGGATAATTAAGAGCTATTAATCAGAGGTTGAGATTAAATCTCAAGTGGTCTACACCGGGCATGCTCCAGCTGAATGGTGTGGTGGATAGAAGGAATAAGATTCTTATGGTAATGATTAGATAGATGATGAATTATTTGGAATTACTTAATTCATTTTATGGATAAGCCCTAGAAACAGTAATTCATTTTAATGTTTGTCTGTTTGTGGGATATGCTATAAAAATGAAGGTGATTTATTTAGTCTAAAAGATCGAAGGGTGATTGTTAACACAAACACTAGATTTTTGGAAAGAGACTATGTATTAAATCATAAACCCATGTATAAATTGTTCTAAAGGAAGTGAGAGGGAAAAACACAAAGTATAAGTACCAAGTGTACAAGAGGATATACCACAAGGTAAACTGCAACGCGTGTCACGTCTGATACACAATTGCATGTAGTGCCTTGTCGTAGTGGGAGGGTTCTTCGACAACTTGTAAGATACATGTTTTGGGAAAGTCGTGAGACTTGGTCCCTCGCAAACATGAAATGGACCCACGGATACGACGAAGCACTACAAGTTAGAAATGCCAAATCCTAGCAAAGTGCAATGAATATTAAAATTGAATCGATGGATTTTAAATTAGGTCTGGATGCTTGTTGAACCGCTAAATGGCGTAAAAGCCATTGAAAGCGTGCATGCAAGAATAAAAGAGGATCATAGAATAAGGTGAAAACCTTGGAAGCAAGCTTGTTGCGAAAAGATATACTCAGAAAGAAAGAGTTCGATTATGAGAAAACCTGTTCGCCGGTAGTTATGCCTAAGTTGATCCGGACTCTTTTATTTGTTGCTACTCATATGAAATATGAGGGATAGCAAATAGATGTCGAGACAGCTTTCCTGATTGGAAGTCTTAAGGGAAACATCTATGTGAAGCAACCAGAGTGATTCATTGCAAAAAGCTAAGAGCATTGTGATAGTAAGCTTAAAAGTGTCCATTCATGGACTAAAGCAAGCTTCAAGATCATGAAACATCCATTTTGATGAGGTAATCCAGTGACATGGATCTAATCAATGATCGGATGGGTCTTGTGTATTGAAAAGAGTGATGGAAACGCGGTGGTATTTCTTGTACTATACGTAGATAGTATCTTGCTCATTGGAGACAATGAAAGAGTATTGTCGGGCGTATGGGTATGGTTGATAAAGCGGTATGAGATGGACTTAAGAAGAGCAAAAATATCCTTTTGATCACGGTAATACGGATCACAAGAAAGGATGTTATGCTTATCTCAAGTTTCATATAATGATACGATCCTTACTCGTTTAGCATGTGAATTTATCTAAGTGAATGTGTCTTGTGACACAAAAGTAGATAAAGAAGATGAAAGCGGTTCCTTATGCTTCGGCAAATGAGAAAGCTTAATCTAAGGAATGCTATGCACGAGATTGGATATCTGTTTTGCCGATGGCATAAACAGTGGTATCAAGGTAACCCAAAATAAGAATGTTGAATTGTGGTAAGACATATACTTATGTACCTGAAAAGGACTAGAAACTATATGTGGGCTTACTGAACAGATTCACTGATTCTTATGGGTTACATAGATTCAGATTTTTCAAATCAGATAGGGACGGCAGTAAATCCACTCAAAGGTTATGCGTTTAATTTTAGGAAGTAGAGTCATAATGTGGAGGAGTGTTATATAAAAATATATTTCAGACTCCGGATTCCATCATGGTAAGATGATAAATTGGAGCCATGAGGCAGCCAAAGTATGTGTATGACTCTAGAAACTTCATGATGGACTTTGGTGTGATTCTAAGTTTTCCCAAGGTTATCACAATTTATATTGATGATATTAGGTGCAGTTGCAAACTTGAAGGAATCACAAGTCCATAAGGAAATTAAACACATGGAGCGTGAGTACCACCTATTACGAGAAATCGTATGATGAGGGGAAGGTTGTTGTCACTAGATTGCATCGGATGATAACCTAGTAAATCCATTTACAACGACCTTAAGGCGAGAGCTTTTGATGGTCGTGTACTGGTAGTGGAAATCAGATGTATGGCAGAAGACATGACAGCATAGTCTTTTAGTATAAGTGGGAGATTGTTGGATTGTATACTAAAAGTCTAGCTTTTTGTATGAACAATGTTATAACAATTAATTTGAAATGAGAATCATATGATCAAATGATTGCATCTTATAATTTATTTATATGTTTGATGCAATAGTCCACTTACTTTATACTGTAGATAATATGTTGTGCGACAACATGCGGAAGATCATATTATCAGTTTCCTTATAAAGTATAAACAGATGCTCACAACCGAGATAGATGGGGACTCTCTATCGGGATGGTTGTAGTGTGGTTTGGTATTAGCTTGTCTTGGCTATAGAATCACATTAGTGCACTTGTGTGTATTGAACAAGACCGCTTGAGATCGTTCGACTTATACTAACTTATAGGAGAACTTGATCTCAGTTATTATGGAAGTTCGTGCTCTTAATCCCTATACAATAACCTCGACACGTAGGACAGTATGTATTTCTTTGATTCATCAATGGGTGAGATTTACATGTAATTAAATCAACAAACTCGATGAGTTGGGAAATAGTGATGTCTCTATGGTGTGCTGTTGATTGTAGAAGGAATCCGTGTCCGTCATAGGTTGATGATGTCCCCTTGAGGAGCTCATAAGGATTATCATGTAAACCCTGCAGGTGGAATTTATTCCGACATGATAATGAGGTTGAGTGGTACTACTCTTGGATGAGATATTAATTAATTGAGTTGTCAGTAACTAAAATTAATTAATGGACATTGTATATCTTAAACATGGGGAGACTAACGGGCTCATAATAAGAAGGAGCCCAAAACGTAATTTTGGGATTGGAAAGGCAGTGCAGTAATAATATTTTAGTGGAATATATTATTATTATTGGACTTAAGTATAAGCTTTGGGCTAAGCTTGGATACTTAAGCCCAATGGAGGCCCAACCCAATTTCTCCTCCTGGTCCCTGCTGTAGCCCATGTATATAAGTCACCTCAGCTTATCTGGAACCCTAATCTTATCTAATTCATTATTCACGTGTGATGAGGGTTGAGAGCAGATTGAGGAGGTCTCGTAGATCGTCGCCCATACGATGTCGAGATCGGACTTGGGACATACAGCAGAAGATCAGAAGGTAGTTTGCTGCTGCTGTCTACGACCTTGCAAAATTTGTATAAATTCGTACGTTACTCAAAATTTGATGATTAATATACTGACGGAACGCCGTTGAAGAGATGATCGTTTGAGCACAAAGATCATTCAATTCCGACATCAGACGAGTAAGTTATGGCTATTTTCGTGGGACTGCGCAGGCTGCCTGCGAGAATCAATCTTCATCAACATACCCTAGTGAACGGTAATCGTTTCTATGATTTATTGCTTCCGCTATGATAGAAACGCATGATATTCTAACGGGTCATATTAACCAAATGATCCAAGCACCAAAAATTACGACATCGATCGGTGCTACCAACTGGCAATGCGTTCCGGTGGTCGCAGTCAGGCGCGATGGTTGCACGGCAGATCGGGCGAGATCCCTGGTGAGTCGTGACGACAGCTGGCTGGAATCGAGAGTTAGCATCGCAAGGGATTTTCTCGCGATGGCTGGCGAATGGTCTTAAGCAACTGGTGGCGCGTTTCAGGCGGCTGGCAGCGAGACTCCGGTGGGCAGAGGCACGACCGCTGGTGATCACTGCGTTGGCAGCGGGCGGCTGCATTTTATTAGGGCTAAATGTTGTGTATGGGCTGTCCCAGCTGGGCCTATTTTTTGCTAGTGGGCTGCTTTTTCTCTAATTTATTTTTGGGCTAATGGCCCAATTTTTATTGGAGTGTTATTGGGCTGTGCTGATGGGCTCTATTCCATTTAATTTGGTTTTGGGCCTGCTGGGTTGTTTTTTAATAATTCAGCTATTTTTGGGCCCAATTTTAATTAAAATGGTAGTGGGCTGCTAGACAATATTAATTGTTGTATTTAATTAATTGTGGAATTGATGTTGGGCCAGGTTAAATATTGGGCTAGACCTTAATGCAAAAATAGGCAGGGTAAATGAGCTTAATTAATTTATTAATGGGCTGCTCATTTTATGCTAATGATGCTTGGGTCAGCTGGGCCTATTTAATTGATCCAACATTTTATGCAATTAATTAATGTTATATATAACTGATTAATTGATTTAATTATCAATTATTGTTGTATATGTGTAAGGCATGTTCTATGTGATTTATTCATTTAAATTTCTGTTAATAGAAACATGCTAGAATGTATATTTTATTTGAAATATTATATGCATGTAAAAACCCTCAGTGTTAAATAACTAAGTGGGAGAGGGGATTGGTAATTAATTCCCGCGGCCTCCATTATTGGTTTGTAAGTGATGTGAGCAAACTTGCGCGTTGGCAATAGAGTCTTCCTCCCTAACGGATGAGTTTATTCATGGATCACTGGTACAAACTTCTTTAAATAATTATTGTTTGTAATGTGATGCATATGAACTTGCGCGTTAGCTATAGTGCCTTCCTCCCTAACGGATGAGCTTATATGCGGATCACTAGTACAAACTTATATAATTGATGGTTGTAGAAAGTTATCTGAGCACGTGTGTACTTCTCCAACAGTAAGGCACATAAGCTTGGGCAGCGGACTTGGGATCAAATAATGGTGTACACTTAGATGTGAATAATTAGTATCCTCCCCAATGGAGTCACTGCTATTATTTACATGGCTAAAGAGGAACCGACTATTAATTATTTTGTCATAAAGCTAGGTTGACAAATGAAATTAATGGGTAAAACCTTCTCTTGTAAATGTTCGGGTTTGTAAACGTCCACCCTAACGTGGCTTGCAGACTCACGGTGCTTGAGATGTCGGTGAATTTTAATTTTATATTGTTTTGAGGGAATCAATATAAAAGGATACAATTCAAAGATTTGATCGGAATATTTAATTGGGATTCTCTGAATTTCGAATGATTTTATTTCACTAATTGTTAACTAAAAGAAATTATATTTACTAGTCCATATTAATTGATTAGAAAAGAACCTTGGTTTTGAATTTTACTGCTTAAGAAAATACATGTGTGTTCTCTCAAAGGACGGCTCATGATGCCTATTAAAGTCTCTAGTGAAGAGATGAGAGGTTCATAGAAATATGATGGTCTCATGTAACTCTTCGGATAATTGAGTAATTTAAAAGGCGGAAGGTCATGAAAGAATTTGATGAATGAATTGGAAATACATGGAATAGAAGTTGAAGGGGAAACCTAAGTCAATTTTATTCTCCATAATTGCATAAACGTTTTGAGTAAGTTCCACCTGAATTACAAGAGGATGTATATGGTGGGAAACTTATGATAAAACATGTGGCAAAGGAAAGCCATTTTCATCATAATGTGAACAAGTTTAATATCTTATTCACTAGTTGTTTAAACATGATTAGTGATGGCATCTACTGACACGAAGTATGTAGATACTGGAATCACTAAATGTTTATCACAGAGTAAGGATAAGATTGTTAATAACATGGGTAAAACTAGAAAGGTAGTGGCTATTGCAGTGGGAGTTGTTTATTTATCTCATGATAAGAATAAACAATTGATTATGAGAAATTATCTTTACGTACGTTTCATAGAAAGAATTTGATTTCGGTTTCTATGCATTAACGGATAGATACTTCATTTCATTTAAATGACATGGTCATAGTGATGAGGAATGGGGCTATAATCTGTTATAGTACGTTGGTGGATAATTTGGATACTCTTAAATCATGTTCATCCCACAGATGCAACAAATAGTTATCAATAATGCATCTTCTAATATTAGTAAGAGACAGAAACCTTCGGTGATGAACTAAACATACATTTGACGTCTAAGACTAGTTCATTTTACTTGAGTAGGATTCAAAAGTTGATAGCCGATGGACCATAAGGTTTATCTGAAATGGAAACTATCAAACTTGCGAGTCTTGCTTGAAAGTAAAAATGATTAACTGCCTTTTCAAGGCTGTGGGGTGTAGAGCCAAAGATATATATGTTGGAATTAGTTCATTCTGATTCAAGCGAACCTAATATTATCCAGGCGAGAGGTGATTATGAATATTCGAAGATTATTCTAGATACCAATATATTTATTTGATGCACTGCATGTCTAAGTTCTTTGATTAATTCAAGAATTGCAAGGCTGGTACAGTGAAGCGTCATGGAAAATATATTAAGTCATTATGATTTTATCGTGATGGCGAATACCTCTAGGGATAGTTAGGAGCTATTAATCAGAAGTTGAGATTAAATCTCAAGTTGACTACACTGGGTATGCCCCAAACTGAATGGTGTAGTAGATGATAGGAATAAGGCTCTTATGGTAATGATTAGATAGATGATGAATTATTTGGAATAATTAAAATTCATTTTATGGATATGCCCTAGAAACAGTAATTCGTAAAATATTTGTCTGTTTGTGGGACATCCTGAAAAAATGAAAGTTGATTTATTTAGTCCAAAAGATCGAAGGGTGACTGTTAACACAAACACCAGATTTTTTGGAAAAGGACTATGTAATAAATCACAAGCCCATGTATACGTTGTTCTAAATGTAGTGAGAGGAAAACACAAAGTAAAAGTACCAAGTGTACAAGAGGATATACCACAAGGTAAACTGCAACGCATATCACGTCTGATGCACAATTACATGTAGTGCCTTGTCATAGTGGGAGGGTTGTTTGACAACCCATAAATATATGTTTAGGAGAGTCGTGAGACTTGATCCCTAGTGAACATGGTATTGTCCCATGATATGACGTAACACTACAAGATGATAATGCGGAATCTTAGTAAGTTGCAATGAATGTAGAAATAGAATCTACGGATTCTAAGTTAAATCTGGGAACTTGAAGGATCACTAAATGGTGTAAAAGCCATTGCAAGTGGTCAAAGGAAATAAAAGAGGATCATACAGAAAGGTGAAAACCTTGGAAGCAAAGCTTGTTGCGAAATGGTGTTCTCAGAAAGAAATGGTTTGATTATGAAGAAACATGTTCGCTGGTAGCTATGCTTAAGATGATCCGGATTCTTTTATTGCTGCTCATATTGAATTATGAGGAACAACAAATAGATGTCAAGACAGCTTTCCTGATTGGAAGTCTTGTGGAAAATATCTATGTGAAGGAACCAGAGTGATTCATTGCAAAGTGCTAATAGCATTTTGAAAGTAAGTTTAAAAGTGTCCAGCGATGGACTAAAGCAAGTTTTGAGATCGTGAAGCATCTGTTTTGATTAAGTAATCCAGTGGCATGGATTTAAATCAATGAGCGGATGAGTCTTGTGTGTTGTAAAGAGTGACGGAAATGTGGTGGTGTTTCTTATAATATACGTAGATAGTATCTTGCTCATTGGAGACAATGAAAGAGTATTATCGGGCGTATAGGTACGGTTAATAAAGCAGTAGAGATGAAGGACTTAAGAAAGGCAAAATATATCCTTTTGATCACGGTAATACGGATCACAAGAAAGGATGTTATGCTTATCTCTAGTTTCATAAAATGATACAGTCCATACTCGTTTAGCATGTGAATTTATCTAAGTGATTATGTCTTAAGACACAAAAAGAAGATAAAGATGATGAAAGCGGTTCCTTATACTTCGGAGAATAAGGAAGCTTAATCTAAGGAATGCTATGAACGAAGTTGGATATCTATTTTGCTGGATGCAAGAACAGTGGGTATCAATGTAACCCGAAACAAGAATTATGAACTGTGGTAAGACATATATGAAGTGCCTGAGAAGGACTGGAAATCATATGTAGACTTACTGAGCAGATTCACTGCTTCTTGTAGATTACGTAGATTCGGATTTTTTAGTCAGATTGGACGGTAGTAAATTCACCTCAAAGGTTATGTGTTTAATCTTAGGAAGTAGAGTCATAATGTGGAGCAGTGTTATATAGAAATATATTTCAGACTCCAGACTCCATCATGGAAAGATGATAAATTGGAGCCTATGAGGCAGCCAAAGTATCTATATGACTCTAGAGACTTCTTGATGGACTTTGAAGTGTTTCTAAGTTTGCCCAAGGTAATCACAATTTACATTGATGATATTGGTGCAGTTGCAAACTTGAAGAAATCACGAGTCCATAAGGCAATTAATCACATGAAGCGCGAGTACCACCTGTTACGAGAAATCGTATGATGAGGGAAAGGTTTTTGTCGCCTAGATTGCATCGGATGATGACCTAGTAAACCATTTACAAGGACCTTAAGGCGAGAGCTTTTAATGGTCGTGTAGTGGGAGTACGAATCAGATGTATGGCAGAAGACATGGCAGCATAGTCTTTTAGTATAAGTGGAAGATTGTTGGATTGTATACTAAAAGTCTAGCTTTAGTATGAACAATCTTATAACAATATTTGAAATGAGAATCATATGATCAAATGATTGCATCTTATAATCTATTTTATATGCATGATGCAATAGTCCACTTACTTTATACTGTAGATAATATATTGTGCGACAACACACAGAAGATCATATTATCGGTTTTCTTATAAAGTATAAACAGATGCTCACAACCGAGATAGGCGGGGACTCTCTATCGGTATGGTTGTAGTGTAGTTTGGTATTAGCTTGTCTTGGCTATAGAATAACATTAGTGCACTTGTGTGTATTGAGCAGGACCGCTTGAGATCGTTCGACTTATACTGACTTATAGAAGAACTTGATCTATGTTATTATGGAAGTTCGTGCTCTTAATCCCTATACAATAACCTCGACACGTAGGGCAGTATGTATTTCTTTGATTCATCAATGGGTGAGATTTATAAGTATTAAATTAATAAACTCGGTGAGTTGGTGATGGCGCTTGGATCATTTGGTTAACATGACCTGTTAAGATACCATGCGTTTCTATCACAGCGGAAGCAATAAATCATAGAAACGATTACCGTTCACCAATGTATGTTGATGAAGATTAATTCTCGCAGGTAGCCTGCGCAGTCCCACGAGAAGGGCCATAAATTCCTCGTCTGATGTCAGAATTGAATGATCTTTGTGGTCAGACGATTCTCTCTTCAAAGGCTTTCCATCAGTATATTGATCATCAAATTCTGAGCACTTTACGATTTTATATCAATTTCGCAAGGTGGCGGACAGCAGCAGTAAACTACCTTCTGATCTTCTGCCGTATGTCCCAAGTCCGATCTCGACGTCGTGTGGGCGACGATCTACGAGACCTCCTCAATCTGCTCTCAACCCTCATCACACGTGAATAATCAGTTAGATTAGGGTTCCAGATAAGTTGAGGTGACTTATATACATGGGCTACAGCAGGGACCAGTAGGAGAAATTGGGTTGGGCCTCCATTGGGCTTAAGTATCCAAGCATAGCCCAAAGCTTATACTTAAGTCTAATAATAATAATATATTCCACTAAAATATTATTATTGCACTACCGTACCAATTTCAAAATTACGTTTTGGGCTCCTTCTTATTATGAGCCCGTTAGTCTCCCCATGTTTAAGATATACAATGTCCATTAATTAATTTAAATTACTGACAACTCAATTAATTAATATCCCATCCAAGAGTAGTACCACTCAACCTCATTATCATGTCGGAATAAATTCCACCTGCAGGGTTTACATGATAATCCTTATGAGCTCCTCAAGGGGACATCATCAACCTATGACGGGCACGGATTCCTTCTACAATCAACAGCACACCATAGAGACAACACTATTTCCCAACTCATCGAGTTTGTTGATTTAATTACATGTAAATCTCACCCATTGATGAATCAAAGAAATACATACTGCCCTACGTGTCGAGGTTATTGTATAGGGATTAAGAGCACGAACTTCCATAATAACTGAGATCAAGTTCTCCTATAAGTGAGTATAAGTCGAATGATCTCAAGCGGTCCTGCTCAATACACACAAGTGCACTAATGTGATTCTATAGCCAAGACAAGCTAATACCAAACCACACTACAACCATCCCGATAGAGAGTCCCCGTCTATCTCGGTTGTGAGCATCTGTTTATGCTTTATAAGAAAACCGATAATATGATCTTCCGCGTGTTGTCGCACAACATATTATCTACAGTATAAAGTAAGTGGACTATTGCATCAAACATATAAATAAATTATAAGATGCAATCATTTGATCATATGATTCTCATTTCAAATTAATTGTTATAACATTGTTCATACAAAAAGCTAGACTTTTAGTATACAATCCAACAATCTCCCACTTATACTAAAAGACTATGCTGTCATGTCTTCTGCCATACATCTGATTTCCACTACCAGTACACGACCATCAAAAGCTCTCGCCTTAAGGTCCTTGTAAATGGATTTACTAGGTTATCATCCGATGCAAACTAGGTGACAACAACCTTCTCCTCATCATACGATTTCTCGTAACATGTGGTACTCGCGCTCCATGTGTTTAATTTCCTTATGGACATGTGATTCCTTCAAGTTTGCAACTGCACCTAATATCATCAATATAAATTGTGATAACCTTGGGCAAACTTAGAATCACACCAAAGTCCATCATGAAGTTTCTAGAGTCATACAGATACTTTGGCTGCCTCATGGCTCCAATTTATCATCTTACCATGATGGAATCCGGAGTCTGAAATATATTTCTATATAACACTCCTCCACATTATGACTCTACTTCCTAAAATTAAACGCATAACCTTTGAGTGGATTTACTGCCATCCCTATCTGATTTGAAAAATCTGAATCTATGTAACCCATAAGAATCAGTGAATCTGTTCGGTAAGCCCACATATAGTTTCTAGACCTTTTCAGGTACATAAGTATATGTCTTACCACAATTCAACATTCTTATTTTGGGTTACCTTGATACCACTGTTCATGCCATCGGCAAAATAGATATCCAATCTCGTGCATAGCATTCCTTAGATTAAGCTTCCTCATTTGCCGAAGCATAAGGAACCGCTTTCATCTTCTTTATCTACTTTTGTGTCACAAGACACATTCACATAGATAAATTCACATGCTAAATGAGTAAGGATCGTATCATTATATGAAACTTGATATAAGCATAACATCCTTTCTTGTGATCCGTATTACCGTGATCAAAAGGATATTTTTGCTCTTCTTAAGTCCTTCATCTCATACCGCTTTATCAACCATACCCATACGCCCGACAATACTCTTTCATTGTCTCCAATGAGCAAGATACTATCTACGTATAGTACAAGAAATACCACCGCGTTTCTATCACTCTTTTCAATATACAAGACCTATCCGATCATTGATTAGATCCATGTCACTGGATTACCTCATCAAAACGGATGTTTCATGATCTTGAAGCTTGCTTTAGTCCATGAATGGACACTTTTAAGCTTACTATCACAATGCTCTTAGCTTTTTGCAATGAATCACTCTGGTTGCTGTTGGCTTTCGATCGTTTGGTTAACGTGACCCGTTAGAGTTCCATGTATTTCTAACAAGCAGCGGAAGCAAGTAAACATGAAACGCATTACCTTTCACCAAGGGTTGATGTAGAGGTTGAATTCTCGCTGGCAGACTGCGCAGTCCCACGAGAATAGCCATAAGTTCCTCTTCTGATGTCCGAATTGAGTAGTCTTTATGCTCAGACGATCCTCTCTTCGACGGCTTTCCGTCAGTATATAATACATCAAAATCGGAGTACTGTACGATTTTATATGAATTTTTTAACATAACAAACTGCAGCAGCAAACGACCTTCCGGTCTTCTGCTGTATGTCCCAAGTCGATCTCGACGTCGTGTGGGCGACGATCTACGAGATCTCCTCAATCTGCTGTTCAACCCTCATCACACGTGAATAATGAATTAGATTAGGGTTCCAGATAAGCTGAGGTGACTTATATACATGGGCTACAGCAGGGACCAGGAGGAGAAATTGGGTTGGGCCTCCATTGGGCTTAAGTATCCAAGCTTAGCCCAAAGCTTATACTTAAGTCCAATAATAATAATATATTCCACTAAAATATTATTACTGCACTACCATACCAATCCCAAAATTACGTTTTGGGCTCCTTCTTATTATGAGCCCGTTAGTCTCCCCATGTTTAAGATATACAATGTCCATTAATTAATTTAAGTTACTGACAACTCAATTAATTAATATCTCATCCAAGAGTAGTACCACTCAACCTCATTATCATGCCGGAATAAATTCCACCTGGAGGGTTTACATGATAATCCTTATGAGCTCCTCAAGGGGACATCATCATCCTATGACGGACACGGATTCCTTCTACAATCAACAGCACACCATAGAGACAGCACTACTTCCCAACTCACCGAGTTTATTGATTTAATTGCATGTAAATCTCACCCATTGATGAATCAAAGAAATACATACTGCCCTATGTGTCGAGGTTATTGTATAGGGATTAAGAGCACGAACATCCATAATAACTGAGATCAAGTTCTCCTATAAGTCAGTATAAATCGAACGATCTCAAGCGGTCCTGCTCAATACACACAAGTGCACTAATGTGATTCTATAGCCACGACAAGCTAATACCAAACTACACTACAACCATCCCGATAGAGAGTCCCCGTCTATCTCGATTGTGAGCATCTGTTTATACTTTATAAGGAAACCGATAATATGATCTTCCGCGTGTTGTCGCACAACATATTATCTACAGTATAAAGTAAGTGGACTATTGCATCGAACATATAAATAAATTATAAGACGCAATCATATGATTATACGATTCTCATTTCAAATTAATTGTTATAACATTGTTCATACAAAAAGCTAGACTTTTAGTATACAATCCAACAATCTCCCACTTATACTAAAAGACTATGCTGTCATGTCTTCCGCCATACATCTGATTCCCACTCCCACTACACGACCATTAAAAGCTCTCGCCTTAATATCCTTGTAAATGGATTTACTAGGTCATCATCCGATGCAATCTAGGCGACAACAACCGTTCCCTCATCATACGATTTCTCGTAACAGGTGGTACTTGCACTCAATGTGTTTAATTGCCTTATGGGCTCGTGATTCCTTCAAGTTTGCAACTGCACCAATATCATCAATATAAATTGTGATATCCTTGGGCAAACTTAGAAACACTTCGAAGTCCATCTTGAAGTTTCTAGAGTCATACAGATACTTTGGCTGCCTCATAGGCTCCAATTTATCATCTTTCCATGATGGAGTCCGGAGTCTGAAATATATTTCTATATAACACTCCTCCACATTATGACTCAACTTCCTAAAATTAAACACATAACCTTGAGGTGGATTTACTATCGTCCAATCTGACTAAAAAATCCGAATCTACGTAATCCACAAGAAGCAGTGAATTTACCCAGTAAGCTTACATATAATTTCCAGTCCTTCTCAGGCACTTCATATATGTCTTACCACAGTTCATCATTCTTGTTCCGGGTTACGTTGATACCCACTGTTCATGCGTTCAGCAAAATAGATATCCATTCTCGCGCATAGCATTCCTAAGATTAAGCTTCCTTATTCGCCGAAGCATAAGGAACCGCTTTCATCACCTTTATCTTCCTTTTGTGTCTCAAGACATATTTTCTTAGATAAAGTCACTTGCTAAAACAAGTAAGGATCGTATCAATTCATGAAGCTTGAGACAAGCATAATATCCTTTCTTGTGATCCGTATTACCGTGATCAAAATGATATTTTTGCTCTTCTTAAGTCCTTCATTTCATACCGCTTTATTATCCATACACATACGCCCGACAATACTCTTTCATTGTCTCCAATGAGCAATATATCATCTACGTATAGTACAAGAAATACCACCACGTTTCCATCACTCTTTTCAATACACAAGACCCATCCGATCATTGATTAGATCCATGTCACTGGATTACCTCATCAAAACGGATGTTTCATGATCTTGAAGCTTGTTTTAGTCCATTAATGGACACTTTTAAGCTCACTATCACAATGCTCTTAGCTCTTTGCAATGAATCACTCTGGTTGCTTCACATAGATGTTTCCCTCAAGACTTCCAATCAGGAAAGTTGTCTCGACATCTATTTGCTATCCCTCATATTTCATATGAGTAGCAACAAATAAAAGAGTCCGGATCAACATAAGCATAGCTACTGGCGAACAGGTTTTCTCATAATCGAACCCTTTCTTTCTGAGTGTACCTTTTCCCAAGAAGCTTTACTTCTAAGGTTTTCACCTTACCGTATGATCCTCTTTTATTTTGTATGACCACTTCCAATGGTTTTCACACCATCCGTGGTTCTACAATCATCCAGATCTTATTTAGAATCTATTGATTCTATTTCAACATTTATTGCAATTTGTTAAGATTTTGCATTTCTATCTTGTAGTTCTTCGTCGTTTTCGTGGGTTAACTCCATGTTTACTAGGGACCAAGCCTCACGACTCTCCCAAAATATATGTCTATCATAAATTTAGAACAACCCTCCCACTACGAGAAGACACTACACGCAATTGTGTATCAGATGTGACACGCGTCGCAGTTTACCTTGTGGTATATCCTCTTGTACACTTGGTACTAATACTTTGTGTTTTCCTCTCACTTCCTTTAGAACAACTTATACATGGGTATTTGATTTATTACATAGTCCTTTTTCCAAAAATCTAGTGTTTATGTTAACAATCACTCTTCGATCTTGTGGACTAAATAAATCATCCTTCATTTTTCTAGGATATCCCACAAATAGAAAAATATTCTTACGAATTACTGTTCCCAGGGCATATCCATAAAATGAATTTAGTAATTCCAAATAATTCATCATCTATCTAATCACTACCATAAGAGTGCTATTCCTTCTATTCGTCACACCATTAAGGTGGGAAATTCATTTCCGAAGGTACCTTTCTCTTACTAGATTAGAAAACTCATTATTAATTACTATTTGTCGCATCCAGGGGATAAACATGATTTAAGAGTGTACAAATTGTTCACCAACGTACCATAACAGATTACAACTCTATCATTCATTATAATGACCATATCATTTAAATGAAAAAGGAGTATCTATCTATTAATGCATAGAAACCGAAATCAAATTCTTTCTATGAAAATGTACGTAAAGACAATTTCATAAAATCAAACGTCTACTCATATCATTTAATAAATAGACAACTCCCACTGCAATAGCCACTACTCTTGTAGTTTTACCCATGTCATAACAATCTTATCCTCACATAGTAATAAACATTTAGTGATTCCAGTGTCTACACACTTCGTGTCAGTAAATGCCATCACTAATCATGTTTTAAACAACTAGTGAATAAGATATAAAACTTGCTCACATTATGATGAAAATGGCTTTCCTTTGCCACATGTTTTGCCAGAAATTTTCCACCATATACATCCTATTGTAATTCAGGTGGAACTTACTCAAAAACATCTAGGCAATTCACAAAGAATTAAATTGATCTAGGTTTCCCTTCAATTTATACTCCATGCTTTCCCAATTCATTCATCAAATTAAATCATGATCTTCTGCCTTTTAACTTACTCAAGTATCCGAAGAGTTACATGAGGCCATCATATTTCTATGAACTTCCCACCTATCCACTAGAGACTTTAATAGGCATCATGAACATCTTTAAGGGAGAACACATTTTTATTTTCTTAAGCAGTAAAATCAAAACCAAGATTCTTTTCTAATCATGTAATTTTGGACCAGTAAATATAATTTCTTTTAGTTAACAATAAGCGAGATAAAACCATTTGAAATTACAGAGAATCATAAATAAATATACAGATCAAATCTTCGAATTTTATCCTTTTATATTGATTCCCTCAAAACTATATAAAAATAAAATTCACCGACATCTCAAGCACCGTGAGTCTGCAAGCCACGTTAGTGTGGACGTTTACAAACCCAAACATTTACAAGAGAAGGTTTTACCCATTAATTTCATTTGTCAACCTAACTTTATGACAAAATAATTAATAGTCGGTTCCTCTTTAGCCATGCAAATAATAGCAGTGACTCCGTTGGGGAGGATACTAATTATTTACACCTAAGTGTACACCATTATTTGATCCCAAGTCCACTGCGCGAGCTTGTGTGCCTTACAGTTGGAGAAGTACACAGGCGCTCGGATAGCTTCCTACAATCATCAATTATAAGTTTGTACCAGTGAGCCCCACATAAACTCATCCGTTAGGGAGGAAGGCCTATTGCCAACACGCAAGTTCATGTACCACATTACAAACAATAATTATGTAATGAAGTCTGTACCAGTGATCCGTGAATAAACTCATCCGTTAGGGAGGAAGGCCTATTGCCAACACGCAAGTTTACTCACATCACTTACAAACCAATAATGGAGGCCGCGGGAATATTTACCAATCCCCTCTCCCAATTAGTAATTTAACACCGAGGGTTTTTACATGCATATGATATTCAGAATAAAATACGCAACGCTAGCATGCTTCTATTACGGCACATAAGGCAGTAAATCACAGAGAGTCATGCATACATATATAACAATAATCAATAATTAAATCAATCATTAACAGTTATATATCAGCGAATTCGATTGTTCGCCACCAGGCACGAATATCAGCAAAGACTTCCAAACTATCAAAATTTTAAAATTTCCAGATTGCCCAATTTTCGAAACCATCGATATCGACCGTCGATGTCGTCCAGATTATCAAAATCATCGATATCGACTAGATTATCAAATATTCGAAAAACATCAAGATTATCAACATTCCAAAACTATCGATATCGATCGTCGATATCGTCTAGATTATCGAAATCATCGATATCGACGAGCAACCATATACAACAATAATAGATAATTAAATCAATTATGTCAGTTATATATTAGGAATTAATTCAACATCCATATATAACAATAATAGACAATTAATTATAGCAGTTATATATTAGGAATTAATTCGACATCCATATATGACAATAATAGATTATTAAATCAATTATAGCAGTCATATATTAGGAATTAATTCGACATCCATATATAACAATAATATACAATCTATTATGGCAGTTATATATTAGGAATTAGTTTTCCTAAAATTGGATGTCTTATCCAACACTCTAGCAATACATGCATATAATATACCAAATATAATACGCAATCTAGCATGCTTCTATATAAGACAATAAATCATAGAGATCAGGCATCCATATATATATAACAATAATAGACAATTAAATCAATTATGACAGTTATATATATTAGAAATAAAAACGCCTCTAAATTTTAATGTCTTGTCCGACACTCCTACTGTGGAATCGATGTCTTACGCAACAAGCAGGATTGCTTGTGCCCCAAGACGTCCATCGTCATATCCCACCATCAATCGTGTCAGGGAGCGCTCCAAGTGCCTTGACGAGTGCCCCTCGCCCGGACTGTCGCTCGTCCAAGGGCCTACTTGCATGGAATCAAGTTCAGCCCAACGCGCAACACCAAACTACACCAACTCTCGTTCGTATTTCGAAACTGCAAAAATCTCAGAATCCAATCTCCACCGTCCAGAATCTATAACTGTAAGTCCTGAACATGCTGTCCAAATTACAGGTTGATCCAACGGTTAGTTTGAGAGAAACGGCTCTTTTCCCTCGACTGCGCAAAACAGAATCGGCCAAATATCTGCTTCTGTTTTCAGCGTAATCCCAGCAAGAAAAAGCTCCATATTCGATCTCCACCGTTCAGAATGTACATCCACAAGGTCTGAACGTGCTGACCAAATTACAGCTCAATCCGACCGTTGAAACTCCGGTTATTGCCTCTGCAATATCACTGCGCTGGATTTTCTCTCAAAAACGTGATTATATTTTTGCCCTCTATTTCTTCCTTGCATGTGAAATTGACGAACAGTTTTCGTCGAATCCTCTCACACACAACTATGGACGAATAGATATGATACAGGGTATATATCATATAGGGATATTCATGGTTTGCGCAATAAAACCAAAACCCTAAACATGTGATCCTAATTCCGAAAAATTAATCACATAAACCCTAGCCTAACGTGTCACGCTTCACCACGAAACCGAAGCTCTGATACCAATTGTTGGCTTTCGATCGTTTGGTTAACGTGACCCGTTAGGGTTCCATGTATTTCTAACAAGCAGCGGAAGCAAGTAAACATGAAACGCATTACCTTTCACCAAGGGTTGATGTAGAGGTTGAATTCTCGCTGGCAGACTGCGCAGTCCCACGAGAATAGTCATAAGTTCCTCTTCTGATGTCGGAATTGAGTGGTCTTTACGGTCAGACGATCCTCTTTTCGACGGCTTTCCGTCAGTATATAATACATCAAAATCGGAGTACTGTAAGATTTTATATGAATTTTGTAACATGACAAACTGCAGCAGCAAACGACCTTCCGGTCTTCTGCTGTATGTCCCAAGTCGATCTCGACGACGTGTGGGCGACAATCTATGAGATCTCCTCAATCTGCTGTTCAACCCTCATCACACGTGAATAATGAATTAGATTAGGGTTCCAGATAAGCTGAGGTGACTTATATACATGGGCTACAGCAGGGACCAGGAGGAGAAATTGGGTTGGGCCTCCATTGGGCTTAAGTATCCAAGCTTAGCCCAAAGCTTATACTTAAGTCCAATAATAATAATATATTCCACTAAAATATTATTACTGCACTACCATACCAATCCCAAAATTACGTTTTGGGCTCCTTCTTATTATGAGCCCGTTAGTCTCCCCATGTTTAAGATATACAATGTCCATTAATTAATTTAAGTTACTGACAACTCAATTAATTAATATCTCATCCAAGAGTAGTACCACTCAACCTCATTATCATGCCGGAATAAATTCCACCTGCAGGGTTTACATGATAATCCTTATGAGCTCCTCAAGGGGACATCATCATCCTATGACGGACACGGATTTCTTCTACAATCAACAGCACACCATAGAGACAACACTACTTCCCAACTCACCGAGTTTATTGATTTAATTGCATGTAAATCTCACCCATTGATGAATCAAAGAAATACATACTGCCCTATGTGCCGAGGTTATTGTATAGGGATTAAGAGCACGAACATCCATAATAACTGAGATCAAGTTCTCCTATAAGTCAGTATAAATCGAACGATCTCAAGCGGTCCTGCTCAATACACACAAGTGCACTAATGTGATTCTATAGCCACGACAAGCTAATACCAAACCACACTACAACCATCCCGATAGAGAGTCCCCGTCTATCTCGATTGTGAGCATCTGTTTATACTTTATAAGGAAACCGATAATATGATCTTCCGCGTGTTGTCGCACAACATATTATCTACAGTATAAAGTAAGTGGACTATTGCATCGAACATATAAATAAATTATAAGATGCAATCATTTGATCATATGATTCTCATTTCAAATTAATTGTTATAACATTGTTCATACAAAAAGCTAGACTTTTAGTATACAATCCAACAGTTGCTTCACATAGATGTTTCCCTTAAGACTTCCAATCAAGAAAGCTGTCTCGATATCTATTTGATATCCCTTATATTTCATATGAGTAGCAACAAATAAAAAATTCCGGATCAACTTAGGCATAACTACCGGCGAACAGGTTTTCTCATAATCGAACTCTTTCTTTCTGAGTATACCTTTTCGCAACAAGCTTGCTTCCAAAGTTTTCACCTTATTCTATGATCCTCTTTTATTCTTGCATGCCCGCTTTCAATGGCTTTTACGCCATTTAGCGGTTCAACAAGCATCCAGACCTAATTTAAAATCCATCGATTCTATTTTAATATTCATTGCACTTTGCTAGGATTTGACATTTCTAACTTGTAGTGCTTCGTCATATCCGTGGGTCCATTTCATGTTTGTGAGGGACCAAGTCTCACGACTTTCCCAAAACATGTATCTTACAAGTTGTCGAAGAACCCTCCCACTACGACAAGGCACTACATGCAATTGTGTATCAGACGTGACACGCGTTGCAGTTTACCTTGTGGTATATCCTCTTGTACACTTGGTACTTATACTTTGTGTTTTTCCCTCTCACTTCCTTTAGAACAATTTATACATGGGTTTATGATTTAATACAGTCTCTTTCCAAAAATCTAGTGTTTGTGTTAACAATCACCCTTCGATCTTTTAGACTAACTAAATCACCTTCATTTTTATAGCATATCCCACAAATAGACAAACATTCAAATGAATTACTGTTTCTAGGGCTTATCCATAAAATTAATTAAGTAATTCCAAATAATTCATCATCTATCTAATCATTACCATAAGAGTCTTATTCCTTCTATCCACCACACCATTCAGCTGGGGCATGCCCGGTGTAGACCACTTGAGATTTAATCTCAACCTCTGATTAATAGCTCCTAACTATCCTAAGAGGTACTCGTAATGACGATTAAATCGTCATTACTTGATATATTTTCCATGACGCTTCACTGTACCAGCCTTGCAATTCTTGAATTAATCAAAGAACTTAGACATGCAGTGCATCAAATAAATATATTGGTATCTAGAATAATCATCGATTGACGAATATTCAAATCCACCTCTCATCCGGACAACCTTAGGACCATATAAATCATAATGAACTAATTCCAACATATATCTTTGGTTCTGCACCCCTTTGCCTTGAAAAAGCAATTTGTCATTTTTACTCCCAAGCAAGACTCGAAAGTCAGATTGTTTTCACTTCAGATAAACCTAAGGGTCTATCGGCTATCAACTTTTGAATCCTACTCAAGTAAAATGATCTATTCTTAGATGCCAAACATATGTTTAGTTCATATCCAAAGGTATCTTTCTCTTACTAAGATTAGAAGATTCATTATTAATTACTATTTGTTGCATCTGTGGAATATACATGATTTAAGAGTATACAAATTGTTCACCAACGTACAATAACAAATTACAACTCTATCCTTCATTATAATGACCATGTCATTTAAATAAAATGGAGTATCCATCTATTAATGCATAGAAACCGAAATCAAATTCTTTCTATGAAAACGTACGTAAAACAATTTCTCATAATCAAACGTCTACTCATATCATTAGATAAATAGACAACTCCCACTGCAATAGCCACTACTTTTGTAGTTTTACCCACGTCATAACAATCTTATCCTCACTTAGTAATAAACATTTAGTGATTCCAGTATCTACACACTTCGTGTCAGTAAATGCCATCACTAATCATGTTTTAAACAACTAGTGAATAAGATATAAAACTTGTTCACATTATGATGAAAATGACTTTTCTTTGCCACATGGTTTGCCAGAAGTTTTCCACCATATACATCCTATTGTAATTCAGGTGAAACTTACTCAAAAACATCTAGGCAATTCATGAAGAATTAAATTGATCTAGGTTTTCCTTCAATTTATACTCCATGCTTTCCCAATTCATTCATCAAATTAAATCATGATCTTCTGCCTTTTAACTTACTCAAGTATCCGAAGAGTTACATGAGACCATCATATTTCTATGAACCTCTCATCTCTTCACTAGAGACTTTAATAGGCATCATGAGACGTCCCTTGTGAGAACACACATATATTTTCTTAAGCAGTAAAATTCAAAACCTAGATTCTTTTCTAATCATCTAATTTGGACAAGTAAATATAATTTCTTTTAGTTAATAATATGTGAGATAGAACCATTTAAAAATCAGAGAATCATAAATTAATTTACCGATCAAAACTTCAAATTTTATCCTTTTATATTGATTCCCTCAAAACAATATAAAAATAAAATTCACCGACATCTCAAGCACCGTGAGTCTGCAAGCCACGTTAGTGTGGACGTTTACAAACCCGAACATTTACAAGAGAAGGTTTTACCCATTAATTTCATTTGTCAACCTAACTTCATGACAAAATAATTAATAGTCGGTTCCACTTTAGCCATGCAAATAATAGCAGTGACTCCGTTGGGGAGGATACTAATTATTTACATCTAAGTGTGCACCATTATTTGATTCCAAGTCCGCTGCCCAAGCTTATGTGCCTTACTGTTGGAGAAGTACACAGCACTCAGATAACATTCTACAACCATCAATTATATAAGTTTGTACTGGTGAACCGCATATAAGCTCATCCGTTAGGGAGGAAGGCACTATAGCCAACGCGCAAGTCCATATGCATCACATTACAAACAATAATTATTTAAAGAAGTTTGTACCAGTGATCCATGAATAAACTCATCCGTTAGGGAGGAAGGCTCTATTGCCAACGCGCAAGTTTACTCACATCACTTACAAACCAATAATGGAGGCCGTGGGAATTAATTACCAATCCCCTCTCCCACTTAGTTATTTAAGACCGAGGGTTTTTACATGCATATAATATTTCAGAATAAAATATGCAACCTAGCATGCTTATACTTCCAAATATATAACAATAATTGACCAATAAAACAATTATAGCAGTTATATATAAGGAAATAAATTGCCAAAAATAAGTTGACTTGATCAACACTCCAACATACATGCATATAATATACCAAATATAATACGCAATCTAGCATGCTTCTATTTAAGGCAATAAATCATAGAGAATCATGCATACATATATAACAATAATTAATTAATAAATCAATTATAACAGTTATATAACAGCGAATTCGATTGTTCGCCACCAATCACGAATGCGGACAACTGCGATGGGGATCGACCTCCCAGCAGCCTGCTCCACCACTCTAGCACCCTACCCGATCATATTGTCAAGACTCACGCGGAACCTGATGCAGACCAGTCGAATTTGATGCAAACCCGCTCGAACCTGGTGCAGAGTCGATCAAACCTGATGCAGACCAATCGAACCTGATGTGAATCCGCTCGAACCTGGTGCAGCATTGATCGAACCTGATGCAGACCAATCGAACCTGATGCAGACCCGCTCGAACCTGGTGCAGCATTGATCGAACTTGATGCAGACCAATCGAACCTGATGCAAATCCGCTCGAACCTGGTGAAACATCGATCGAACCTGATGCAAACCAATCGAACCTGATGTAAATCCGCTCAAACTTGGTGCAACATCGATCAAACCTGATGCAGACCAATCGAACCTGATGCAGACCCGCTCGAACCTGGTGCAGCATCGATCGAACCTGATGCAAACCAATCGAACCTGATGCAAATCTACTCGAACCTGGTGCAACATCGATCGAACCTGATGCAGACCAATCGAACCTGATGCAGACCCGCTCGAACCTGGTGCAGCATCGATCGAACCTGATGCAGACCAATCGAACCTGATGCAAATCCGTTTCGAACTTGGTGCAACATTGATTGAACCTGATGCAGACCAAACGAACCTGATGCAAATCCGCTCGAACTGTCGCTCGTCCAAGGGCCTACTTGCATGGAACCAAGTTCAGCCCAACGCCCAACATCAAACTACACCAACTGTCGTTCAGGGTTCGCAACTGTAGAAACCTGGGAATCCAATCTCCACCGTTCGGAATCTACGTCTGTGAGTTTTGAACATGCTTTCCAAATTACAGGTCGATCCAACGGTTAGATTGTGAGAAATAGCTCTTTTCCCTTGACTGCGCAGAACAGAATCGCCCAAAAAACTGCTTCTGTTTTCGGCTTATTCCCGACATCACAAAATTCGAAATACGATCTTCACCGTTCAGAATATACATCCACAACATCTGAACGTGCTGACCAAAAATCAGCCTGATCCGACGGTTGAAACTCCGGTTATTGCCTCTGCAATATCACTGCGCTGGATTTTCTCTCAATTTCTTCCTTCCATGTGAAATTGACGAACAGTTTTCGTCGAATCCTCTCACACACAACCATCAACGAACAAATATGATATAATATAGGGTATATTTCACATAGGGATATTCATGGTTTGTGCAGTAAAACCAAAACCCTAAACATGCGATCCTAATTTCGAAAAATTAATCACATAAACCCTAGCCTAACGTGTCACGCTTCACCACGAAACCGAAGCTCTGATACCAATTGATGGCGCTTGGATCATTTGGTTAACATGACCTGTTAGGATACCATGCGTTTCTATCACAGCGGAAGTAATAAATCATAGAAACGATTACCGTTCACCAAGGTATGTTGATGAAGATTAATTCTCGCAGGCAGCCTGCGCAGTCCCACGAGAATGGCCATAAATTCCTCGTCTGATGTCGGAATTGAATGATCTTTGTGGTCAGACGATCCTCTCTTCAAAAGTATATTGATCATCAAATTCTGAGTACTTTACAATTTTATATCAATTTCGCAAGGTGGCGGACAGCAGCAGCAAACTACCTTCTGATCTTCTACCGTATGTCCCAAATCCGATCTCGACGTCGTGTGGGCGACGATCTACGAGACCTCCTCAATCTGCTCTCAACCCTCATCACACGTGAATAATCAGTTAGATTAGGGTTCCAGATAAGTTGAGGTGACTTATATACATGGGCTACAGCAGGGACCAGGAGGAGAAATTGGGTTGGGCCTCCATTGAGCTTAAGTATCCAAGCTTAGCCCAAAGCTTATACTTAAGTCTAATAATAATAATATATTCAACTAAAATATTATTATTGCACTACCGTACCAATCCCAAAATTACGTTTTGGGCTCCTTCTTATTATGAGCCCGTTAGTCTCCCCATGTTTAAGATATACAATGTCTATTAATTAATTTAAGTTACTGACAACTCAATTAATTAATATCTCATCCAAGAGTAGTACCACTCAACCTCATTATCATGTCGGAATAAATTCCACCTGCAGGGTTTACATGATAATCCTTATGAGCTCCTCAAGGGGACATCATCAACCTATGACGGACACGGATTCCTTCTACAATCAACAGCACACCATAGAGACAACACTATTTCCCAACTCATCGAGTTTGTTGATTTAATTATATGTAAATCTCACCCATTGATGAATCAAAGAAATACATACTACCCTACGTGTCGAGATTATTGTATAGGGATTAAGAGCACGAACTTCCATAATAACTGAGATCAAGTTCTCCTATAAGTCAGTATAAGTCGAATGATCTCAAGCGGTCCTGCTCAATACACACAAGTGCACTAATGTGATTCTATAGCCAAGACAAGCTAATACCAAACCACACTACAACCATCCCGATAGAGAGTCCCCGTCTATCTCGGTTGTGAGCATCTTTTTATGCTTTATAAGGAAACCGATAATATGATCTTCCGCGTATTGTCGCACAACATATTATCTATAGTATAAAGTAAGTGGACTATTGCATCAAACATATAAATAAATTATAAGATGCAATCATTTGATCATATGATTCTCATTTCAAATTAATTGTTATAACATTGTTCATACAAAAAGCTAGACTTTTAGTATACAATCCAACAATTGATTGTTGGCAATTGGATCTTGTGGTTCAAACGTGATTGTTAGGATTAAAGGCAAACAATTAGCAGCGGAAGCAATTAAATCGTTTACCGTACTTTTGGGTTGGTGTAGAGGATGAACTGCAGAGAACTACCTCTGATCTTCTACTGTATGTCCCAAGTGTGATCCTGCTGTTGTGTGGGCAACAGTCTGCAGGATCTCTCAATCTGCTTCTTTCCCTTTTCTCACCAAAAGAGGCGCAGGAATTATGAGGGTTCCAGGAAGCTGAGTTCACTTATATACTGGGCTACAGCAGGGACCAGGAGGAGAAATTGGACTGGGCCTCAATTGAATTTAATTAACCAAGCTTAGCCCAAAGCTTTTAATTAAATCCAATAATAATAATATAGTCCACTAAAATATTATTACTGCACTACCCGTCCAATTCCAAAATTATGTTCTCGGCTCCTTCTTATTACAAGCCCGATAGTCTCCCCATGTTTAAGATATACAATATCCATTAATTAATTAAGTTTCTGACAACTCAAATTAATTAATATCTCATCCGAGAGTAGTACCACTCAACCTTATTTTCATGCCGGAAATTAATCCACTTGCAAGATTTACATGATAAACCTTATGAGCTCCTCAAGGGGACATCATCAACCTATGACGGACATGGATTCCTTCTACAATCAACAACACACCATAGATACAGCACTACTTCCCAACTCACCGAGTTTGTTGATTTAAAACTTATAAATCTCACCCTTTGATGAATCAAAGAAATACATACTGCCCTACGTGTCGAGGTTATTGTATAGGGATTAAGAGCACGAACTTCCATAATAACAGAGATCAAGTTCTTCTATAAGTCAGTATAAGTCGAACGATCTCAGGCGGTCCTGCTCAATACACACAAGTGCACTAATGTGATTCTATAGCCAAGACAAGCTAATACCAAACCACACTACAACCATACCAATAGAGAGTCCCCATCTATCTCAGTTGTGAGCATCTGTTTATACTTTATAAGGAAACCGATAATATGATCTTCTGCGTGTTGTCGCACAACATATTATCTACAGTATAAAGTAAATGGACTATTGCATCATGCATATAAAATAAATTATAAGATGCAATCATTTGATCAATGATTCTCATTTCAAATATTGTTATGACATTGTTCATACTAAAGCTAGACTTTTAGTATACAATCCAACAATCTTCCACTTATACTAAAAGACTATGCTGTCATGTCTTCTACCATATATCTGATTCCTACTCCAACTTACGCGATCATTAAAAGCTCTCGCCTTAAGGTCCTTGTAAATGGATTTAATAGGTCATCATCTGATGCAATCTAGGCGGCAACAACCTTCCCCTCATCATACGATTTCTCGTAACAGGTAGTACTCGTGCTCCATGTGTTTAATTGCCTTATGGACTTGTGATTTCTTCAAGTTTGCAACTGCACCAATATCATCAATGTAAATTGTGATTACCTTGTGCAAACTTAGAAACACTTCAAAGTCCATCTTGAAGTCTCTAGAGTCATATAGATACTTTGGCTGCCTCATAGGCTCCAATTTATCATCTTTCCACGATAGAGTCCGGAGTCTGAAATATATTTCTATATAACACTCCTCCACATTATGACTCTACTTCCTAAGATTAAACACATAACCTTTGAGGAGAATTTACTACCGTCCAATCTGATTAAAAAAAACTGAATCTACATAATCCACAAGAAGCAGTGAATCTATCCAGTAAGTACACATATAATTTCCAGTCCTTCTCAGGCTCTTTATAAATGTCTTACCACAGTTCATCATTCTTGTTCCGGGTTACGTTGATACCCACTGTTCATGCATCCAGCAAAACAGATATCCAACTTCGTTCATAGCATTACTTAGATTAAGCTTCCTTATTCGCCGAAGCATAAGGAACCGCTTTCATCCTCTTTATCTTCTTCTTGTGTCTCAAAGACACATTCACTTAAATAAATTCACTTGCTAAACGACTATGGACTGTATCATTTTATGAAACTTGAGATAAGCATAACATCCTTTCTTGTGATCCGTATTACCGTGATCAAAAGGATATATTTTGCCTTTCTTAAGTCCTTCATCTCTACCGCTTTATTAACCGTACCCATATGCCCGATAATACTCTTTCATTGTCTCCAATGAGCAAGATACTATCTACGTATAGTACAAAAATACTACCACATTTCCGTCACTCTTTACAACACACAAGACTCATCCGCTCATTGATTTAAATCCATGCCACTGGATTACCTAATCAAAATAGATGCTTCACGATCTTAAAGCTTGCTTTAGTCCATCGCTGGACACTTTTAAGCTTACTATCAAAAATGCTATTAGCACTTTGCAATGAATTACTCTGGTTGCTTCACATAGATGTTTTCCTCAAGACTTCCAATCAGGAAAGCTGTCTTGACATCTATATGATGTTACTCATAGCAGCAATAAATAAAAGAATCCGGATTAATATAAGCATAGCTACCAGCGAACATGTTTCCTCATAATCGAACTATTTCTTTCTGAGTACACCTTTTCGCAACAAGCTTTGCTTCCAAGGTTTTCACCTTTCTGTATGATCCTCTTTTATTTCCTATGACCACTTGCAATGGCTTTTACACCATTTTAGTGATCCTTCAAGCTCCATACTTAATTTAGAATCCGTAGATTCTATTTCAACATTCATTGCAACTTACTAAGATTCCGCATTTTCATCTTGCAGTGCTGCGTCGTATCCGTGGGACAATACCATGTTCACTAGGGATCAAGTCTCACGACTCTCCCAAAACATATATTTATGGGTTGTCATACAACCCTCCCACTACGACAAGGCATTACATGTATTTGTGTATCAGACGTGACACGCATTGCAGTTTAGCTTGTGGTATATCCTCTTGTACACTTGGTACTTTAACTTAGTGTTTTCCTCTCACTTCCTTTAGAACAACTTGTACATGGGCTTGTGATTTATTACATAGTCCTTTTCCAAAAATTTGGTGTTTGTGTTAACAGTCACCCTTCGATCTATTGGACTAAATAAATCAACCTTCATTTTTCCAGGATGTCCCACAAATGGACAAATATTTTACGAATTACTGTTTCTAGGGCATATTCATAAAATGAATTTTAATTATTCCAAATAATTCATCATCTATCTAATCATAACCATAAGAGCCTTATTCCTTCTATCCACCACACCATTCAGATTGGGGCATACCCGGTGTAGTCAACTTGAGATTTAATCTCAACTTCTGATCAATAGCTCCTAACTATCTCAAGAGGTATTCGCCATCATGATTGAATCGTAATGACTTAATATATTTTCCATGACGCTTCACTGTACTAGCCTTACAATTCTTGAATTAATCAAAGAACTTAGACATGCAGTGCATCATATAAATATATTGGTTTCCAGAATAATCTTCGAATATTCATAACCACCTCTCGCCTGGATAATATTAGGTTCGCTTGAATAAGAATGAACTAATTCCAACATATATATCTTTGGCTCTACACCCCACAACCTTGAAAAGGCAGTTAATCATTTTTACTTCCAAGCAAGACTCGCAAGTCCGATAGTTTCTACTTCAGATAAACCTTACGGTCTATCGGCTATCAACTTTTGAATCCTACTCAAGTAAAATGAATTAGTCATAGACGCCAAATGTATGTTTAGTTCATTTCCGAAGGTTCCTTTCTCTTACTAATATTAGAAGATGCATTATTTAATTACTATTTATTGCATCTGTGGGATGTACATGATTCAAGAGTATATTTTTTATCCACCAACGTACTTTAACGGATTATAGCCTCATTCCTCATTACTATGACCATGTCATTTAAATGAAATGAAGTATCCATCCGTTAATGCATAGAAACCGAAATTAAATTCTTTCTATGAAACGTACGTAAAGACAATTTCTCATAATCAATCGTTTATTCTTATCATGAGATAAATAAACAACTCCCACTGCAATAGCCACTATCTTTGTAGTTTTACCCATGTTATTAACAATCTTATCCTTACTCAGTGATAAACATTTAGTGATTCCAGTATCTACATACTTCGTGTCAGTAGATGCCATCACTAATCATGTTTAAACCATTAGTAAATAAGATATTAAACTTGTTCACATCATGATGAAAAATGGCTTTCTTTTGCCACATGTTTTGTTAGAAGTTTCCCACCATATACAACCTCTCGTATTTCAGGTAGAACTTGCTCAAAACATCCAGGCAAATTGTGAAGAATAAATTGATTTAGGTTTCCCTTTCAATTTCTATTCCAAGCTTTTCCAATTCATTCATCAATTCAACCATGATCTTCTGCCTTTTAATTTACTCAAGTATCCGAAGAGTTACATGAGACCATCATATTTCTATGAACCTCTCATCTCTTCACTAGAGACTTTAATAGGTATCATGAGACGTCCTTTGTGAGAATACACATGTATTTTCTTAAGCAGTAATTATCAAAACCAAGATTCTTTCTAATCATCTAATTTGGACAAGTAAATATAATGTCTTTTAGTTAACAATTAGTGAAATAAAACCATTCGAAATTCAGAGAATCACAAATAAATTTACCGATCAAATTTTCGAATTTTATCCTTTTATATTGATTCCCTCAAAACAATATAAAATAAAATTCACCGACATCTCAAGCACCGTGAGTCTGCAAGCCACGATAGTGTGGACGTTTACAAACCCGAATATTTACAAGAGAAGGTTTTACCCATTAATTTTATTTGTCAACCTAACTTTATGACAAAATAATTAATAGTTTGTTCCTCTTTAGCCATGTAAATAAAAGCAGTGACTCCGATGGGGAGGATACTTATTATTTACATCTAAGTGTACACCATTATTTGACCCCAAGTCCGCGGCCCAAGCTTGTGTGCCTTACAGATAGAGAAGTACACATGCGCTCGGATAACTTCCTATAGTCATCAATTACAAGTTTGTACCAGTGAACCGCATATAAACTCGTCCGATAGGGAGGAAGGTCTAAGCCAACGCGCAAGTTCATATGCATCACATTACAAACGTAATTATTTAATGAAGTCTGTTCCAGCAATCCATGAATAAACTCATCCGATGGGGAGGAAGGCTCTAATGCCGACGCGCAAGTATATTCACATCGCTAACAAACCAATAATGGAGGCCGCGGGAATTAATTACCAATCCCCTCTCCCACTTAGTTATTTAATTACTGAAGGTTTTTAACATGTATATAATATTCAGAAATAAAATATACAACATAGCATGCTTCTATTAACAGCAATTTAAATAAATAAATCACATGGAACATGCCTTTTACATATACAACAATAATTGACAATTTAATCAATTAATCAGTTATGTAACAAAATTAATTGCATAAAATGTTGGATCAAATAAATGGACCCAGCTGACCAAACATTATTAGCATAAAATGAGCAGCTCATTAATAAAATAATTAAGCCCATTTACCCTGCCAATTTCTGCATTAAGGTCTAGCCCAATATTTAACCTGGCCCAACATCAATCCCTCAATTAATTAAATACTGCAATTAAGGTCCAACAGCCCATATCCATTTTAATTAAAATTGGGCCTATGTTAACAGCCCAAAACCAAATTAAAACAAGGCCCTACTGCAGAGACAGTGCATGAACAATTTAATCAAATATGGGCCCAACAGCCCATAACGAAATTAAAAAGAACAAGGCCCAGGGGCAGTCAAAAAACAAAAAACAGGCCCAAACCCTAATGGACCATCAGCCGCCGCAACTCTACATCCTCTAGGGACCACCGGTGCAACCAGGCACTGCTGCCGCCACCGGCGCCGCCAATAGTCCACCGGAATCTCGCCGTGAGCCCACCGCTGAGCATCACCCAGCCACGACCGAAGCCACCATAGGTCAGTACACACCGGTGCTTTAACAGCCGCACAAGCAGACTGATCAGATCAAAAGCCATGTCAGGCCGGCAAGGTGCGACGTAGTCCAGCGCCGCCGCGCAGCCGCGCGATCCCACACGCTAACCTCCGTTCCCGACGATCGCGACCATAGCCCACCAGATCCGGCCGAAACCTCTAGCATACACTTCTCAACGTCGTGCCTCGGAATCGCCCAGATCCGATCGTAAGGAGAAAACAGAATCCATGGAGGATTCATTCAGAACGCCTCCTCACTCATCGAAATAACCTGCGACTTGCCCGGAAGCAGCTCCATCAGACGATGCTGTTCTGATGTTCCGCCATCGTCAATTTGTGAGCCTTCAGGTCGCGACGATGCAGCGCCCAGATACGTCTCGCCGTGAAGTCGTCGCCGCCTCCTCGTTTTCGTTCATTTCTCACCGCCGTCAGTCCATGTGACTCCGATCCTTTCGAAGTCTCTCGCCATTCCAGCGCCGCCGTATCAGCTCCGACCTGACCGGAATCAGTGTGAACGCGATGCCTTCGTTCACTGCCTGACGCGATCAGAAATCGCTTCTGACTCACTTTAGACTCGCTTCAACCCTCCGTCGACTCGCCAATAGCACGTTGAGACCCACCTGACTGACTGTCTGATTCTTCTTACAGAGTCGGCCATTGATTCGTGAGTATGTGACAGTAGTGATGGAATGGGTTGGGATTCAAGAAGTGTGTATAGGTGCAGATGGGTATTTTGATGTGTGTGTCCAGTAATAAACAAACAATTAACAATCACACATACCAAAATCATGCCATGGTAAAATTAATAAGCAGTATAAAACCCAGGAAATAATTCCCAGATTATTTCACATAATCAAATTATCCCATTTAAACATGCTATCAATCAGACCATAAACCCACGAATGGCACATAAACCCCTTAACGTGTCACGTCTCACCACGAAACCAGGCTCTGATACCAATTGTTGGCAATTGGATCTTGTGGTTCAAACGTGATCGTTATGATTAAAGGCAAACAATTAGCAGCGGAAGCAATTAAATCGATTACCGTACTTCTGGGTTGGTGTAGTGGATGAACTGCAGAGAACTACCTCTGATCTTCTACTGTATGTCCCAAGTGTGATCCTGCTGTTGTGTGGGCAACAGTCTGCAGGATCTCTCAATCTGCTTCTTTCCCTTTTCTCACCAAAAGAGGCGCAGGAATTATCAGGGTTCCAGGAAGCTGAGTTCACTTATATACTGGGCTACAGCAGGGACCAGGAGGAGAAATTGGACTGGGCCTCAATTGAATTTAATTAACCAAGCTTAGCCCAAAGCTTTTAATTAAATCCAATAATAATAATATAGTCCACTAAAATATTAATACTGCACTACCCGTCCAATCCCAAAATTATGTTCTGGGCTCCTTCTTATTATAAGCCCGATAGTCTCTCCATGTTTAAGATATACAATATCCATTAATTAATTAAGTTATTGACAACTCAAATTAATTAATATCTCATCCGAGAGTAGTACCACTCAACCTTATTATCATGCCGGAAATTAATCCACTTGCGAGATTTTCATGATAAACCTTATGAGCTCCTCAAGGGGACATCATCAACCTATGACGGACATGGATTCCTTCTACAATCAACAGCACACCATAGATACAACACTACTTCCCAACTCACCGAGTTTGTTGATTTAATACTTATAAATCTCACCCTTTGATGAATCAAAGAAATACATACTGCCCTACGTGTCGAGGTTATTGTATAGGGATTAAGAGCATGAACTTCCCTAATAACAGAGATCAAGTTCTTCTATAAGTCAGTATAAGTCGAACGATCTCAGGCAGTCCTGCTCAATACACACAAGTGCACTAATGTGATTCTATAGCCAAGACAAGCTAATACCAAATCACACTACAACCATACCGATAGAGAGTCCCCGTCTATCTCAGTTGTGAGCATCTGTTTATACTTTATAAGGAAACCGATAATATGATCTTCTGCGTGTTGTCGCACAACATATTATCTACAGTATAAAGTAAATGGACTATTGCATCATGCATATAAAATAAATTATAAGATGCAATCATTTGATCAATGATTCTCATTTCAAATATTGTTATGCCATTGTTCATACTAAAGCTAGACTTTTAGTATACTATCCAACATTGGAAAGTAGTGCTGTATCTATGGTGTGCTGTTGATTGTAGAAGGAATCCATATCCGTCATAGGTTGATGATATCCTCTTTAGGAGCTCATAAGGTTTATCATGTAAATCTTGCAAGTGGATTAATTTCCGGCATAATAATAAGGTTGAGTGATATTACTCTGGATGAGATATTAATTAATTTGAGTTGTCAGTAACTTAATTAATTAATGGGCATTGTATATCTTAAACATGGAGAGACTATCGGACTTATAATAAGAAGGAGCCCAGAACATAATTTGGGATTGGATAGGTAGTGCAATAATAATATTTTAGTGGACTATATTATTATTATTGGATTTAATTAAAAGCTTTGGGCTAAGCTTGGTTAATTAAATTCAATTGAGGCCCAGTCCAATTTCTCCTCCTGGTCCCTGCTGTAGCCCAACTATATAAGTCCTCTCAGCTCCTGTTAACCCTAAGTCTGTGCCTCATTTTGACATACGGGAGATAACAGAGAGCAGATTGAGAGAACTCTGGGGATTGTTAACCACCCAACACCAGAGTTGACTTTGGGACATACGGTAGAAGATCAGAGGTGTTCTTTACTGTTGTTCATCCTCTACATCGACCCAGAAGTACGATAAACATTGATGTTTCGCTTCCACTGATTTTGTTTGCCTGTATTCCTAACGAATCACGTTGATCCACAAGATCCAATAGTCATCAATGATAACCTAGTAAATCCATTTACAATGACCTTAAGGCGAAAGCTTTTGATGGTCGTTTAGTGGGAGTGGAAATCAGATGTATGGCAGAAGACATGACAGCATAGTCTTTTAGTATAAGTGGGAGATTGTTGGATTGTATACTAAAAGTCTAGCTTTTTGTATGAACAATATTATAACAATTAATTTGAAATGAGAATCATATGATCAAATGATTGCATCTTATAATTTATTTATATGTTCGATGCAATAGTCCACTTACTTTATATTGTATATAATATGTTGTGCGACAACATGCGGAAGATCATATTATCGGTTTTCTTATAAAGTATAAACAGATGCTCACAACTGAGATAGACGGAGACTCTCTATCGGGATGGTTGTAGTGTGGTTTGTATTAGCTTGTCTTGGCTATAGAATCACATTAGTGCACTTGTGTGTATTGAGCAGGACCGCTTGAGATCGTTCGACTTATACTGACTTATAGGAGAACTTGATTTCAGTTATTATGGAAGTTCATGCTCTTAATCCCTATACAATAATCTCGACACGTATGGCAGTATGTATTTCTTTGATTCATCAATGGGTGAGATTTACATGTAATTAAATCAACAAACTCGATGAGTTGGGAAGTAGTGCTGTCTCTATGATGTGCTGTTGATTGTAGAAGAATCCGTGTCCATCATAGATTGATGATGTCCCCTTGAGGAGCTCATAAGGATTATAATATAAACCCTGCAGGTGGAATTTATTCCGGCATGATAATGAGGTTGAGTGGTACTACTCTTGGATGAGATATTAATTAATTGAGTTGTCAGTAAATTAAATTAATTAATGGACATTGTATATCTTAAACATGTGGAGAATAACGGGCTCATAATAAGAAGGAGCCCAAAACGTAATTTTGGGATTGGAAAGGCAGTGCAGTAATAATATTTTAGTGGAATATATTATTATTATTGGACTTAAGTATAAGTTTTGGGCTAAGCTTGGATACTAAAGCCCAATGGAGGCCCAACCCAATTTCACCTCAACTTATCTGAAAACCTAATCTAATTCATTATTCACGTGTGATAAGGGTAGAGAGCAGATTGAGGAGGTCTCGTAGATCGTCGCCCACACGATGTCGAGATCGGACTTGGGACATATGGCAGAAGATCAGAAGGTAGTTTACTGCTGCTGTCCGCCGCCTTGCGAAATTTATATAAAATCGTACAGTGCTCAGAATTTGATGATCAATTGTTGAAAAGAGGATTGTCTGAGCATAAAGATCATTCAATTCCGACATCAGACATAGAAGTTATGATCATTCTTGTGGGACTGCACAGTCTGCCAGCAAGAATCCTTCATCTTCTACATATCCTGGTGAACGGTAATCGTTTCTATAATTTATTGCTTCCGCTATGATAGAAACGCATGGTATCCTAATGGGTTACGTTAACCAAACGATCCAAGCGCCAACATATATGTGGGTTGGTAGTCATTGGAACTATTAACTGCCCACTAGACCGACCAACCAGCCGACCAATCGACCAACCCTACTGTGCAACTGCTACCCGGTAGATCTAAAAAGTGCAGAGGAAAACCTTGGAAAATAGACGTATTAAAATTAATGTCATTATCAAGTTTACAGGGCGATCGGTCGACAATATGTAGGTGTTGGCATTCGATTATTTGGTTAACGTAACCCATTAGGATACCATGCGTTTCTATCATAGCGGAAGTAATAAATCATAGAAATGATTACCGTTCACCAGGGTATGTAGAAGATGAAGGATTCTTGCTGGCAGACTGTGCAGTCCACGAGAATGGTAATAACTTCCTCGTCTGATGTCGGAATTGAATGATCTTTGTGCTCAGACGATCCTCTCTTCAACGGCTTTCCGTCAATATATTGATCATCAAATTCTGAGCACTGTACGAGTTTATATAAATTTCTCAAGGTGGCGGACAACAGCAGCAAACTACCTTCTGATCTTTTGCCGTATGTCCCAAGTCCGATCTCGACGTCGTGTGGGTTCCAGATAAGCTGAGTTGACTTATATACATGGGCTACAACAGGGACCAGGAGGAGAAATTGGGTTGGGCCTCCATTGGGCTTAAGTATCCAAGCTTAGCCCAAAGCTTATACTTAAGTCCAATAATAATAATATATTCCACTAAAATATTATTACTGCACTGCCTTTCCAATCCCAAAATTACGTTTTGGGCTCCTTCTTATTAAGAGCCCGTTAGTCTCCCCATGTTTAAAATATACAATGTTCATTAATTAATTTAAGTTACTGACAACTCAATTAATTAATATCTCATCCAAGAGTAGTACAACACAACCTCATTATCATGCCGGAATAAATTCCACTTGCAGGGTTTACATGATAATCCTCATGAGCTCCTCAAGGGGACATCATCAACCTATGACGGACACGAATTCCTTCTACAATCAACAGCACACCATAGAGACAGCACTGCTTCCCAACTCATCGAGTTTGTTGATTTAATTACATGTAAATCTCAACCATTGATGAATAAAAGAAATACATACTGCCCTACGTGTCGAGGTTATTGTATAGGAATTAAGAACACGTACTTCCATAATAATTGAGATCAAGTTCTCCTATAAGTCAGTTTAGTCAAACGATCTCAAGCGGTCCTGCTCAATACACACAAGTGCACTAATGTGATTCTATAGCCAAGACAAGCTAATACCAAACCACACTACAACCATCCCGATAAATAGTCCCCATCTATCTCGGTTGTGAGCATCTGTTTATACTTTATAAGGAAACTGATAATATGATCTTCCGCATGTTGTCACACAACATATTATCTACAGCATAAAGTAAGTGGACTATTGCATCGAACATATAAATAAATTATAAGATGCAATCATTTGATCATATGATTCTCATTTCAAATTAATTGTTATAACATTGTTTGTACAAAAAGCTAGACTTTTAGTATATAATCCAACAATCTCCCACTTATACTAAAAGACTATGATGTCATGTCTTCCGCCATACATCTGATTCCCACTCCCACTACACGACCATTAAAAGATCTCGCCTTAATTGTTGGCAATTGGATTGTGTGGTTCAAACGTGATCGTTAGGATTTCAGGCAAACAATCAGCGGAAGCAATTAAAATAGGTTTACCGTACTTCTGGGTTGATGTAGAGGATAAATCGCTGTAGAGAACTACTTCTGATCTTCTACTGTATGTCCCAAGTGTGATCCTGCTGTTGTGTGGGCAACAGTCTACAGGATCTCTCAATCTGCTTCTTTCCCTTCTCACGTCAAGAGAGGTGCAGGAAAACTTAGGGTTCCAAGAGGCTGAGTTCACTTATATACTGGACTACAGCAGAGATCAGGAGGAGAATTGGAGTTGGGCCTCCATTGGATTAAATATCCAAGCTTAGCCCAAAGTTTATATTTAATCCAATAATAATAATAAAGTCCACTAAATTATTATTACTGCACTACCCACTCCAACCCAAAATTACATTTTGGGCACCTTCTTATTATGAGCCCGAAGTCTCCCCATGTTTAAGATATACAATGCCCATTAATTAAGTTACTGGCAACTCAAATTAATTAATATCTTATCTGAGAGCAGTACCACTCAACCTTATTATCATGCCGGAAATTAATCCACTTGCAAGATTTACATGATAAACCTTATGAACTCCTCTAGGGGACATCATCAACCTATGTCGGACATGGATTCCTTCTACAATCAACAACACACCATAGATACAACACTATTTCTCAACTCACCGAGTTTGTTGATTTAATACTTATAAATCTCACCCATTGATGAATCAAAGAAATACATACTGCCCTACGTGTCGAGATTATTATATAGAGATTAAGAGCACGAACTTTCATAATAACAGATATCAAGTTCTACTATATAGTTAGTATAAGACGAACGATCTCAGACGATCCTACTCAATATGCACAAAGCATACTAATGTGATTTTATAGTCGAGACAAACTAATACCAAATCACACTACAACCATACCGGTAGAGAGTCCCCGTCTATCTCGGTTGTGAGCATCTGTTTATACTTTATAAGGAAACCGATAATATGATCTTCCGTGTGTTGTCGCGCAACATATTATCTACAGTATAAAGTAAATGGACTATTGCATTATTCATATAAAATAAATTATAAGATGCAATCATTTGATCATATGATTCTCATTTCAAATATTGTTATAAAATTGTTCATACTAAGCTAGACTTTTAGTATACAACCCAACAATCTCCCACTTATATAAAAAGACTATGCTGTCATGTCTTCTCCCATACATCTAATTCCTACTCCAACTACACGACCATTAAAAACTCTCGCCTTAAGGTCCTTGTAAATGGATTTAATAGGTCATCATCCGATGCAATCTAGGCGACAACAACCTTCCCCTCATCATACGATTTCTCGTAATAGGTAGTACTCGCGCTCTATGTGTTTAATTGCCTTATGGACTCGTGATTCCTTCAAGTTTGCAACTGCACCTTTATCATCAATGTAAATTGTGATAACCTTGGGCAAACTTAGAAACACTTCAAAGTCCATCATGAAGTCTCTAGAGTCATATAGATACTTTGGCAGCCTCATAAGCTCCAATTTATCATCTTTCCATGATGGAGTCCGGAGTCTGAAATATATTTCTATATAGCACTCCTCCACATTATGACTCTACTTCCTAAAATTGAACACATAACCTTTGAGGTGAATTTACTGCTGTCCAATCTGACTAAAAAATCCAAATCTACGTAATCCACAAGAAGCAGTGAGTCTGTTTAGTAAGTCCACATATAATTTTCAGTCCTTCTCAGACACTTTATATATGTCTTACTATAGTTCATCATTCTTGTTCTGGGTTACGTTTGATACCAACTGTCTATGCCATTGGCAATACAATTATCCATTTTCTTGCATAGCATTCCTTAGATTAAGCTTCCTTAATCGCCAAAGCATAAGGAACCGCTTTCATCTTCTTTATCTTCTTTTTGTGTCTGAAAGACACATTCACTTAGATAAATTCACATGCTAAACAAGTATGGACTTTATCATTTTATGAAACTTGAGATAAGCATAACATCCTTTCTTGGAATCTGTGTTACCGTGATCAAAAAGGATATATTTTGCCCTTCTTAAGTCCTCCATCTCTACCGCTTTATTAACCGTACCCATACGCCCGATAATACTCTTTCATTATCTCCAATGAGCAAGATACTATCTACGTATAGTACAAGAAACACCACCACGTTTCTGTCACTCTTTACAACACACGAGACTCATCCGCTAATTGATTTAAATTCATGCCACTGGATTACCTAATCAAAATAGATGCTTCATGATCTCAAAGCTTGCTTATAGCCCATCGCTGGACATTTTCAAGCTTACTATCAAAATACTATTAGCACTTTGCAATGAATCACTCTGGTTGCTTCACATAGATGTTTTCCTCAAGACTTCCATTCCGGAAAGCTGTCTTGACATCTATTTGCTGTTTCTCATAATTCAATATGAGCAGCAATAAATAAAAGAATCCGGATCAACATTAGCATAGCTACCAGCGAACATGTTTGCTCATAATCGAACCATTTCTTTATGAGAACACCCTTTCGCAATAAACTTTGCTTTCAAGGTTTTCACCTTACCGTATGATCCTCTTTTATTTCCTATGACCACTTCCAATGGTTTTTACACTATTTAGTGGTCTTTCAAGTTCCCAGACTTAATTTAGAATCCGTAGATTCTATTTCAACATTCATTGCAACTTACTAAGATTCCGCATTTTAATCTTGTAGTGCAACGTCGTATCCCTGGGATAATACCATGTTTACTAGGGATCAAGTCTTACGATTTTCCCAAAACATGTATCTCACGGGTTGTCGAATAACCCTCCCACTGCGACAAGGTACTACATGTAATTATGTATCAGACGTGATACGCGTTGCAGTTTACCTTGTGGTATATCCTCTTGTACACTTGGTACTTATACTTTGTGTTTTCTTCTCACTACCTTTAGAACAACTCATACATGGGTTTGTGATTTATTACATAGTCCTTTTCCAAAAAATCCAGTGTTTGTGTTGACAATCACCCTTCGATCTTTTGAGCAAAATAAATCACTCTTCATTTTTCTAGGATATCCCACAAACAGACAAAACGTTTTACGAATTACTGTATCTAGGGCATATCCATAAAATGAATTTAATTATTCCAAATAATTCATCATCTATCTAATCATAACCATAAGAGCCTTATTCCTTCTATCCACCACACCATTTAGTTGGGGCATACCTGGTGTAGTCAATTCGAGATTTAATCTCAACTTCTGATCAATAGCTCCTAACTATCTCAAGAGGTATTCGCCATCATGATTAAATCATAATGACTTAATATATTTTCCATGACGCTTCACTGACCAGCCTTGCAATTCTTGAATTAATCAAAGAACTTAGACATGCAGTGCATCAAATAAATATATTGGTATCTAGAATAATCTTCGAATATTCATAACCATCTCTCGCCTGGATAATATTAGGTTTGGGTGAATCAGAATGAACTAATTCCAACATATATATCTTTGGCTCTACACCCCACAGCCTTGAAAAGGCAGTTAATCATTTTTACTTCCAAGCAAGACTCGCAAGTCTGATAGTTTCCACTTCAGATAAACCTTACGGTCTATCGGCTATCAACTTTTGAATCCTACTCAAGTAAAATGAACTAATCTTAGACGCCAAATGTATGTTTAGTTCATCTTTGAAGGTTCCTTTCTCTTACTAATATTAGAAGATGCATTATTAATTACTATTTGTTGCATCTGTGGGATGTACATGATTCAAGAGTATACACATTATCCACCAACGTACTATTACAGATTATAGCCCCATTCCTCATCACTATGACCATGTTATTTAAATGAAATGAAGTATCCATCCGATAATACATAGAAACCAAAATCAAATTCTTTCTATGAAATGTACGTAAAGACAATTTCTCATAATCAATCGTTTATTCTTATCATGTGATAAATAAACAACTCCCACTGCAATAGTCACTACCTTTGTAGTTTTACCCATGTCATAACAATCTTATTCTTAGTTGGTGATAAACATTTAGTGATTCCAGTATTTACACACTTCGTATCAGTAGATGCCAACACTAATCATGTTTAAACGACTAGTGAATATGATATTAAACTTGTTCACATTATGATAAAAATGGCTTTCCTTTGCCACATGTTTTGTCAGAAGTTTCGCACCATTTACATCCTCTTGTAATTCAGGTGGAACTCACTCAAATCATCTAGGCAATTATGGAGAATAAAATTGACTTAGGTTTCCCTTTCAACTTCTATTCCATATATTTCCAATTCATTCATCAAATACTATCATGACCTACCGCCTTTTAAATTACTTATGTATCCGTAGAGTTACATGAGACCATCATATTTCTATGAAACTCTCATCTCTTCACTAGAAACTTTAATAGGCATCAAGAGACGTCCTTTGTGAGAACACACATGTATTTACTTTAAGCAGTAAATTTCAAAAACAAGATTCTTTTCTAATCATCTAATTAGGACGAGTAAATTTAATTTTTTTAGTTAACAATTGGTGAAATTAGACCATTCGAAATTCAGAGAATCACAAATAAATATTCCGATCAAATCTTCGAATTTTATCCTTTTATATTGATTCCCTCAAAACAATATAAAATAAAATTCACCGATATCTCAAGCACCGTGAGTCTGCAAGCCACGTTAGTGTGGACGTTTACAAACTCGAACATTTACAAGAGAAGGTTTTACCCATTAATTTCAATTTTCAACCTAACTTTATGACAAAATAATTAATAGTCGGTTCCTCTTTAGCCATGCAAATAATAGCAGTGACTCCGTTGGGGAGGATACTAATTATTTACATCTAAGTGTGCACCATTATTTGATCCCAAGTCCGCTGCCCAAGTTTATGTGCCTTACTGTTGGAGAAGTACACACGCGCTCAGATACAACCATCAGTTATATAAGTTTGTAATAGTGAACCGCATATAAGCTCATCCGTTAGGGAGGAAGGCACTATTGGCAACACGCAAGTCCATATGCATCACATTACAAATAATAATTATTTAATGAAGTTTGTACTAGTGATCCGTGAATAAACTCATCCATTAGGGAGGAAGGCTATATTGCCAACGCGCAAGTTTACTCACATCACTTACAAACCAATAATGGAGGCCGTGGGAATTAATTACCAATCCTCTCTCCCACTTAGTTATTTAACACCGAGGGTTTTAAACATGCATATAATATTTCTGAATAAAATATACAACTTAGCATGCTTCTATTTCAATTAATTTAATAATAATAAACCACATAGAACATGCCACATATAAACAATTAATTAGCAAGTAAAACAATTAAATCAATTATATATATCAATTAATTGCATAATGAATTGGATTAAATAAATGAGCCCAGTCTACCCAAGCAACAATAACATAAAATGAGCAGCCCATTAATAAATTAATTAAGCCCATTTTCCCTGCTAATTTTTGCTATAAACTTGGCCCATCACCAATCCCACAATCAATAAAAAATAGCAATTAAAATTGAGCCCAAAGAGGCAGCCCATAAGCATTCCTTAAATTACAGAAATGGGCCCATAACCACATTAAAAAAAATTGAGCCCGCTAAGCCCAAGCAGCAAGAAATAAGCAAAGGAGGCCCAACACGCATAATAGCCCAAAAACACCTTAATAAAAATTGGGCCCAGCAGCCCAAAATCAATTAAAATAAGGCCCAGCAGGGCAGCCCAAACTCAACTGCTGCCCTAAAATTGCAGCCGCATTTTAGCCCTTTCACGACAGCAATCACACGGCGTTAATCACCGCAGCATCATGGCACCACTACTGCCGGCGGCCGTGCCGTCAGCCCACCGGAGTCACTGACTGGAGCTGCCGCTGCAACACTCATCGAAGATGATCGCCGTCATCAATCGCGCCGTCGCACCGGTCAGTGGTAGTCATTGCATACCAGCGAATATCGACTCGCCGGAACCAAGCAGCACCCGCCTTGAATGCCGATCTGATCAAGCCGCTCCATCACCGACCATCCTCACCGGCCGCCATGAAGACCCGCTCGAAAATCCGCCATTGACTCGCCTGGAACCAGCATTAGACGCACCAGGAATGTCGAGTCGTCTCGCCTGGAACCACAATGGATGCCACTTGACTCCGCAGTCGACTTTCCCAGAGTACTCGCTGGCCGTCTGCTGCCTTACCATTGCTGCTGCTGGTTCCACCAGCCGTGAATCATGCCGGCAGACACAATCGAAAAGTTTGAAATCCTGATCAGAAAGCTCCTCAGACCAGGTCAGTACCCTGATGCCAAGTTCACGTCATGGTTGCGTCTCCTTCCAGTCGATTCCATACAATAGGCCCGATCGGAACAGACATGGGCTTTGTTCAGTCTTTCTCCCGTCGTCGACCAGTAGGCTGTGATCAGCCTTTCTCCCGTCGGCAATCCAGTCATGCCTAGGCTGCCCATCGCTGGCTGTGCCTTTATTAATCGCTTACAACCGTATGTGTATGTCGTTCCGTGATCGATTAATAACGATAATACTTTGCAGATAGAGATTTCATGTATTAACAAAATAATAAAATCTCCAATTTTCATGCTATTCATACAATTGTCATCAGATTATTACACATAATCACATAAGCCCTTTTTATACATGCTTACTAAACGACGAATACTAGAAGTAAGGCACCAATTCTACCTAACGTCTCATGTTTCACCACGAAACCAATGCTCTGATACCAATTTTTGGCAATTGGATCATGTGGTTCAAACGTGATCGTTAGGATTTTAGGCAAACAATCAGCGGAAGCAATTAAAATAGGTTTACCGTACTTCTGGGTTGATGTAGAGGATGAATCGCTGCAGAGAACTACCTCTGATCTTCTACTGTATGTCCCAAGTGTGATCCTGCTGTTGTGTGGGCAACAGTCTACAGGATCTCTCAATCTGCTTGTTTCCCTTCTCATGTCAAAAGAGGCGCAGGAAAACTTAGGGTTCCAAGAGGCTGAGTTCACTTATATACTGGGCTACAGCAGGGATCAGGAGGAGAATTGGAGTTGGGCCTCCATTGGATTAAATATCCAAGCTTAGCCCAAAGTTTATATTTAATCCAATAATAATAATAAAGTCCACTAAATTATTATTACTGCACTACCCACTCCAACCCAAAATTACGTTTTGGGCTCCTTCTTATTATGAGCCCGAAGTCTCTCCATGTTTAAGATATACAATGCCCATTAATTAATTAAGTTACTAACAACTCAAATTAATTAATATCTTATCCGAGAGTAGTACCACTCAACCTTATTATCATGCCGGAAATTAATCCACTTGCAACATTTACATGATAAACCTTATGAGCTCCTCACTGGGACATCATCAACCTATGTCGGACATGGATTCCTTCTACAATCAACAGCACACCATAGATACAGCACTATTTCCCAACTCATCGAGTTTGTTGATTTAATACTTATAAATCTCACCCATTGATGAATCAAAGAAATACATACTGCCCTACGTGTCATGGTAATTGTATAGGGATTAATAGCACGAACTTCCATAATAACAGAGATCAAGTTCTACTATATAGTCAGTATAAGATGAACGATCTCAAGCGATCCTACTCAATATGCACAAAGCATACTAATGTGATTTTATAGTCAAGACAAACTAATACCAAATTACACTACAACCATATCGGTAGAGAGTCCCCGTCTATCTCGGTTGTGAGCATCTGTTTATACTTTATAAGGAAACCGATAATATGATCTTCCGCGTGTTGTCGCACAACATATTATCTATAGTATAAAGTAAATGGACTATTGCATTATTCATATAAAATAAATTATAAGATGCAATCATTTGATCATATGATTCTCATTTCAAATATTGTTATAAAATTGTTCATACTAAAGCTAGACTTTTAGTATACAACCCAACAATCTCCCACTTATACTAAAAGACTATGCTGTCATGTCTTCTTCCATACATCTGATTCCTACTCCAACTACACGACCATTAAAAACTCTCGCCTTAAGGTCCTTGTAAATGGATTTAATAGGTCATCATCCGATGCAATCTAGGCGACAACAACCTTCCCCTCATCATATAATTTCTCGTAACAGGTAGTACTCGCGCTCCATGTGTTTAATTGCCTTATGGACTCGTGATTCCTTCAAGTTTGCAACTGCACCATTATCATCAATGTAAATTGTGATAACCTTGGGCAAACTTAGAAACACTTCAAAGTCCATCATGAAGTCTCTAGAGTCATATAGATACTTTGGCAGCCTCATAGGCTCCAATTTATCATCTTTCCATGATGGAGTCCGGATTCTGAAATATATTTCTATATAGCACTCCTCCACATTATGACTCTAGTTCCTAAAATTGAACACATAACCTTTGAGGTGAATTTACTGCCGTCCAATCTGACTAAAAAATCCAAATCTACGTAATCCACAAGAAGCAGTGAATCTGTTTAGTAAGTCCACATATAATTTTCAGTCCTTCTCAGACACTTTATATATGTCTTACTACAGTTCATCATTCTTGTTCCATGTTACGTTTGATACCAACTGTCTATGCCATTGGCAATACAGTTATCCATTTTTGTGCATAGCATTCCTTAGATTAAGCTTCCTTATTTGCCGAAGCATAAGGAACCGCTTTCATCTTCTTTATCTTCTTTTTGTGTCTGAAAGACACATTCACTTAGATAAATTCACATGCTAAACAAGTATGGACTGTATCATTTTATGAAACTTGAGATAAGCATAACATCCTTTCTTGGAATCCGTGTTACCGTGATAAAAAAGGATATATTTTGCCCTTCTTAAGTCCTCCATCTCTACCGCTTTATTAACCGTACCCATACGCCCGATAATACTCTTTCATTATCTCCAATGAGCAAGATACTATCTACGTATAGTACAAGAAACACCACCACGTTTCTGTCACTCTTTACAACACACAAGACTCATCCGCTCATTGATTTAAATCCATGCCACTGGATTACCTAATCAAAATAGATGCTTCATGATCTCAAAGCTTGCTTTTAGCCCATCGCTGGACATTTTTAAGCTTACTATCAAAATGCTGCTAGCACTTTGCAATGAATCACTCTGGTTGCTTCACATAGATGTTTTCCTCAAGACTTCCATTCAGGAAAGCTGTCTTGACATCTATTTGTTGTTCCTCATAATTTAATATGAGCAGCAATAAATAAAAGAATCCGGATCAACATTAGCATAGCTACCAGCGAACCTGTTTGCTCATAATCGAACCATTTCTTTCTGAGTACACCCTTTCGCAATAAACTTTGCTTTCAAGGTTTTCACCTTACCTTATGATCCTCTTTTATTTCCTATGACCACTTCTAATGGTTTTTACACTATTTAGTGGTCTTTCAAGTTCCCAGACTTAATTTGGAATCCGTAGATTCTATTTCAACATTCATTGCAACTTACTAAGATTCCGCATTTTAATCTTATAGTACAACGTCGTATCCCTAATATAATACCATGTTTACTAGGGATCAAGTCTTACGACTTTCCCAAAACATGTATCTCACGGGTTGTCGAATAACCCTCCCACTGCGACAAGGCACTACATGTAATTGTGTATAAGACGTGACACGCGTTGCAGTTTACCTTGTGGATATCCTCTTGTACACTTTGTACTTATACTTTGTGTTTTCTTCTCACTACCTTTAGAACAACTCATACATGGGTTTGTGATTTATTACATAGTCCTTTTCCAAAAAATCCAGTGTTTGTGTTGACAATCACCCTTCGATCTTTTGAACAAAATAAATCACTCTTCATTTTTCTAGGATATCCCACAAATAGACAAAACGTTTTACGAATTACTGTATCTAGGGCATATCCATAAAATGAATTTAATTATTCCAAATAATTCATCATCTATCTAATCATAACCATAAGAGCCTTATTCCTTCTATCCACCACACTATTCAGTTGGGGCATACCTGGTGTAGTCAATTTGAGATTTAATCTCAACTTCTGATCAATAGCTCCTACCTATCTCAAGAGGTATTCGCCATCATGATTAAATCGTAATGACTTAATATATTTTCCATGATGCTTCACTGTACCAGCCTTGCAATTCTTGAATTAATCAAAGAACTTAGACATGCAGTGCATCAAATAAATATATTAGTATCTAGAATAATCTTCGAATATTCATAACCATCTCTCGCTTGGATAATATTAGGTTTGCTTGAATCAGAATGAACTAATTCCAACATATATATCTTTGGCTCTACACCCCACAGCCTTGAAAAGGTAGTTAATCATTTTTACTTCCAAGCAAGACTCGCAAGTCTGATAGTTTCCACTTCAGATAAACCTTACGGTCTATCGGCTATCAACTTTTGAATCCTACTCAAGTAAAATGAACTAATCTTAGACGGCAAATGTATGTTTAGTTCATCTTTGAAGGTTCCTTTCTCTTACTAATATTAGAAGATGCATTATTAATTACTATTTGTTGCATCTTTGGGATGTACATGATTCAAGAGTATACACATTATCCACCAACGTACTATTACAGATTATAGCCCCATTCCTCATCACTATGACCTTTGTCATTTAAATGAAATGAAGTATCCATCCGATAATGCATAAAAACCGAAATCAAATTCTTTCTATGAAATGTACGTAAAGATAATTTCTCATAATCAATCGTTTATTCTTATCATGAGATAAATAAATAACTCCCACTGTAATAGACACTACCTTTGTAGTTTTACCCATTTCATAACAATCTTATTCTTAGTTGGTGATAAACATTTAGTGATTCCAGTATTTACACACTTCGTATCAGTAGATGCCAACACTAATCATGTTTAAACGACTAGTGAATAAGATATTAAACTTGTTCACATTATGATAAAAATGGCTTTCCTTTGCCACATGTTTTGTCAGAAGTTTCGCACCATTTACATCCTCTTGTAATTCATGTGGAACTCACTCAAAACATCTAGGCAATTATGGAGAATAAAATTGACTTAGGTTTCCCTTTCAACTTCTATTCCATATATTTCCAATTCATTCATCAAATACTATCATGACCTACCGCCTTTTAAATTACTTAAGTATCCGAAGAGTTACATGAGACCATCATATTTCTATGAACCTCTCATCTCTTCACTAGAAACTTTAATAGGCATCATGAGACGTCCTTTGTGAGAACACACATGTATTTACTTTAAGCAGTAAATTTCAAAAACAAGATTCTTTTCTAATCATCTAATTAGGACGAGTAAATTTAATTTCTTTTAGTTAACAATTGGTGAAATTAGACCATTCGAAATTCAGAGAATCACAAATAAATATTCCGATCAAATCTTCAAATTTTATCCTTTTATATTGATTCCCTCAAAACAATATAAAATAAAATTCACCGACATCTCAAGCACCGTGAGTCTGCAAGCCACGTTAGCCTGGACGTTTACAAACCCGAACATTTACAAGAGAAGGTTTTACTCATTAATTTCATTTGTCAACCTAACTTTATGACAAAATAATTAATAGTCGGTTCCTCTTTAGCCACGCAAATAATAGCAGTGACTCCGTTGGGGAGGATACTAATTATTTACATCTAAGTGTGCACCATTATTTGATCTCAAGTCCGCTGCCCAAGTTTATGTGTCTTACTGTTGGAGAAGTACACACGTGCTCAGATAACTTTCTACAACCATCAATTATATAACTTTGTAATAGTGAACCGCATATAAGCTCATCCGTTAGGGAGGAAGGCACTATAGCCAACGCACAAGTCCATATGCATCATATTACAAACAATAATTATTTAAAGAAGTTTGTACTAGTGATCCGTGAATAAACTCATCCGTTAGGGAGGAAGGTTCTATTGCCAACGCGCAAGTTTACTCACATCACTTACAAACCAATAATGGAGGCCGTGGAAATTAATTACCAATCCCCTCTCTCACTTAATTATTTAACACCGAGGGTTTTAAACATGCATATAATATTCCTGAATAAAATATACAACTTAGCATGCTTCTATTTCAATTAATTTAATAATAATAAACCACATAGAACATGCCACATATATAACAATTACTTATCAAGTAAAATAATTAAATCAATTATATATATCAATTAATTGCATAATGAATTGGATCAAATAAATGAGCCCAGTCTACCCAAGCAACAATAGCATAAAATGAGCAGCTCATTAATAAATTAATTAAGCCCATTTTCCCTGCTAATTTTTGCTAGAAACTTGGCCCATGACCAATCCCACAATCAATAAAAAACAGCAATTAAAACTGAGCCCAAAGAGGTAGCCCATAAGCATTCCTTAAATTACAGAAATGGGCCCATAACCACATTAAAAATTGAGCCCGCTAAGCCCAAGCAGCAAGAAATAAGCAAAGGAGGCCCAACATGCATAATAGCCCAAAAACACCTTAATAAAAATTGGGCTCAGCAGCCCAAAATCAATTAAAATAAGGCCCAGCAGGGCAGCCCAAACTCAACTGCTGCCCTAAAAATGAAGCCATATTTTACCCCTTTCACGATAGCAATCACACGGCGTTAATCATTGCTACTGCCGGTGGCCGTGCCGTCAGCCCTCCAGAGTCACCGACTGGAGCCGCCGCTGCAACACTCGTCGAAGATGATCGCCGTCAGCAATCGTGCCATCGCACTGGTCAGTGGTAGTCGTTGTATACCAGCGAATATCGACTCGCCGAAACCCAGCAGCACCCGTCTTGAATGCCGATCTGATCAAGCCGCTCCATCACCGACCATCCTCATCAGCCGCCATGAAGACCCGCTCGAAAACCCGCCATTGACTCGCCTGGAACCAGCATTAGATGCACCAGGAACGTCGAGTCGTCTCGCTCAGAACCACAATGGATGCCACTTGACTCTGCAGTCGACTTCCCTAGAGTACTCGCTGGCCGTCTGCTGCCTTACCGTTGCTGCTGCTGGTTCCACCAGCCGTGAATCACGTCGGCAGACACAATCAAAAAGTTTGAAGTCCTGATCAGGATGCTCCTCAAACCAGGTCAGTACCCCGATGCCAAGTTCACGTCGTGGTTGCATCTCCTTCCAGTCAACTCCATACAACAGGCCCGATCGGAACATACATGGGCCGCCCGGATAATCAGTTTGCAGTGCTTGAAGACCACCGCGACCAGTCATCGTATTCACGCCCGGATGCTCCAGTCTGCTTTGGTGGTTCTCACTCTAGGCACTGCCTCGATGCCTCAAGTCAGTCGCCGTCTGATTGCTCGCAGTACATATAGGCCCATCACCGTTGATAGCCTTTCAGCCACCAAACATCGCCAACCAGCAGCCTTTGATCAGTCTTTCTCCCGTCGTCGACCAGCAGGCTGTGATCAGCCTTTCTCCCATCGGCAATCCAGTCATGCCTAGGCTGCCCATCGCTGGCTGTGCCTTTATTCGTCGCTTACAACCGTATGTGTATGTCGTTCCGTGATTGATTAATAACGATAATACTTTGCAGATAGAGATTTCATGTATGTAACAAAATAATAAAATCTCCAATTCTCATGCTATTCATACAATTGTCATCAGATTATTACATATAATTACATAAGCCCTTTTTATACAAGCTTACTAAACGACAAATACCAGATGTAAGGTACCAATTCTACCTAACGTCTCACGTTTCACCACGAAATCAATGCTCTGATACCAATTATTGGCAATTGGATCATGTGGTTCAAACGTGATCGTTAGGATTTCAGGCAAACAATCAGCGGAAGCAATTAAAATAGGTTTACCGTACTTCTGGGTTGATGTAGAGGATGAATCGCTGCAGAGAACTACCTCTGATCTTCTACTGTATGTCCCAAGTGTGATCCTGCTGTTGTGTGGGCAACAGTCTACAAGATCTCTCAATCTGCTTCTTTCCCTTCTCACGTCAAAAGAGGCGCAGGAAAACTTAGGGTTTCAAGAGGCTGAGTTCACTTATATACTGGGCTACAGCAGGGATCAGGAGGAGAATTGGAGTTGGGCCTCCATTGGATTAAATATCCAAGCTTAGCCCAAAGTTTATATTTAATCCAATAATAATAATAAAGTCCACTAAATTATTATTACTGCACTACCCACTCCAATCCAAAATTACGTTTTGGGCTCCTTCTTATTATGAGCCCGAAGGCTCCCCATGTTTAAGATATACAATGCCTATTAATTAATTAAGTTACTGGCAACTCAAATTAATTAATATCTTATCCGAGAGTAGTACCACTCAACCTTATTATCATGCCGGAAATTAATCCACTTGCAAGATTTACATGATAAACCTTATGAGCTCCTCAAGGGGACATCATCAACCTATGTCGGACATGGATTCCTTCTACAATCAACAGAACACCATAGATAAAGCACTATTTCCCAACTCACCGAGTTTGTTGATTTAATACTTATAAATCTCACCCATTGATGAATCAAAGAAATACATACTGCCCTACATGTCGAGGTTATTGTATAGGGATTAAGAGCACGAACTTCCATAATAACAGAGATCAAGTAGATAGTCAGTATAAGACGAACGATCTCAGGCGATCCTACTCAATATGCACAAAGCATACTAATGTGATTTTATAGTCAAGACAAACTAATACCAAATCACACTACAAACATACCGGTAGAGAGTCCCCATATATCTCGGTTGTGAGCATCTGTTTATACTTTATAAGGAAACCGATAATATGATCTTCCGCGTGTTGTCGCACAACATATTATCTATAGTATAAAGTAAATGGACTATTGTATTATTCATATAAAATAAATTATAAGATGCAATCATTTGATCATATGATTCTCATTTCAAATATTATTATAAAATTGTTCATACTAAAGCTAGACTTTTAGTATACAACCCAACATTAATGTCCTGGTAAATGGATTTACTAGGTTATCATCCGATGCAATCTAGGCAACAACTACCTTCCACTCATCATACAGTTTCTCGTAACAGGTGGTACTCGCGCTCCATGTGTTTAATTGCCTTATGGACTGTGATTCCTTCAAGTTTGCAACTGCACCAATATCATCAATACAAATTGTGATAACCTTGGGCAAACTTAGAATCACATCAAAGTTCATCATGAAGTTTCTAGAGTCATACAGATTCTTTGGCTGCCTCATAGGCTGTAATTTATCATCTTTCCAAGATGGAATTCGGAGTCTGAAATATATTTCTATATAACACTCCTCTACACTATGACTCAACTTCTTAAAATTAAACACAACCTTGAGGTGGATTTTCTGTCGTCCAATCTGACTAAAAATCCAAATCTACGTAATCCACAAGAAGCAGTGAATCTGCCCTGTAAGCCTACATATAATTTCCAGTCCTTCTCAGAGACTTCATATATGTCTTACCACAGTTCGTCATTCTTGTTCCGGGCTACGTTGATACCCATTGTTCATGCCATCGGCAAAACAGATATCCAATCTCGTGTATAGCATTCCTTAGATTAAGCTTCCTCATTTGCCGAAGCATAAGAAACCACTTTCATCTTCTTTATCTACTTTGTGTCACAAGACACATTTCTTTAGATAAAGTCACATGCTAAAATAAGTAAGGATCGTATCATCTCATGAAGTTTGAGATAAGCATAACATCCTTTCTTGTAATCCGTATTACCGTGATCAAAAAGATATTTTTGCTCCTCTTAAGTCCTTCATATCATACCGCTTTATCAACCATACCCATACGCCCGACAATACTCTTTCATTGTCTTAAATGAGCAAGATACTATCTACGTATAGTACAAGAAATACCACCACGTTTTCATCACTCTTTTCAATACACAAGACCCATCCGATCATTGATTAGATCCATGTCACTGGATTACCTCATCAAAACAGATGTTTCATGATCTTGAAGCTTGCTTTAGTCCATGAATGGACACTTTTAAGCTTACTATCAAAATGCTCTTAGCTTTTTGCAATAAATCACTCTGGTTGCTTCACATAGATGTTTCCCTTAAGACTTCCAATCAGGAAAGGTGTCTCGACATCTATTTGCTATCCCTCATATTTCATATGAGTAGCAACAAATAAAAGAGTCCAGACCAACTTAGGCATAGCTACCAGCGAACAGGTTTTCTCATAATCGAACCCTTTCTTTCTGAGTATACCTTTTTGCAACAAGCTTGCTTCCAAGGTTTTCACCTTATTCTTGTTAGATTGCATACTAAAAGTCTAGCTTTTTGTATGAACAATGTTATAACAATTAATTTGAAATGAGAATCATATGATCAAATGATTGCATCTTATAATTTATTTATATGTTCGATGCAATAGTCCACTTACTTTATACTGTAGATAATATGTTGTGCGACAACACGCGGAAGATCATATTATCGGTTTCCTTATAAAGTATAAACAGATGCTCATAACCGAGATAGACGGGGACTCTCTATCGGGATGGTTGTAGTGTGGTTTGGTATTAGCTTGTCTTGGCTATAGAATCACATTAGTGCACTTGTGTGTATTGAGCAGGACCGCTTGAGATCGTTCGACTTATACTGACTTATAGGAGAACTTGATCTCAGTTATTATGGAAGTTCACGCTCTTAATCCCTATACAATAACCTCGACACGTAGGGCAGTATGTATTTCTTTGATTCATCAATGGGTGAGATTTACATGTTATTAAATCAACAAACTCGATGAGTTGGGAAGTAGTGCTGTCTCTATGGTGTTGTGTTGATTGTAGCAGGAATCCGTGTCCGTCATAGGTTGATGATGTCCCCTTGAGGAGCTCATAAGGATTATCATGTAAATCCTGCAGGTGGAATTTATTCCAGCATGATAATGAGGTTGAGTGGTACTACTCTTGGATGAGATATTAATTAATTGAGTTGTCAGTAACTTAAATTAATTAATGGACATTGTATATCTTAAACATGGGGAGACTAACGGGCTCATAATAAGAAGGAGCCCAAAACGTAATTTTGGGATTGGTACGGTAGTACAATAATAATATTTTAGTGAAATATATTATTATTATTGGACTTAAGTATAAGCTTTGGGCTAAGCTTGGATACTTAAGCCCAATGGAGGCCGAACCCAATTTCTCCTCCTGGTCCCTGCTGTAGCCCATGTATATAACTCACCTCATCTTATCTGGAACCCTAATCTAATCTAATCTAATCTAACTGATTATTCACGTGTAATGAGGGTTGAGAGCAGATTGAGGAGGTCTCGTAGATCATCGCCCACACGACGTCGAGATCGGACTTGGGACATACAGCAGAAGATCAGAAGGTAGTTTGCTGCTGCTGTCCGCGACCTTGCGAAATTTGTATAAATTCGTATATTGCTCAGAATTTGATGATCAATATACTGACGGAACGCCGTCGAAGAGGGGATCGTCTGAACGCACAGATCACTCAAATCCGACATCGGACGAGGAAGTTATGGCCATTCTCGTAGGACTGCGCATGCTGCCTGCGAGAATCAATCTTCATCAACATACCTTGGTGAAGGGTAATCGTTTCTATGATTTATTGCTTCCGCTGTGATAGAAACGTATGAATCCCTAACGGGTCACGTTAACCAAATGATCGAGCGCCAACAATTGGTATCAGAGGTTCGGTTTCGTGGTGAAGCCTGACACGTTAGGCTAGGGTTTATGTGATTAATTTTTCGAAATTAGGATCGCATGTTTAGGGTTTGGTTTTACTGCGCAAACCATGAATATCCCTATGTGAAATATACCCTATATCATATCTGTTCGTTGATGGTTGTGTGTGAGAGGATTCGACAAAAACTGTTAGTCAATTTCACATGGAAGTAAGAAATTGAGAGAAAATCCAGCGCAGTGATATTGCAGAGGTAATTACCGGAGTTTCAACCGTCGGATCAAGCTGAATTTTTGTCAGCACGTTTGAATTTTGTGGATGTACATTCTGAACGGTAAAGATCGTATTGTCGTGAATATGCCGAAAACAGAAGCAGTTGTTTGGGCAATTATGTTCTGCGCAGTCGAGGGAAAAGAGCTATTTCTCACAATCTAACCGTTGGATCGACCTGTAATTTGGAAAGCATTTTCAAAACTCACAGGCGTAGATTCCTACAGTTGCGAACCCTGAACGACAGTTGGTGTAGTTTGATGTTGCGCGTTGGGCTGAACTTGATTCCGTGCAAGTAGGCCCTTGGACAAGCGATAGTTCGAGCGGATTTGTATCAGGTTAGATTGGTCTGCATCAGGTTCGATTGAAGCTACACCAGGTTCGAGCGGATTTGCATCAGGTTCGGTTGGTCTGCATCAAGTTTGATCAATGATGCACCAGGTTCGAGCGGATTCACATCAGGTTCGATTGGTCTGCATCAGGTTCGATCGACTCTGCACTAGGTTCGAGCGGGTTTGCATCAAGTTCGACTGGTCTGCATCAGGTTCCGCGTGAGTCTTCACAATATGATCGGGCAGGGTGCCAGAGTGGTGCAGCAGGCTGTAGGGAGGTCGATTCCCATCGCAGTTGTCCGCATTCGTGATTGGTGGCGAACAATCGAATTCGTTGTTATATAACTGTTATAATTGATTTATTAATTGATTATTGTTATATATGTATGCATGATTCTCTATGATTTATTGCCTTAAATAGAAGCATGCTAGATTGCGTATTATATTTGGTATATTATATGCATTTATGTTGGAGTGTTGATCAAGTCAACTTATTTTTGGCAATTTATTACCTTATATATAACTGCTATAATTGTTTTATTGGTCAATTATTGTTATATATTTGGAAGTATGAGCATGCTAGGTTGCATATTTTATTCTGAAATATTATATGCATGTAAAAACCCTCGGTCTTAAATAACTAAGTGGGAGAGGGGTTTGGTAAAAATTCCCGCTACCTCCATTATTGGTTTGTAAGTGATGTGAGTAAACTTGCGTGTTGGCAATAGGCCTTCCTCCCTAACGGATGAGTTTATTCACGGATCACTGGTACATACTTCATTACATAATTATTGTTTGTAATGTGGCACATGAACTTGGGTGTTGGCAATAGGCCTTTCTCCCTAACAGATGAGTTTATGTGGGGCTCACTGGTACAAACTTATAATTGATGATTGTAGGAAGCTATCCGAGCGCGTGTGTACTTCTCCAACTGTAAGGCACACAAGCTCGCGCAGTGGACTTGGGATCAAATAATGGTGTACACTTAGGTGTAAATAATTAGTATCCTCCCCAACGGAGTCACTGCTATTATTTGCATGGCTAAAGAGGAACCGACTATTAATTATTTTGTCATAAAGTTAGGTTGACAAATGAAATTAATGGGTAAAATCTTCTCTTGTAAATGTTCGGGTTTGTAAACGTCCACACTAACGTGGCTTGCAGACTCACGGTGCTTGAGATGTCGGTGAATTTTATTTTTATATTGTTTTGAGGGAATCAATATAAAAGGATAAAATTCGAAGTTTTGATCGGTAAATTAATTTATGATTCTCTAATTTTCAAATGGTTTTATCTCACATATTATTAACTAAAAAAAATTATATTTACTTGTCCAAATTAGATGATTAGAAAAGAATCTTGGTTTTGAATTTTACTGCTTAAGAAAATACATGTGTGTTCTCACAAGGGACGTCTCATGAAGCCTATTAAAGTCTCTAGTGAAGAGATGAGAGGTTCATAGAAATATGATGGTCTCATGTAACTCTTCGGATACTTGAGTAAGTTAAAAGGCAGAAGATCATGATTTAATTTGATGAATGAATTGGGAAAGCATGGAGTATAAATTGAAGGGAAACCTAAATCAATTTAATCCTTCGTGAATTGCCTAGATGTTTTTGAGTAAGTTCCACCTGAATTACAATAGGATGTATATGGTGGAAAACTTCTGGCAAAACATGTGGCAAAGGAAAGCCATTTTCATCATAATGTGAACAAGTTTTATATCTTATTCACTAGTTGTTTAAAACATGATTAGTGATGGCATTTACTGACACGAAGTGTGTAGATACTGGAATCACTAAATGTTTATTACTAAGCGAGGATAAGATTGTTATGACATGGGTAAAACTACAAGAGTAGTGGCTATTGCAGTGGGAGTTGTCTATTTATCTAATGATATGAGTAGACGTTTGATTATGAGAAATTGTTTTACGTACGTTTTCATAGAAAGAATTTGATTTCGGTTTCTATGCATTAATAGATGGATACTCCATTTCATTTAAATGACATGGTCATTATAATGAAGGATAGAGTTGTAATCTGTTATTGTACGTTGGTGAACAATTTGTATACTCTTAAATCATGTATATTCCACAGATGCAACAAATAGTAATTAATAATGAATCTTCTAATCTTAGTAAGAGAAAGATACCTTCGGATATGAACTAAACATATATTTGGCATCTAAGACTAGATCATTTTACTTGAGTATGATTCAAAAGTTGATAGCCGATAGACCCTTAGGTTTATCTGATGTGAAAACTATCTGACTTTTGAGTCTTGCTTGGGAGTAAAAATGACTAATTGCCTTTTCAAGGCAAAGGAGTGCAGAACCAAATATATATATGTTGGAATTAGTTCATTATGATTTATGTGGTCCTAAGATTGTCCGGATGAGAGGTGGATATGAATATTCGTCAATCGATGATTATTCTAGATACCGATATATTTATTTGATGCACTGCATGTCTAAGTTTTTTGATTAATTCAAGAATTGCAAGGCTGGTACAGTGAAGCGTCATGGAAAATATATCAAGTAATGACGATTTAATCGTCATTACGAGTACCTCTTAGGATAGTTAGGAGTTATTAATCAGAGGTTGAGATTAAATCTCAAGTGGTCTACAGCGGGCATGCCCCAGCTGAATGGTGTGGTGGATAGAAGGAATAAGACTCTTATGGTAATGATTAGATAGATGATGAATTATTTGGAATTACTTAATTCATTTTATGGATAAGCCCTAGAAACAGTAATTCATTTGAATGTTTGTCTGTTTGTGGGATATGCAATAAAAATAAAGGTGATTTATTTAGTTTAAAAGATCGAAGGGTGATTGTTAACACAAACACTAGATTTTTGGAAAGAGACTATGTATTAAATCATAAACCCATGTATAAATTGTTCTAAAGGAAGTGAGAGGGAAAAACACAAAGTATAAGTACCAATTGTACAAGAGGATATACCACAAGGTAAACTGCAACGCATGTCATGTCTGATACACAATTGCATGTAGTGCCTTGTCGTAGTGGGAGGGTTCTTCGACAACTTGTAAGATACATGTTTTGGGAAAGTCGTGAGACTTGGTCCCTCGCAAACATGAAATGGACCCACGGATACGACGAAGCACTACAAGTTAGAAATGCCAAATCCTAGCAAAGTGCAATGAATATTAAAATAGAATCGATGGATTTTAAATTAGGTCTGGATGCTTGTTGAACCGCTAAATGGGGTAAAAGCCATTGGAAGCGGGCATGCAAGAATAAAAGAGGATCATAGAATAAGGTGAAAACCTTGGAAGCAAGCTTGTTGCGAAAAGGTATACTCAGAAAGAAAGGGTTCGATTATGAGAAAACTTGTTCGCCGGTAGCTATACCTAAGTTGATCCGGACTCTTTTATTTGTTGCTACTCATATGAAATATGAGGAATAGCAAATAGATGTCGAGACAGCTTTCCTAATTGGAAGTCTTAAGGGAAACATCTATGTGAAGCAACTAGAGTGATTCATTGCAAAAAGCTAAGAGCATTGTGATAATAAGCTTAAAAGTGTTCATTCATGGACTAAAGCAAGCTTCAAGATCATGAAACATCCATTTTGATGAGGTAATCCAGTGACATGGATCTAATCAATGATCGGATGGGTCTTGTGTATTGAAAAGAGTGATGGAAATGTGGTGGTATTTCTTGTACTATACGTAGATAATATCTTGCTCATTGGAGACAATGAAAGAGTATTGTCGGGCATATGGGTATGGTTGATAAAGCGGTATGAGATGAAGGACTTAAGAAGAGCAAAAATATCCTTTTGATCACGGTAATACGGATCACAAGAAAGGATGTTATGCTTATCTCAAGTTTCATATAATGATACGATCCTTACTCGTTTAGCATGTGAATTTATCTAAGTGAATGTGTCTTGTGACACAAAAGTAGATAAAGAAGATGAAAGCGGTTCCTTATGCTTTGGCAAATGAGAAAGCGTAATCTAAGGAATGCTATGCACGAGATTGGATATCTGTTTTGCCAATGGCATGAACAGTGGGTATCAAGGTAACCCAAAATAAGAATGTTGAACTGTGGTAAGACATATACTTATGTACCTGAAAAGGACTAGAAACTATATGTGGGCTTACCAAACAGATTCACTGATTCTTATGGGTTACATAGATTCAGATTTTTCAAATAAGATAGGGACGGCAGTAAATCCACCTCAAAGGTTATGCGTTTAATTTTAGGAAGTTTAGTCATAATGTGGAGGAGTGTTATATAGAAATATATTTCAGACTCCGGACTCCATCATGGAAAGATGATAAATTGGAGCCTATGAGGCAGCCAAAGTATTTGTATGACTCTAGAAACTTCAAGATGGACATCGAAGTGTTTCTAAGTTTGCCCAAGGATATCACAATTTATATTGATGATATTGGTGCAGTTGCAAACTTGAAGGAATCACGAGCCCATAAGGAAATTAAACACATGGAGCGCGAGTACCACCTGTTACGAGAAATCGTATGATGAGGGGAAGGTTGTTGTCACCTAGATTGCATCGGATGGTAACCTAGTAAATCCATTTACAAGGACCTTAAGGCGAGAGCTTTTGATGGTTGTGTAGTGGGAGTGGAAATCAGATGTATGGCGGAAGACATGACAACATAGTCTTTTAGTATAAGTGGGAGATTGTTGGATTGTATACTAAAAGTTTAGCTTTTTGTATGAACAATGTTATAACAATTAATTTGAAATGAGAATCATATGATCAAATGATTGCATCTTATAATTTATTTATATGTTCGATGCAATAGTCCACTTACTTTATACTGTAGATAATATGTTGTGCGACAACACGCGGAAGATCATATTATCGGTTTCCTTATAAAGTATAAACAGATGCTCACAACCGAGATAGACGGGGACTCTCTATCGGGATGGTTGTAGTGTGATTTGGTATTAGCTTGTCTTGGCTATAGAATCACATTAGTGCACTTGTGTGTATTGAGCAGGACCGCTTGAGATCGTTCGACTTATACTGACTTATAGGAGAACTTGATCTCAGTTATTATGGAAGTTCATGCTCTTAATCCCTATACAATAACCTCGACACGTAGGGCAGTATGTATTTCTTTGATTCATCAATGGGTGAGATTTACATGTTATTAAATCAACAAACTCGATGAGTTGGGAAGTAGTGCTGTCTCTATGGTGTGCTGTTGATTGTAGAAGGAATCCGTGTCCGTCATAGGTTGATGATGTCCCCTTGAGGAGCTCATAAGGATTATCATGTAAATCCTGCAGGTGGAATTTATTCTGGCATGATAATGAGGTTGAGTGGTACTACTCTTGGATGAGATATTAATTAATTGAGTTGTCAGTAACTTAAATTAATTAATGGACATTGTATATCTTAAACATGGGGAGACTAACAGTCTCATAATAAGAAGGAGCCCAAAATGTAATTTTGGGATTGGTACGGTAGTACAATAATAATATTTTAGTGGAATATATTATTATTATTGGACTTAAGTATAAGCTTTGGGCTAAGCTTGGATACTTAAGCCCAATGGAGGCCCAACCCAATTTCTCCTCCTGGTCCCTGCTGTAGCCCATGTATATAAGTCACCTCATCTTATCTGGAACCCTAATCTAATCTAATCTAATCTAACTGATTATTCACGTGTGATGAGGGTTGAGAGCAGATTGAGGAGGTCTCGTAGATCATCGCCCACACGACGTCGAGATCGGACTTGGGACATACTGCAGAAGATCAGAAGGTAGTTTGCTGCTGCTGTTCGTGACCTTGCAAAATTTGTATAAATTCGTATAGTGCTCAGAATTTGATGATCAATATACTGACGGAATGCTGTCGAAGAGGGGATTGTCTGAACGCAAAGATCACTCAAATCCGACATCAGACGAGGAAGTTATGGCCATTCTCGTAGGACTGCGCATGCTGCCTGCGAGAATCAATCTTCATCAACATACCTTGGTGAACGGTAATCGTTTCTATGATTTATTGCTTCCGCTGTGATAGAAACGTATGAATCCCTAACGGGTCACGTTAACCAAACGATAGAGTGCCAACAATTCTATGATCCTCTTTTATTCTTGCATGCCCGCTTCCAATGGCTTTTACGCCATTTAGCGGTTCAACAAGCATCCAGACCTAATTTAAAATCCATCGATTCTATTTTAATATTCATTGCACTTTGCTAGGATTTCGCATTTCTAACTTGTAGTGCGTCATCGTATCTGTTGGTCCATTTCATGTTTGCTAGGGACCAAGTCTCAATACTCTCTCAAAATATGTATCAAACAGGTTGTCAAACATCCCTCCCACTACGACAAGGCATTACATGCAATTGTGTATCAGACGTGACATGCGTTGCAGTTTACCTTGTGGTATATCCTCTTGCACAATTGGTACTAATACTTTGTGTTTTCTTCTCACATCCTTTAGGTCAACTTATAAATGGGTATGTGATTTATTACATAGTTCCTTTCCAAAAATCTAGTGTTTATGTTAACAATCACCCTTCGATCTTTTAGACTAAATAAATCACCTTCATTTTTATAGCATATCCCACAAACAGACAAACCTTATAATTTATTTAGTCTCAACTTTTAAAAGCCCAAAATAATTTATTTATCTTTGGCCCAAACCTTATAATATATCAGCCCCAAACTAGAATTTGTTTTTAGAGCCCAAAATCTATTTAATTATTATTAGCCCAACAAGAATTTGCTTTTAGAGCCCAAAATCTATATATTTATTTTTGGCCCAAAGTCTAACTCACTTAAATGACTTAATCTATTAATAAGCCCAGCCCATCAATAGCCCCAACAATATATGTCAAAAATAGAATAAAAAGGAGAAAGGAAGATAAGAAATAAGAAAAGGCTTCTAGAACATCCAAGAGGGGGAAAGAAGAGAAAGGAAGAGGAGAAACCCTTGTGATCAAATTCTCCCATACAACTCTCATTTTAGTTGGTGTATAAGTGAGTTAAGGTAAGTAATATGTCAATTAAGCTTCCTTTCTCCATGATTTTGTGATTTTGTTGGGTTTCTTCCTAGTAAAGGGAAATTCGTATGCTTCTGTTCGACCTACTTTCGATATTGCTATTGATCTTTGAAAGTTACAAACTTAATTTCTATACGTAGCTGGATTCGTTAGCTTTCCGAAACCACTTGAAACACCTCAATCTGATTTTTCTACAATTAGTTATGAATTTTTTCGTAAACAGCCTCTAGGTGATTCGCAGCCACTGTCCGAACTGATTTTGGCATATCTATTGCCCTCAGAAATTTGTAAACTCAATTTCTATATGTAGCTGAGTTTGTTAGCTTTCCGTAGCCACTTGAAACGCCTCACTCCGAGTTATATACAATTAGTTATGATTTTTTTCGTGAACTGCCGCAGGCTGGAAATTTTCAGAATTTGTTATGTCAAATTCAAATTTATTTCCTATCGTTTCGTTAGAGAAATGATATGAACCGGGTTATGTGAGACTTGTTGAGGAGTTACGAGCTGCCCTTTATTTAATATCAACTCCTATGTATATTGATTTGTATTAATTTGCTTATCTACTTTTTAGGTAAAGATCAATCGTCGAAGGGCAAGGGAATAACTTCAGATTTCGGAGAGAGTTAATCATTTTCTTGTGAGTTGATAATTCGGGAATGCCTTCTCTTGTGGGAAGTGTGGACCCTTGACAAGTTTGCATTCATTTTCTTTACTTACTTGATAAGAAAATTACTTGGTAATGTGTTATGTGGTAAAGAGGCTGATTGGCTCAATTGCTCTAGGTTGAGCCTGATTGGCATGATATGGTCCATTGATTATCTTATATTATTTCATATAGAGTCCTGTCAGCCATGTATTACGGGTATTGTTTGTTTTAATTTATAGAGCCTTGCTGGCTCGATATATGATATCATTTGTTGTGAAGTATTTGAGGATTAATCTATTGATAATCTTGTGACTTGAGTTGTTATGCATTTGATGATTTATATGCATACCTGGTACCAAGGTTAAGTAGCCCGAATTGATCACGGTTCGGGTGAGCTGGAGCGACATTGATTAAGTAGCCCGAATAGTCGCGGTTCGGGTGAGTTAGAGTGACAAACTAATCGCCCGTGGCTTGGCAAACCTGGGTGAGTTAGATCTAACGAGGCACCTGTCCATTTGCCAAATATTGATACTCTGGAAGGTGATCGTTAGATGGATCAGCCTATTATAGACTCAGTCAACGTCACCGGTGTGGGACACGCATGTTATATATGTTTATATGTTTTATCATTTCAAGGATCTCATTGATATTAAATTGTGGTACTTGGTATATGTTGAGAAAGAGCATTAACCTTCATTTTATCTAGAGTAACGGTGACGGGCTCGGACTGACTCTCGAAGGAGAGCTCAGTTCGAGGAGGATATTGGCTACCCACGCGTCTTTTATATGTTAACATGTTGTTTGAACTAAATGTGTTATTTTTTAAATGCGTATAGAGGTTTTATTTTCATTAATTTGTATATTGTGTAAGAAATACTTGATATGGAACGCAAATGCTGGATTTTAAGTTATAAGTCTTGAACGTGAGTACATACTTCGTATAAGGGTTGGCGTGATCGGCTTATCACCTCACTGAGCTAGTGGTTTTGCTCACCCCCCACCATTCCTTTCCTTTTCAGGCGGTTGATATCTTTTGGTTGGAGGTTTGCCTATCTTTTGCTCGTCATCCGATCAGTACTTGGGTACTCTTCTTTTTGTGTATAAATTGGCGGATCCATTGGCGAGATTGTATAGTTCATATCTGATACCCCTTGATTTTTTTTACTTTCGCGATGTTATATCGCTTGTGTATATTTTCTTCAGACCGAGTTACATCATTGTATTTTGTTCCTTTGTAAATCTTTGGTGGTATGTTATGAAAATGATGTCCTCGGGTAGTACTCGTTATCATCAGTTGTTCTGTCCTACAGGTATTTGATAGCTAGCCTTACGTTTTCTATAAATTTTTGGAGTGGAGTGCACCCATTCCGTGAAATTTATGGTTAACGTGGCGGTTGTCGCGTTTTGTCTACGGTCGGGGCGTGACATAGGGCTTATCCATAAAATGAATTAAGTAATTCCAAATAATTCATCATCTATCTAATCATTACCATAAGAGTTTTATTTCTTCTATCCACCACACCATTCAGCTGGGGCATTCCCGGTGTAGACCACTTGAGATTTAATCTCAACCTCTGATTAATAGCTCCTAATTAACCTAAGAGATACTCGTAATGACGATTAAATCATCATTACTTGATATATTTTCCATGATGCTTTACTGTACCAACCTTGCAATTCTTGAATAAATCAAAGAACTTGGACATGCAGTGCATCAAATAAATATATCGGTATCTAGAATAATCTTCGATTATTCATAACCATCTCTCGCCTGGATAATATTAGGCCACTTGAATCAGAATGAACCAATTCTAACATAAATATTTTTTTTTCTCTACACCCCTTTACCTTGAAAAGGTAATTAATCATTTTTATTTCCAAGTAAGACTCGCAAGTCCGATAGTTTCCACTTCAGATAAACCTTACGGTCCATCTGCTATCAACTTTTGAGTCCTACTCAAGTAAAATGATCTAGTCTTAGTCGCCAAATGCATGTTTAGTTCATCTCCGAAGGTTTCTTTCTCTTACTAAGATCAGAAGATGCATTATTAATTACTATTTGTTGCATTTGTAGAATATACATGATTTAAGAGTATACAAATTGTTCACCAACGTACCATAACAGATTACAACTCTATCCTTCATTATAATGACCATGTCATTTAAATGAAATGGAGTATCCATCTATTAATGCATAGAAATCAAATCAAATTCTTTCTATGAAAACGTACATAAAGACAATTTCACAAAATCAAACGTTTATTCATATCGTAAGATAAATAAACAACTCCCACTGCAACAGCCACTACTCTCGTAGTATTGCCCATGTATAAAATAATCTTATCCTCACTTAGTAATAAACATTTAGTGATTCCGGTATCTACACAACATATCAGTAGGTGCCATCACTAATCATGCTTCAACGACTAGAAGTAAGATTCTATCCTTGTCCACTCCTTTTATGAAATTGTAGTTCCTTTATCACATGTTTTGTCAGAAGTTTCCCACCATATACAACCTCTTGTAATTCAGGAGAAACTTACTCAAAACATCTAGGCAATTATGAAGAATAAAATTGACTTAGGTTTCCCCTTCAACTTCTATTCCATGTATTTCCAATTCATTCATCAAATTCAATCATGACCTACCGCCTTTTAACTTACTCAAGTATCCGAAGAGTTACATAAGACCATCATATTTCTTTGAATCTCTTATCTCTTCACTAGAGACTTTAATATGCATCATGATAAGTCTTTTGTGAGAACACACATGTATTTCTTAAGCAGTAAAATTCGAATCCAAGATTCTTTTCTAATCATCTAATTTTGGACCAGTAAATATAATTTCTCTTAGTCAACCATAAGTGAAATAAAACTATTTGAAATTCAGAGAATCATAAAAAAATACACCGATCAAATTTCGAATTTATCCATTTATATTGATTCCCTAAAAATAATATAAAATATAAATTCACCGACATTTCAAGCACCGTGAGTTTGCAAGCCACGATAGTGTAGACGTTTGCAAACCCAAATATTTACAAGAGAAGGTTTTACCCATTAATTTCATTTGTCAACCTAACTTTATGACAAAATAATTAATAGTCGGTTCCTCTTTAGCCATACAAATAAAAGCAGTGACTCCGATGGGGAGGATACTTATTATTTACATCTAAGTGTACACCATTATTTGATCCCAAGTCTATTGCGCGAGCTTATGTGCCTTATAGATGGAGAAGTACACACGCGCTCGGATAACTTCCTATAGTCATCAATTATAAGTCTGTACAGTGATCCGCACATGAACTCATCTGATAGGGAGGAAGGTCTATGCCAACACACAAGTTCATGTGCATCACATTATAAATATAATTTTAAAGAAGCCTGTTCCAGCAATATCCATGAATAAACTCATCCGATGGGGAGGAAGGCTCTAATGCCGACGCGCAAGTTTATTCACATTGCTAACAAACCAATAATGGAGGCCGCGGGAATTAATTATCAATCCCCTCTCCCACTTAGTTATTTAAAACCAAGGGTTTTTACATGCATATAATATTCAGAATAATATACGCAACCTAGCATGCTCTTATTACGGCACATAAGGCAGTAAATCACAGAAAACATGCACACATATATAATAATAATCAATTAATAAATAAATTATAACAGTTATATAACAGCTAATTCGATTGTTCGCCACCAATCACGAATGCAGACAACTGCGACGGGGATCGACCTCCCCGCAGCCTGCTCCACCACTCCGGCACCCTGCCCAATCACATTGTGAAGACTCACGTGGAACCTAATGCAGACCAGTCGAACTTGATGCAGACCAGTCGAACTTGATGCAGACCAATCGAACCTGATGCAAATCCGCTCGAACCTGGTGCAGAGTCGATCAAACCTGGTGCAGACCAATCGAACCTGATGTGAATCCGCTCGAACCTAGTGAATCATCGATCGAACCTGATGCAGACCAATCAAACCTGATGTGAATCTGCTCGAACCTAGTGCAGCATCGATCGAACCTGATGCAGATTCGCTCGAACCTGGTGCAGAGTCGATCGAACCTGATGTGAATCTACTCAAACCTGGTGCATCATCGATCGAACCTGATGCAGACCAATCGAACCTGATGTTAATCTGCTCGAACCTAGTGCAGCATCGATCGAACCTGATGCAGATTTACTCGAACCTGGTGCAGAGTCGATCAAACCTGATGCAGACCAATCGAACCTGATGTGAATCCGCTCGAACCTAGTGCAGCATCGATCGAACCTGATGCAGACCAATCAAACCTGATGTGAATCCGCTCGAACCTGGTGCATCATCGATCGAACCTAATGCATACCAATCGAACCTGATGTGAATCCGCTCAAACCTAGTGCAACATCGATTGAACCTGACGCGCCACATGGCACGCCACCCCAGCGTCCAGCAAGCTAACGTGTGCGACTCCTCTCCAACGTGCAAAATTTACACGTCACGCCCTGAGCTCCCAACAAGCACCAATGCCCATCAGGCCGCCCGATACTCAGCACGCTGCTCCGCACGCTAACAAGCAGCACACGCCCAGCAGTTGATCGCTCCTTGCCCTGTTCAAAATGTGCCCCAGCCGTGCCATTCTCTTGATGCTGTGCATAACACCATGTGCCTTGACGAGCGCCCCTCGCTCGGGCTGTCGCTCGTCCAAAGGCCTACTTGCACGGAACCAAGTTCAGCCCAACGCGCAACACCAAACTACACCAACTATCGTTCAGGGTTTGCAACTTTAAAAACCTTAGAATACAATCTTCACCGTTCAAAATCTACTCCTGTGAGTCCTGATCTTGCTGTCCAAATTACAAGTCGATCCAACGGTTAGTTCGTGAGAAATGGCTCTTTTCCCTCAACTGCGCAGAACAGAATCGCCCAAAAACCTGCTTCTTTTTTCGGCGTATTCCCAACAACACAAAGCTCCAAATACGATCTGCATCGTTCAGAATGTACATCCACAAAATCCGAACGTGCTGACCCAGCTTGATCCGATGGTTGAAACTCCGGTTATTGCCTCTGCAATATCACTCCGCTGGTTTTTCTCTCAAAAACGTGAATCCTGTTTTTACCCTCTTTTTCTTCCGTTCATGTGAAATTGACGAACAGTTTTCGTCGAATCCTCTCACACTCAACCATCGAAAAAATAGGTATGATACAGGGTATATATCATATAGGGATATTCATGGTATAGCAGTAAAACCAAAACCCTAAACATGTGATCCTAATTTCAAAAAACTAACCACATAAACCCTAGCCTAACGTGTCACGCTTCACCACGAAAACGAAGCTCTGACACTAATTGTTAGCATTCAATCATTTGGTTAACGTGACCCGTTAGGATACCATACGTTTCTATGATAGCGGAAGCAATAAACCATAGAAACGATTACCGTTCACTAGGGTATGTAGAAGATGAAGGATTCTCGCTGGCAGACTGTGCAGGCCCACGAGAATGGCCATAACTTCTTCATCTGATGTCAGAATTGAATGATCTTTGTACTCAGACGATCCTCTCTTCAACGGCTTTCCATCAGTATATTTATCATCAAATTCTGAGCACTGTAAGATTTTATATAAATTTCGCAATGTGGCGGACATCAGCAGCAAACTACCTTCTAATCTCTGCCGTATGTCCCAAGTCCGATCTCGACGTCGTGTGGGCGACGATCTGCGAGACCTCCTCAATCTGCTCTCAACCCTCATCACACGTGAATAATAAATTAGATTAGGGTTCCAGATAAGTTGAGGTGACTTATATACATGGGCTACAGTAGGGACTAGGAGGAGAAATTGGGTTGGGCCTCCATTGGGCTTAAGTATCCAAGCTTAGCCCAAAGCTTATACTTAAGTCCAATAATAATAATATATTCCACTAAAATATTATTACTGAACTGCCTTTTCAATCCCAAAATTACGTTTTGGGCTCCTTCTTATTATGAGCCCGTTAGTCTCCCCATGTTTAAGATATACAATGTCCATTAATTAATTTAAGTTACTGACAACTTAATTAATTAATATCTCATCCAA